>JABFEB020000104.1:24072926-24124300 GCA_019775895.2 Stomatorhinus ivindoensis | reverse complement strand
AGGCATTGTCGTTTCGTTTCACCCATTTTGTAGGATTATCTTAGCTTGGGGTTATATTCGGTAGATGTGTTTTGTTTTGGTTGTTTCTTTGGCCTTTGTCACTCCTGACGTTCTTTACACCTATTGTTTGTGAAGTGTCTGTGAAAAACTATAGACTCCCTTTGTGTCCCGTGTTCCCTTTAGCTATGGTTGTCAAATGAATGTAGATTCGTTAACCCTTCGGCGAGCTACTTGGGGAGGGGTTGCGAGCTACTGGTAGCTCGCGAGCGACGTGTTGGAGACCCCTGGATTAGAGCATCTCCAAAACGGCAAGTCTTGTGGGGAGTTCCCAGTATGCAGTGGTTAGTACCTACCCAAAGTGGTGCAGTGAAGGCCACCAGCCATAGGGCTCATGGATGCCTGAGGCTCACTTATAGTCCATCTGGTCAATCCTTCAGGAGAGCTACTGTAGTGTAAATTGGTAAATAACGTAAATTCTGGATTTGATGGAAAGGTGTCAGAACACACACTGTATTGCAACTTGCTGCATAAGGGCTGTGTAGCCACAGACCAGTCAGAGTGCCCATGCTGACCCCATTCCACTGCTGAAAGTGCCTACTGTGGAAAGTGAGCATTAGCAATGGACCATGGACCAATGGAAGAAGGTGGCCTGGCCTGATGAGTCATGTTTTCTTTTATATTATGTGGACAGCCGGGTCTGTGTACATCATTCACTTTGAGATAGCAGAACTATGCTCTGGATAATGTTCTGCTGGGAAACCTCGGGCCCTGGAATTCATATGGATGTTACTATAACACATACTTCCTACCTGAACATTACTGCAGACCAAGAACACCCCTTCATGGACACGGTATTCCTTGATGACTGTGGCCTATTTCAGCAGGATAATGCACACTGCCACACTGCAACCCAGGATAACCCAGGATGGGATACTTATCCAAATTTTAAAATAATACAGTCCCATACTTATGAATGAGATACGTTCTGAATGGCCGTTCGTAACTTGAAATGCTCATAAGTCGTTATTCAACATCATTTTAAGGGTATATGCAAGTACAAAGAACTAGGATGCTGGGAGCACGCACGCTGTGCTGCTGTGCAGCGGGAATAGCAGTCAGATATTGTACTAGGTGGAATTGGCGCAGAAAAAAAATTGATGTTGCGGACAGGAAACGGGAGCCCAAATGAACACATTTTGGACTTACAATCCTCTTCGTTTGTATGTCTGAATGTTTGGAAATTGAAAGTTCGTAAGTAGAGGAGCGTCTGTAAATATATATGAATTATTTTTTTATGATTCTATATATTTTCTTTTTCATGATTCTATATATTTTCTTGATTAATATTTTGCATTACATATTGTACTCATCAATATTCAAAGTTAGCAGCACTAGAGCTAAAGTAGAAGCTAAACTAGTAAAATAATGGAGATGATTACATTGAACAAGCATCAATTTTCTGTAGTGGAGGATGAGGGATTCTGTCGCACCCTTCACCACTTATAAGTGGTCTACAAGTACCAGCCTGCAAAATGTTTATAATTTATTATTAAATCAGCCCTGTAGATCAATCTTATAAAAGTAATTTTGCTAATCTGCTGCAAGTTGCTTTTTCTGAATACAATGACAATATGAGGCTGAGTTTTCTTTATTGTTCTGCACTGTAATTATCCAGAATAGTTTGTTTCCCAAAGCTTCTTCGATTCGGACACAAGGTCCTTTGTGAAGTCTGTTATCGCTTGCTGTTGTTTCAAAGACAAATCCTTTAATTTTGAAACTAAATTTCTGGATAGCATCAACACAAGCCTTTTCTTATGACTGTCGTGTTCCTTTTTTTAAATCTTTGGAATGCCTGGTAATGTTTTCCGGCCATTTCCAATTACAATAATAGCAATTCAGTCTACACTTGTCTTGGATCCCTGAATTTCAGGTAACGTTTTCGCATCCCAGTGCAAAAGAAGAAGACGTTCAAAAGAAATTCCTTTTTCCTTTTCTTTTCGGCTGCAACTTCTCTCCTAACTTGCTGTCAAGATTGACTGATTTGAGAGTGTTACATCAGAAATGTCATGACCTGACTAATGGTTCCAGCAACAAACACAACACTGGTTGAAAAGATTGACACAATCTAACGCACTGACGACCGCAGGAGATGCAAAGGTTTTCTAAGGTGTTTTCAATGATGCAGTATTGACAATGTCAGCAGACATTTCATAGGCTGATATTCATCTACACTTTTTGACTAGCCAGATGACGTTGACAAAAAATCAGACGTTATAAAGGTAACTGCTTTTGTTTGCCTTTCCTCATGCCTCACTTTTGTCATGATTTTATTTTTGTCCTTAAGCTAACCCTAACCCCTTCTGCTTTCTTTTGCAGTCGTTTGAAGGACAGCTCCAGTCATATTGCAAGAAAACACGTTCTGCCTTTGCTTCTGTAGGAATTCTCAATCTTCTTCAGTCATAACATCATTTTTGACATATCAAACAACTGTTTGAGTACACTTTTAAAGATCTCTCATTCTGTCTGTCACCTTCGCATTGAGTTCTGTGTTTCTTTAGGGACAAGTACTCTTCTGGTAGATTCTTCCTAATGTAAGAATTTGTGTCGGTATCCTGTTTCGATCCCATACAGCTCACACACTAACTTATACCTTTCCGGTAAAGGTTTTCCTCCTTCATATGAAAATTGACCAGTCAAAGAACATCCAGTCCAAGTGGCAGTCTTGCAGTTGACAGCTGACAGGCTGACTTCCCAAGGAGCCAGTTTTCAGGTGCATATCACAAAATAGATGATGCCATATAAACTAATTATGCGCAATCACCTACAGTCCTACATAGACAACACAGAACCAAACAATGTATGCTGGGGCAACCTCTAAATATTGACTAATCCAGCTGATGTAAGACATACCAAGTAAACAACATAGTACTTGTGGAAACAAGATTTGAAAAGGTAGATTTTTTTGCATACTACTGTGGACCAGTGTTAATTTTGACAGCAATTTTTTATTTAGTTTTAGTCATAGTCTTTTGACTAAAATGTAATTTAGTTTCAGTCATAATTTAGTCATATAAATTATTTTACTTTTAGTCTAATTTTAGTTGACTAAATATCATAAGATTACAGTCGACAAAAACTAAAGACACAGATTTCACTCTTATTTGGAACACAAACATATGTTTATTTACCCGGAAACTGAGTATTGTACAATCAGTTGTGCCAGTAGTGCACATATAAAATCACTTCAAAGAAAAAGCACCAGCCGGCGTGCTCTCTCTGATTATTAAAATAAAAGTATTAAAATAAATATTTGTAGACATAATTTATTGGTGATTGCATGTTTGTTTAAAATTTCCACTTTTTAACAACTGTATCATGTAATGTAATTTGTTACAAAGTAGTGCAATGTAGAATTCCCGTTGTCAGAGGCAGAGGTATAGAATTTTTTTTTTTTGTTTGAGGGGCTAGGCAAGGGTATCACAAATAAGAATAAGTGTTTAGATCTGCAGTGGCAACACACAGTCCCCGAGCTCAAGAAGAAGTTGGAGACCAAATGAGAAATTGCTATGCACAGCGCTGGTATAACCGGGACTGGCTGGGGCAGGAACCACAGCTTGGCCCTCAGAGCTCAGTATGTGCAAGACATCAGTAATGAGGGATGTCCATATATGCGGTGTTGTTCCAGAGGACGTGGGAGATGCTGATGTGGAAGGTGAGGAAATTGCGGAACAGCCGTGTAAAGGCATTTCCATCCTGAATGCTAACAAAAAGTTAATAGGCAGACCATTTAAAAGCTTTGATGGTCATACATTTTTCCCCCAGTCACAGTTTTGGAACAGGATTTGTAACTGGTTGTGGAGGACTCCTCTCTACCTGGTCCTAGCGGAGTCCCGCGAAAAACACAGGATGACATCATCCAGCCCCCAGGAGTAGCTGTGTCCTCACGGACGATAACAAATGATAACAACTATCCAGGAGATGGTGTGGCATCTCAGTGAAATCAAATGTATATAGAGTGACATTTCAGTTTCATTAAAGGGAATTGGTAAAACATAAGTCTGCTTATGTTCGTCACAAAGGACGAATCGTGACCAAACGGAGCGTCACAGCTGAAGGAGCATCAGGCTAATTAGGTCTGTTTGGCTGTAAAACAAGATCATCTGGCTGCACATGAAGGGAGTCGGGGACTGGCAGCTTGTTCCCATGTGCCACACTGTAGAGCACAGAACATGCAGCTATGGTGCTGCACAACTTGGTCAGGTTGTACAACAGTCTCCCTCTTGAGGCATCCTGACACCACTACCTGCCTGTGAGGAGCTATATTGTGTGCTCTACCATTGATGCGTATAACTGTAGCGACCCTCCTCTGTTCACTGGGGGTGACAGAAAGGGGTTATGAGCCAACGTCTGAAGGGGCAGCCGCGGCCTATGAGTAAAATCCCCTATGAAGAGGCAAGGAAGTATTTAATAATTCAGTTATCTTATTGACAGACCAACCATTAAGTCCAGCTTCACCTTCTGTTGATGCTGCTGTATCTCTAAATGAAGGAGTCACGGACTAACTGTGCCATCGAGCTACGGCATTTGTGACCATCATGCCAACATCACAAATGATTTGCGGTTCATTCGAAGGAAACTGCTTTCAATTCACAAAGCAGCTTCATGGATATCCTTATCGCTTCCTGCATGCAGTCAGGGAAACCTGATGTAGGTCCTTGCCATATATGTAATGCCATCCAGCACGGCAAGCATAAAGGAGCTGAACGATGGCTTGGATATCCTTGCTCTGTCAGTCAGTTTCCTCTGGTAGGTACTGGTACCTTTCACTGGGAACCAAACTGTGCTCAGAATCTGTTCTTTGACAAGTATAGCCAAGGTTTGAGTGGTTGTACTCAGCACTGGGTTCACTTCAGCACATAATTGCAACAGTATGGCTCTTGGAAGCCTATTAATACTCGGAATTGGCTCATGTGCCAGGCACCATCCTAGGCTAAATAACCCTGGTGATCCCTGAACATTCATTCCCTCCTGATCTGCAGAGGTGGCAATTTCAGGTCCAGAAAGTAAAAATCCAGACCATGATTTTGTTTCAACCAACCAGTTGAGTACTCTGTGACTGAGACTCTTTATGCTCAACTGGTTGGTTGTAAGTAAATCATGGTCTGGATTTTTACTTTCTGGACCTGAAATTACCACCTCTGCTAATCCGACCTTCATATTCACAGCAAAGAGCTGTTATTGGCCATAAAGAATCAGGCAGGAGAAACATTTTAAAGTTTAACTGTAGATGTCTCTACCTGTGTCTTGTAGCCGTCAAAACGGCAAAAACTTAAATTAAACATGGATGCATGAAAACAAAGGACTTGTGGGAGTGCAGGAGAGTCATTCCAAATGCATGAGACTCCCATGAAACATGGATAAATGCATGATATTCAAGAGCAGCCTCATTCCTCTAAGGCCAGAAAATTTCACCCAATTGATGAAACCGAGACAGACCATCATTTCTATTTATCAGCTGAAGGACATCTGCATTGTTATTTATACAAGCACACACAACATAAAGACCCATCTTATATTTTCTTCTATTAACATTAACCCCTTGACAGTTCAGTACCTGATAATGCATATTTCATGCAGGGCTTTAATAAGCACTCTGGAAGCTGTTCGCTCAGCAGCTACATTCTCATATGTGGGTTCATAGTTACAGTAAAACGGCTGGGAAACTTTTTCCAGCAAATTAAAAGGTAAGCAGATTATTTACTGTTGTATAATGTCCTCTAAGAAAACTGCCCTTCAGAAACTGACATTCCATTTAAGCTTCTACATTTGCCCTCTAAACCCTGTAATACATGCAGTAAAATGTTTTTATAATACACTATTTATATGAAAAAGATGGTTATAGATTATTTATAAAACCTACAGCATCTTAGGAAATCATCTGATTTTTTTCTTGTGAACTCATTCCTTAACTCCAATAAGTTGATGGAAGCAAAACATGATTTGTACATTAATTAATTATATGCTCATAGAAAAATTAAGCTTGTGCTCAACGTTTACTGACTCATTTGCTTATATGGTGTTAATGCTTGAGTTCCTTCATTACAAGTAAGATTACTTATCACACTTATTACACTGAAAGTTCTAATGAACATAAAACATACTGGGGGTAATTTAACTTATATTCAAGTAATTCTATAATGTAAGATGAATACCGTTAACTTAAGGTGGATGGATGTATAAAATATGTTAATATATAAAAATATGTTAAAATAAATATATTTTAAAATATATCAAATATAATATATAAAATATGTTAATTTTCATTGGATGACCTGTCATCTTATATGCAGGTTAAATATGATTAGATTATGATTATGTAATTTTATTTTGTTTTTGTTATACAGTATATCACAGATACTGGCTGAACTGGTGTATTCGCACAGTCAATTTATGTTTATTTAATTACTAGAGAGCCAATTGAGATTACTGCTTCAGTTTACATGATGCTTTTAAAATAAAAACAAAAAAATTAAAATGACTAAAATGTTAATTTAAACCTCTGTACAAGAATAGATGTAAATTGAGCAATCTATGATGAATAGTTTTCAGCTCTCTGAGCTGATTTTTGTAAAAGCAATTAAAGTGAAGCACATAATAATGAAAGCTGCTTCCGTGGCTGAAGAGCAGTGATGATGGCTGCTGTTAAAACAAAGCATTTTTAAATCTTTTTCTTTAAAATGAAACACAAAAATACCCGTTCTAACAAATGTCATTTGTGTATACACCCACTTTCAGTATCCACTATTCCATCTATATAAATGTAAGAAAGTGCATGACAGACACAGATCTGCGAGGTCTCTTGAGTTTCATAGGAATCTTGTGCATTTCTAATGATTCTACTCCACTCCTGCAAGCCCTGTGTTTTCTCACACGTTTAAGCCCCCAAAATTAAGTTTGGCCGTTTTAGTTCATTTCCCAATCACAGCTCTTTACAGTTGAATAGAAGACCACGTTTGGTTGATTAATTGATAGCCTTAGTTCTCGTGTTTGTAGAAGTGCAGTGGTAATTCTTATTTTCTCGTTCAAATCATGTTTGAACGGTTCCATAGAAATCAAATTCTGAAAGGCAATCTTAATCAAAAGCAAGTTAGCAAACAATGAAAGTATACAGGTACTATATGCAACCGTTAAATGTTTTGTTGACATCTACCTAAAAAATTCAAACTGGTTATGGTTAATAATTATGTATTTTTTGTGCCCAATCATTTAAGAGAGGCAAATTTTTTCAATTGTAAATGTGAGGCACCATTACCTACTTGCTATTGGTGGTCCTTTTTTGGCTTTTCTTAACTGAATAAAAAAGTGTGCCTGTTGATTTTTTAAAAATTATTTAGTGCTTTGTAGAGATGCACCGATTGTATCGGCCAGG
Source organism: Stomatorhinus ivindoensis (assembly GCA_019775895.2). NCBI lineage: Eukaryota > Metazoa > Chordata > Actinopteri > Osteoglossiformes > Mormyridae > Stomatorhinus > Stomatorhinus ivindoensis. Next base: position 24,116,871 of record JABFEB020000104.1, on the reverse strand, counting down.
TTCCTGATTAAAAATGAGCCAATACCTGCTGATAATGGTCTTTATAATGGTGACCCATAATACTTTGCACGCCCACACACTAGGAATTATTTTAATATTACTGATGGTGTTACAAATGCATTTTGCAATGTATTTTCACTGTAATCACTCTACAAATGGGTTATTGTCTTTTTAAATCTAATTTGTTTATCCTATTTATTCTGTTATCGCGATTTATTCTGCTTTTGGCAAGTACTTGTGCAGACATGGGAAAGTAGAGATACACACTAATTCCATGAGTGGGAGCAGGAAACATGCTTATAGGACAGGTTTTTGTGGAAGAGATACAAAGTACATCATTATCCATCATATACTTTGAGTAAACTATGCTTGATTTTGAAGAATGGCTTGTCATTAGCAAATGATGACATTTCCAAATTTGTGATACAGTCAGGGAATTTGACTTGTGTCCTACAAGGTGAATGAGAATGGCATATTCAAGGTATAAAGCTTTTAACAAAGTATTAAAATATACAGTAGAAGAAAATACTTTTATGTAGAGATGAGAATCAGAACTGAGCAATCTGGATATTACATACCTGTGAGAGAAACATTGTAATTCTTTTTAGATCAGAATAAGTGGCAGGATTGCATTTCAACACAACTGTCCGACAAAAACTGATTCTGATGTTTATTGTGACCTCACCAATGATCAAATTCTTAAATGCAGTGTTTTTTTCCAAGAAAACCATAAACCATAAAGGCTTCAAGTTAGTGTTTTATCAGGATGTTTTTTTTTCTTTACAGACCAAAATACTGATGCATGCTTAAACTCCACATTCTATAGCCCTCGCACTCCTTCAACGGCACCCTCATGTACTTCATCTCCACCATTAGGCAGCTGCTCCAGAGTTGCTACAAACTGGGTAGATAGTTCTGAGGTTCCATGGCAGACGCTTCCTGAAACGTTGATTCAGTGTTTAGAAAGACTTAGTCCATGGTTACAAGAAATGGTCAGAATTTTGGTTTTTGAAATGATGGGGGCTTCAAATATTCGAGTAAACAAAGAATCCCTGCTGTTATGAAAAAGAGGTTTGCCAAGTACCCTGCATCTCTACAGGATGCCATCCACAATGATGTAGTTGGCCCAGGATATCATTCACTGACAGCTTCAGAATCAAATCAAATCAATGTGACATCTGACATACCCAAACTTGAATTCTAAATAAAACATGTCTGTACTAGAACAGACTTTAACTACAGTGAATATCTCAATGCCACAGCTGCCAGTGCTTAACTGTAAATGTGACATTTTTTTTTGCAGTGCAGCCATGCTATATAGTATACTGTAATTATTTACTTATAAAAGGATGAGCATATTTCATGTGCCAGTGTAAATGAAATCATGCATTAGAAACACTCCATGCCAAAGAAGTAGATTGAGCAAAGATGTATCAAATATTACCTGTTTACATAGCTGCCTGAAGAGTACAAGTCTAATGAAGATTTATCTTAAAATATCATCCTTCGTTCAGTATATTGTTTCTGGTAGAAACCATATTAAGACTTAACAGTGGTAGAATGTTATTTATTTTCTCAAAATATTGGATTAATTGTCAAGCAGTAATTGCAGCTTGGCTAAATTCCAGTATACTTTTGTATGACGTAGAAGTTACATTGCTGTTGTCTGTTGTAAAGCTCATTTATTAATGTCAATACAATATTTATTACGTTTATTAATCTCTCTCTTCCAGACTCCAGTCTGACCTGTCAATCTTTCTAGGATTATTGCCTGTAAAACGACTATGTTAGTACACCAGTTAATCCATGAGACATGCTACGTTATTTAATCAAAATTGTAGATCCTAATATACAGAATTTTCATAATTATCACCTCAGTATAAGCACTTCATTCATTAAATTTGTAAACTACATTTCTTGTACAGGGTGCACGGCATGAAAAAACCCCAGACAATTTTGGGGGATGTCAAAGAAAATCCTATGATAGCACAGGGAGAGATTAGGTTTATATTACATTGTGGGGACCAAATTTATTTAGTTATTTATTTATTGGCGCTATGGGGACCGTTTTTCGGGTTCCCAGAAATATCTGTGTATGCAAGTAAAAATGCCAAAAGTCTCGTGGGTGTCTGTCTGCCTGTGTCTGTGCCTGTGTGTGTTCTTTGCATTCCATGTTCTGAAATACCTCAGAAATCACCTGTATTCTGAAGTTTTGTGCGGGCTTCTGATGTGGGTCATGTCATGTCCTTTGTCCTCTTTGAAAAATACAGTCCCATAATACCACATCACAAATCAAGCACCTGTTGACAATACTCTCATCCAATGGCACTGAGCAATGTCAAATTTACAGGCAGCAACTGACAACAGCCCAATGGTGTTTGGGGGAGGAGGCACCAGGGCTGCAGTCATATTTTTTGGGGTGGTGGAGGGGGGTGGGAAGACCACTGTCACCACTTTAGACACACCTCTGCCACAAACATAGAGTCCGAGCTGGGAATGAATCAGGATCTCCAAAAATGTGATGTGAACACACAAACCACAGTGACAGGGTGTGGGAGGGATGGAGGCAAAGGGAGATATCAGCGAAAAGCAAAAGGGGTTTTATTCAAATGAAACCATAACACAAAGGGCAAAAGGAAGTGGAGTGCAAGGGGTCAAAACTAGGAATGGAGACTGGGGTAAGCGAAGGGGTACATGCAGTCAGTAGCAGGACAGAGCTACATAATATTACAATGATTGGACTGGGGCACTCAGGACGAGGAGGCACTATATACACCACAGATGAGGGAGCAGACGAGAGGCACCTGGAATCATCCACACAAGTGCTGAAATGAGAGACAGGGTTAAATGTGGAACAGGTGTGGCTCGTTAGTGCCACACCACAGGGGACACGGGGGAAAAAGGCATGTAGGGTGTGATACACAGCACCAACGTGCCACCCCATTAATGCCATACAGGTTCAAAGTGATAGAAAGGCAACAGTAACTCAAATAATCACTCGTTATAACTAAGTATGCAGAACTGTATCTCTTAACCACGATACATCAACCCTTGAAGCTGAGGCTACAGCAGTAGAAGACCACACTGTGGGCCACTTCTGTCAACTGAGAACAGGAAACTGAGGCTACAGAGGGCATAGGCTCACCAAAATTGTACAATGGAAGTTAGGGATTTGCGGTAAATACTGTAACATGAAAACATGAATTCATCCTGCCTTGTATCGAGTATGTATATATATGTATATGTATGTATGTATATATATTGTTGTGTCACGTTGTGTCACGTTGCGTGGGTACAGCGTGCCTGGATGCAGGCGGCGTCAGGTAGGCAAGACGATAAGAGGCAGGAATATCCAAAAAACGGGGTTTATTCACGGAGACAAACGGGTAAACGCCACAAAACATCACAATGACCGAACTGGGGATACGAACTCAGACGCGGACTAAATACAAAAGACTGACAGAACTAACAGGAAACAGCGGAATACAATGAAACTGAAGCACAACAGGTGATTTCAATCGGGATTGAACACAGGGAGCAAGGGGGGCGTGGCACACACGAGGCTCGAACGGGCAGGGTATGACAGAACCCCCCCCCTAAGGCGCGAACTCCGGGCGCACCTCAGGGAAGGGACATCCGAGACGCGGGTAGACTGGACCTGGAAGACAAAACCAAAAACAGGTTAACGCGGGACGGGGAACATGACGCAGAGAGACGCAGAACAAACAGAGGGGCAACAGCCAGGACAGAATCTGACACAAAACAGGAAACGCGGACTGGCAAACAAGGAACGGGGACAGAGGAGGAACAGCGGGAGGCGAGACAAACGGGCCAGGGGTGAACGGAGGAGGCACAGGCGGGAAAGGAGCAGAGACGGGAGGAACAGGGCGAGGAGCAGAGATAGGGGGCCACACAGGGAAGGGCGGAGGAGCAGGGGGAGCCCGAGGGCCTCAAGGCGGGCAATGGGCAGCGGCCGGAGGAGTCACAGGCAGAGGGACAAAGGGTGCAGGAGGGGACCACAAGGGGGACACGGAGACGGGACGAGGGACGAACAACCGAGGGACGAAGGGAGTTGAAGGGGGAACCAGGGGAGGGGATGAGAGGACACAAGGGACCAGGGAAGGAGGGAGAAAAAGCCACGGATGGTGAGGCCGCAGGACGAGCCGGCAAAGGCGCGGCCAACCGACGCCTCGAGGGAGCAGGGACCGCAGGGGCCCGAGGAGCCGACCTCGGGGCAACCGGAGGCGACCGCGGGACCGAGGGCAGCTGCCCCGAGGACGGGCGATAGGACACCTCCTGGGGGACCCGCAGGCGACCGAAGGGCTGGAGCCCCTGGTGACGAGGGCGAGCCAGGGGGCAGGCCGGGCGGGACCTGGACCCTACACCTGTGTCCGCTCCCCTTGCGGGACACAGACAGGAGGGGGAGCTTACGGCGTGGGCCGGGTCGTGGTCGGGGCAGCCCCAGCAAAAAGATCCCCGAGGGGTCCCATTCGAGATCCTCCTCGGGGCCAGGGCAGGAGTCACTGGGGCAAGGGCACGAGGCCCTGAGACAGGGGCGAGAGTCACTGCGGTACGGGCACGGGGCACTGGGACCGGGGCAAAAGTCACTGGGACACGGGCACGAGGCACTGGGACCGGGGCAGGAGTCTCTGGGGCCACTGGGGCCGGGACAGGAGTCTCTGGGGCCGGGACAGGAGTCTCTGGGGTCGGGACGGCAGCGGGCATGGATGCTGGAGAGACGGCCGTGGCAGCGGGCGTTGGCACCGTCGAGCGGGGAGGCGTGGCCTCACCCTTCCGCCTGGGGGGCGTCGACTCGGCGGGCGTGGCTGCCGGGGATGCTGTCGGGGCGGCAGCGGGCGTGGCTGCCGGAGACGCGGCCGGTGCAGCGGGCGTGGCCGCCGGCGAGGCGGGCGTCGGCACGGCGGGCGGCGAGGTGTTGCCTTACCCCTTCACCTGGCAGGCAGCTCAGCAGGCGGGCAGGAAGACGAGGTAGTCGGAACCAGCGGCCTGGGGGGCTTCTTGGCCGACGTAGGCGGGCTGATTGGCTTGGCAGCCGGTGACGACAGCGGAGCGAACCCCCGCGCTATCGCAGGCACGCTCAGAAGCGGGGGAAGCCCTTCCTCCACTTCCGCGGGGAGCCGCGCCGGATTTAAAAGCACCCTTCCGACGCGGATAATCAGCGGACCGTCCTCCTCCGACTTCCTCCCTTTACGCCTTTTCTTTTTTCCGGCTGGTGTCGGGAGGGGCGAACAAGCCTCCTGCTGATCGCGCAGCGGGGCTTGCTGGGCTCTCCCCCGGGAAAACCTCTGACGCCACCTCTCTAGTTCCTCATCTACCGTTCAGAGATGATACGCCTCTCCGAACGGCGATTCTTGGAACAGGAGCTGTTCAATCTTCTGGCCCATCCGGTAAGCGACGGGGTCCTCGGCGACCCCGAGCTCGTGCAGCAGGTGAGTCACACGTTGCAGCAAGTCGAGCCGATCTAGGCCGGCTTGCCGCGGTGCTCTTTTGCAGAGTTCGGTCATTCTGTCACGAAGCGTGGGTACAGCGTGCCTGGATGCAGGCGGCGTCGGGCAGGCAAGATGATAAGAGGCAGGAATATCCAAAAATGGGGTTTATTCACGGAGACGAACGGGTAAACGCCACAAAACATCACAATGACCAAACTGGGGATACGAACTCAGACGCGGACTAAATACAAAAGACTGACAGGGAACTAACAGGAAACAGCGGAATACAATCAAACTGAAGCACAACAGGTTATTTCAATCGGGATTGAACACAGGGAGCAAGGGGGGCGTGGCACACACGAGGCTCGAACGGGCAGGGTATGACAGGTTGGGAGTGCCATGGGGAAAGAGGGTTTGATAACCCAACACACACTGGAAGGTCAATAAGTGGTGAGGCCATTGGGCCAGAGAGTTCTGAGCATACTCAGAGGTGAGGTGGTGAGCCCAGTCCGTGGGTTTTGAGGAACATGAGATAAAGAGGGTCTGAACCACTTCCTGGTTTGTCTGTTCAGTCAGGCCGTCGGTCTGCAGATGATAGCTGGAGGAGAGGCTGATAGGGCACTTAAAGGCCCGTAACACTTGTGGTGTAATCTGGGGGCCCCAGTCTGGTACAGTATTTTTAAGTATATCACAGCACCTGAAGCCCTACTGGAATAAGAATTTGCCTGTTTCCCAAACAGTTTGGTTGCTTGGCAGGGGTACGAACTGACACCATTTAGAAAAGTGGTCAAATATTGCTATGACAACAGTATTACCCTCAGATGTCAGGAGGTTAGTAATGAAGTCAGACACATAGGACCAGGAACGTACTTTTTTTTGCAAACTCCAGCCTGGCTCTTCCTTGCTCCTCATTGATGGAGTGCAGGTGTAGACAAATTTGTTGGCACCCTTCCATAAATAAGACTTTGCTTTTGATTATTGATTCCTCTGAATATTTTATATAATTAAACGAATGAAAACGGCACAGACAAAAAAGATGGTACCCGTAATTTAATATTTTGTGGAACCACCTTCAGCTTGCAGCAATCACTGCCAACAAGTGACCTCTGTACTTCACAATGAGACGCCTGTCAGGTTTGAAGGGTGGCATCTCCACACTGCAACTTTTCGTTGATGGTCAATAGGATTGAGATCTGGGCTCATGGAGGGCCATTTAAGAATAGTCCACTGTTTTTTTTTTATCTCACCCATTCTTGAATGCTTTTAGCTGTATGTTTTGGGTCATTATGCTGTTGGTGGACCCATGACCTGCGACTGAGGCTGAGCTTTCTGACACTGGGCAGTATGTTTCGCTCCAGAATGCCTTGGTAGTCTTGAGACTTCATTGTGTCCTGCACAGATTCAAGGTTCCCTGTGCCTGACACAGCAAAGCAGCCCCAAAGCAAAACCAAGCCCCCTCCAGGTTTCACAATATATATGGTGTTCTTTTCTTTTAAAACTTAATTTTTCCTTCTGTAAACATAGAATTTATGTGACTGGCCAAAAAGGTCCAGGTCTCATCAGCCCAAATGACATTCTACTAGAAACGTTGGAGCTTGGCAACATGCATTTTGGCGAATTCCACTCTGGCTATTTTATGTTTTTTTGTCAATAATGGAGCGCATTATTGTTCAAAATGTGATGGATGGTGCGATCAGACAGTGACATACCTTGACCCTGGAGCTCAGCTTGAATGGATTTGGATGGGTTCCTTGGCTCTTTTTCCACCATCCACACTGTCCTTCTGTTGAGCCTGAGGTTGCATTTCCTCTTGCATCCTCTTTAGGGTACCAAAAAATCTGTCCATACTTTTTAAGCATATCTTTGTAAAATAAACAACAGATCATTTCTTTTTACAATGTTATCAGTTTAGTAATAGTTTAATAGCTTTTAGACATAATTAGACAATAGCTTTTAATTGAATAGTTTTTTTTAGGAGAAATGAAGCAGTGTTTCCTTGAGCTGAAAGGATACCAACAAACTTGTCTTTGTCTGTATATGTGTGCGTGTATGTAAATATATATAATACACACACGCACACACACACACACACACACACGCACACACAGACACACAACAAATCACAGAACCAGAGCCAGCCCATATCTTCCCAATACCCAGTTAATGTTGTTTGGACAGTTAACGCTGTTTGTGCGTGTATGAATTAGAGTACTTAAGGTAATTGCCTGGTGTGTTACTCAGGTTTCTACAGTGCAAGGTGTTGTGCGTTTGCTCCTTACCAAGCAGGATTCTACCAATCTTATTTCCATTCTGATATACCTGTATATACTGACCCTTTAACTGTCTCCTGTGACTTAGATTCTTGGATTATGATTTAGCTGTGTCTTTGTCCCGCTTTGGTTTTGACTTAAGGCTTTCTCTGATTTAGCAAAAAAAAAAATGTGTTTTGAATAAAGCATAGATCATTCTTTGTAATGATATAATTTCTGTGTAAGTGTGTTATCTTAGCTGCATCTAAACCTGTCCTAAAGTCACACCAGTGTTTGCAGTAACTATCTAATACACCAATGTTTGATTACTATGTTTGGGTAATCAATACATCATTTAAGTTAATTAGTTAGTTTAGCTAGTTGGTTAATTAATTAGTTATCCAGAGTTTATACGTAGTTACTACCTAGATTACTAACCTTAACAACTTTAAACATTTAAAAAATGACCACCTTAAGGGTACTGCTGTCTGTCTCACTTGTATATTCAGTGGAAAATAAAATAATAATAATAATAATAAGAAGAAGAAGAAGAAGAAGCTTTTTTATTTTAGTATATAACAAGAGGATGCAAGCAGATAAAGACCAAAATCTGGTCTATGGATTGGGCAGGTTGTGAAGAAAACGTTTCTTTGTGATTGAATATTTTACTCACTGAGTGCTGCACTTCCATGACAGACAGTATTTGAATAGATAAGTGACTGAGTGCTGTCTTATTATGAACATAACCTTGTCAGAAATACAGAGCTTTTTCAAATGATATTTACATATAGAAAGTACTGTTTGATGAAATGCTTTCCCATCTTTATATTGGAACTCAAGGTTTGTTGTCAAATATGATTTGTTACACTGCTAAGGTTACTAAGTTGCCAAACAAGTATCAAACTAAGAGCTAGAGGCCTATGGATGTGCCTGATCAGTGTTATAGCTAGACAAGACCCTGAGACAAAACCAAAACGTACACCAGATTGAGAAGTTTATCACTGCATATTTCTCTCTGGTATCATTGGTTAATTATTTCAAACAAGCTTCAGTTCAGCATGTTAAATAAAAAAAAAAACAATCTGGCTTCCACAAACACCATTTATCTTTACTAGTGTGAATTTTATTTCATTCTAGTCTGACTTGTTGGTTACAATATACTTTGCAGTAGAACAAATATGAGCTTCTTTTATATCCTTTTTTGTTAAATGGAATGAACAGAAAAGAACTGAGTTCAGTTTCAATTTCACTTAAACATCAAAATAACGATAGCAGTGTGGTGGCGAAGGGGGTAACAGCTCCAGGGTGGTGACATGGACTCCCCCATGTATCTCGCATGTTTTATTGTTGGTCTGGTTTCGTCTTGGTACTCTGGCTTCCTCCTGTAGTCCTAAAATGTGATGAGGCGAATAGAATGTCTCTGAATTGCCGTTAATATAAGATTTAGAGTGTGCTGCTCGATATAGATTGCCATCCTACCCAGAGCACCCCCTACATAGTGCCCCCTGTTTTCTGGATATGCTTCAGACACACCATGAGCCTGCATTGGTTAAGTGGTACAAAAAAAAAAACAAGAAACACAAAATAACAAATGGCAAACAATTAACAAACGAATCCTGAGCCTCTAATCAGGTTTCTTTAAGTTTGAGAGGAAGTCTGATGGGTGGATGTGGTTCGCCAGCTCATTCCACCATCTGGAACCCAAAAATGAGACCCACTCCATTCCAAGAGACACTCTGATATTGTGGGAGAAAAAAAAACTAAAGGTAATGACCGAAAACTAAAAATGTCTTGGTGATAATGTGCTGTCAGTGCCTTCTGACAGGAGATTCAGTTCCAGTTCCAGTTCTGTTTCAGTGACTTAGAAGATATGTCAGGAATTTCTTTATTCCCATATTGTTTTCGCTTTCAGTCAATTAACTTTAATTGCTTTAATGAAGTCCCACATATTAACAGCCATCTGCATTTTTAGATAATTAAATATGAATAAGGCAATTATCCAAGAATATGAGGTGTGGTTAAATCCAATTGATTGGGTGAATTTCTCATCCCCTTCTGCTCTGCCTGGACTCATTAATGAACTTCAAGTTATTGCATAAAATTCAATGTAGACCTTGTGCTTTAGATGTAAATAGCAGTTTGCTTACATAACCCTCAGTCTGAGGACTTATTCTAACAGCATTACCGGTATAAAGCTTAAACCTAATTAGGAAGCATTTCACTATTGTCAGAAATGGGAGTTTACTTCAGGAGAACTTAGGCTATAAGGGTTTCCAGCCAAACAAGCATGTCTGTGATGCCCATGCTCCGGTTTAGAAACTGAGCCTGCATGGTACATACAGTATGACTGATCTTCTCCACATATTCTAGGGACTATCTGGACAATGAAGTGCCCCTTTGTCCAGTATGACTACAGTACCTGCTTAATAAAATGGCTGCTGACTGTATCTGAAGTATGGAAATGATTCACCGAAAGACCAGAAATCACTGCAAATCCATTCTGTTCTCTGGGAGAAGTTATAAGTTATCTAATTAGCTCTGCTGTGAATTGCTGGTGCATTAACGCTACACGTTTTTTAGTTGAATTGACAAAGGCATGTAATGTTTTCTGACTGCTATTGTCCCCCCGTCGTCTCAGTGAATAATGGAACAAGCAAACAGATAAATGAAGTAAACCCTTCTACATCATGTGGCTACTGCATGGTGTGGAAGGGTTTGAGTGTTTTGACTTACAGTATTATAGATTTTCTGTAAGATTTCTCACATGAGTGTGTCAAGAAGCGTATCATGCCAGATGTGTGACAATTGACTACCCTGACAATGTCGATAACAATGGCAGTGGTGGCTTAATGGTTAGGGAAGCACACTTGTAATTAAAGAAGTGTAGGTTCAAATCCTTGACCAGCAAGGCACCACTGAGGCACAACTCCCTGGGAGCTGAATTATCTGCCCCCTATTACAGTATGTCATGACGTCAAATACAGAGGGCACATTCTGCTCTTGTGTGTCATCACTAAATTCTATTCTCAATCTAATGCGTGTGCTTAGCGCATATCCCTAAGTGTCCTGCAATTCGCTGACATCCCTGATTGTGCTGTTGCTGCTATTACTCTGATACTTGCTATTAATAAAGTTAGTAACAGTTTTTTCAAAATTGCTGTCATATCATTTATTAATATAGCACATTGAAAACATACTGCACCCCCCCCCCCCCCCAAAAAATAAATAAATAAATAATAAAATAATACATTTCTTTTCGGAAAAGTTTGCTGTGTGATGCACTTAATTGTAATCTGATTGCTGGTTAAATTCTTATATTTTTTGTCAAAAAAAAAATGTTTTGCTTTTTAAAGGTAATATTTGATATTCCAAAATTTTTTTCCTAAAAAATGTTGCTGAAAAGTGGAGGTTCATCTTATACTGGGGGTTATCTTATAATCAAGTCAATACAGTGCTATTGGCAAATTGGTGGCATTTGAAAATATAGTAAATGCCATTTTTCTGTATAATGGGAAACCACAGTTTAGCTCAATTTAATAACATATTTCATACTTTCGAACGACCTGTTCTGTCACCTAAGTCTCCAAATTAGTTACTCACCTGAAGGGTTAGAAATGTCATGGCTTTTTCCGACAACAGTTTTTTCCAAAAGCTGTTTTTATGATAGTTCAGGACCCCTATATAACAGGAAACCACAGTTTAGCTTGATTTAATAGCATATTTAAAACTTTCCAACAGCCTGTTGTGTCACCCTAAGTCCCCAATTTAGTATTGTTGCTCCTGTTAGTAAGAGCTAGGGCAGAGTACAGTAATTTTGCAAGGCGGCTGTACATTCTTTTTAAACAGATATTATAGTACACACTAAGTCAACAGCAATGCTGCAGTTTTGTTGAAATGTCTCAGAGCAGGGCAACTTCCATTCTTTGCAAGAGAAGGATGCATCTACATTTGCTTCACATTTACAATTTTGACAGATACTTTTATCCAAAGCAACACACAACTAGAGCAGGGACAGCCAGTTACTGGTAGCAATTAGGTTTAAAGTCCTTGGTCAACAGTGAGATTACTTCAGTGAATTAATTGATTAAATAATGTCAATGTCCCATGCACAACTATGTCTGACATCTGAGATTTTTTTATGGGATGATATGACCACTTATTGAAAGCTTTTAATAAATGGGAAGAACGTTTACTGCATTTAGCAGATACTCTCATCCAGAGCAGCTTCCATTTTTCTACATTCACGGACAGTCCGCCTGGAGTAAATACGTGTTACAGGTCTTGCTCAGGGACCCAGTGATGGAACTCGAACCCTTAATCGCTTGGTAGAGGGAAGCATCCTAACCAGTAGACCACCAACACCAATATGTTAGATCATACATTATGGCCTACGCTCTTCTACACTCTTGATTTTTGGAAACATTTATTTTGACAACTTAACAAAGAGCACTTGAAATGCAGATGAGCTTCTCATGGAAGGAAGCAATTTTTTCCCGTCTTGACTAATCTAAATTGTATGCAAGGCTGTTAGATATCCCATAAGACTCCTTCTTTGCCGCCCAGCAGAACACCATGGAAGTGGCTAACTACGTGCTCATTTTCAAGATAGATTTTCTTATTATTAAAATAAGGCAAACAAAAGACGGCAAGTATAGCATGAAGTTGGCTGGGTCTTTCATTTCACTCCATTAACTTTGTTTATTCTCCCTCCCCGAAGACTCCCCAAGAGGCCACATCAGAGCTGCTCAGAATGCAGGCAATCAGTTCTGAGTATGCGCATAATTCAATTAGTGCCTGTGCCTGACTTTGAAACTCCATTTATGTTTCTCATCAGACTATCAAGGACTAGCACAAAGACATTCTCTTATATATAAAAACTGAGTATTATGAAAAATTATATTTTTTCTTATTTCATATAACAGTTAATTTAATGAGATGTAAAAGTGTTAATAAGTGATTTGGCCAGCTGATTAAAATTAATTTGAGCGTTTTTGTCCAAGTAACCCAGAAAAATGAGCACAAATCAAACAAGCCAAGAAAATAAAATATATTCATCTTAATGAGCATCATTATGATTTTGAACGATAACAAGAACATTGCAAGCATTTGTATATATGCTCTACACCTTAGTGTACGAATGTTTAAGAGCATAATGAATTTGCCATAAGCTCTCAGCGGGTTTTGACAGCATGATGCATTTTAAAAAGGATGGAATGACATAGTATTCATGTAGCTACTGCAAAATGATAAAAAAAGAAACAGTTTATATTCATTTATGCTACTATGTGGAAAAGGTCGCCATAAATCACAAATCACTTGAGCAAGACTGGCACAGTGTCCATCACGCTTTGTCCCTCTCAGCAGGACTGATCTTGATTAAACGTAAGGTCTTTGGTGAGTTGCAGTCGAATAGAAAAATTAGGAAGGGAGGTGGGATAGTACACTGTCCTGTAAATTTGAAAATGCACAGTGTGTGTCTGTGTGTGTGTGTGTGTGTGTGCGTATGTGTAGATTTGGCTTATATTACATTTTGGGGGCCAAATGTTCCCCACAATTTAATAAAGACCTGTTTTTATAGGTCCCACAAAGATCTCTGAAAGTAAAAATTGTATTTTGTTTGGTTACTTATAGTAAAGGTTAGGGCTGGGTTGGGGATAAGGTTGTCATGTTGGGATAGAGTTCCTCATAGAAATGAATGGAGAGTCTCCACAAAGATATAATTACAAATCTGTACACACACACACAGACACACACACACACTGTGTAGCTCTAAATGTGTATATTAATTGCCTAAACCAATAGGAGTATCATGCAGCTATGCATGCTTATTCCAGATCTGGCTTTATATATTTATACTTCAGGAATTCAACATAGGCATGCTTTTTTAACTTGTCTGTCCAGAATGTACTTTCTCTCTCATTACCCATAAACGTATCACTCAGAAGCCTCCAGGCAGATGCCATCCGTATGATAGTACCATCTGTTCTAAGGGAAAATAAAGAAGTTGTAAAGTTAGGTAAACTATAAGTTATAAAGTCAGAGAACGCGTCAACAACAGACACTATTTAAAAGCAACAGTGCAACTGGCTAGAGAATATAATTTCATATTTTGTAATATTATATTTGTACTTAAACACCTGCTCTTGATATTCTTATATAAAAATGATTAAAAACACATATGTTGTCCTTCTGTCATTAGTGTTGAATTTCCTTTGAAAGTGTTTTATATGCCTTGGTTGAAAGAATGTACAACACTTCTGAATTAACAGATTCAGTAAGCAGTTTCCTTATTTTTTCAGTGAGTAAAATATAACCAGCAAATATACCATGGTTTGCCTAAATATTTCTTAATGTTATACTTCTTTGTCAGGATTGCTCCCTGTGATGCCCCCTTCAGAATGTGAGTTCCGTGTTTGGCCAGCCTTCCATTTGTTCTTAGCGCCTAGTGCGTTCTCCTGTTCCTCTGGTTACTCTTTAGCTTAATTGGTTAAGCAGGTAGCTGTACTATCAAGACTCACCGTTGTTGCGGGTTCGGCTATGTTTAGTAACTTACATTTATGGTTCTTGGTTTATTCCTGTGTTGGTGTATATCTGTATGGTTCCTTTTTTGTTCCTCGTTGATCTTTCAGTTTGTAGTAATCTTAATAACCCTTGTTTTAGTCTCTCCTAGTGTTTGATCCATTGTTCTCTTCATGCCCACACATGTTCCTCTGTTTTTAGTGATTGCTCACTACCCCAACCTGTCTCATTTTGAAACTAATTATCTGTGCATAAAAATTCTTTTCCATGCTTCAGTCCTTCAGTCGCTCATTGAGTGTGTACGTGCTAATTGCTGTCTGCTTGTTACATTGTTTCCTCCATTTTCCACATTGGTGTACAGTTCATTTTTGGTTGTCTACCTGCTTGTTTCGACCCCTTGTGGTTCCTTTGTTTTGTAGTTTCCTTTCACTTCTGTTTAGTTTTTTTTTTTTTTGTCTGAGAGCTGCAAGATGAATTGTCTTTCCACCACGCCATGAATTATCTGTACTTCTGGTCAGATTTTCATGTAAGTCTTAAAACTTATTAAAATAATGCAAATTAAACTAATAATGCAAAAACATTATCCTTGTTCCTTTATTTGTTCTGGAAAATAACCCCGTGTTATATATTTGAGTGTAACCTTTGCTGTCAGTAGCAGTGCAGCATTTAACTTCAAGTAAATAGCAACAGTAACTGTTGATAAGTCCTGCACATTGACTTGGAAGAATTCCTTCTGACTGAACATTGGATCACGGATCCTGGTAGACTTCCTCAAATGAGGTGCTCACTTAAGGTTGTGATTTTTTCATACTGTTGCAGCCCTACTTCTCACATCGAAAACTTTGTTGTTGAAATTTATTTATTGGAAAATATACATCTATTTGTTTGTCCATAGTGAAAAACTGAGAGCATGCAGCCTGACCCAGGAAGCATGGGGCACAAGGTAGCTGACATCCTCGATGGAACGCCATCCATCACAAAGCAGGCAGTTGGACACACAATAACAGCGGAAGATTTCGAAACACCAGTTCAACAGCATGTCCTTGGACTGTGGGAGTAAAATGGAGTACCAAAAGGATGTGATACCCTTGACAACAGAAAAGGACCGGCAGATGTCACAGACACAGACTATAGAGGTGTGAGGCCATACATTTTGCTAGAAACAAAAATATGGTTTTGCTTAGGTTTATACTTTTAAATTTCGTCAGTCTTGTGAACATTTGATTATTAATATTACAGTAATTTTAAAGGTTCCCTGAAATCATGTTTTATTGCTCACCGATGCATTCATGACGTGAATTTGCCCAGAAAAACTTCCCAAGATAAGGTTCTTGTTTTATTTTAGCTAGTTTATGCAACTTGATTTGAAAATATATATTACAGTTGTTGCATGTGCAGGTAAATTGCTGTCAAGAGCTCTCTCAATGTTTTTTTTTTAAAGTAATACTATTTCTCATAGTGAACACGGCCAGTTTGTGCATAATGCATAATGCATTTCATGCTTGTCCAAGTCATTACATTCTGCTATATTCCTTCTTTCTGCCTCTGCAGAATCCTCCCACAGGGTTAAGTGTGAATAACAGAAGTGATTACATGACCTGCATCATTTATTTTTTTCCCAATTTCAGCCTCTGAAGTTATCTATAAATATTGATGGTTTAGTTATGGTAAGTTTAGAGTTATAGCTCTGAAACACATAGTTTTATATTCATAAGTGATATTTAGCCGCAGGTTGCGTACGAGATCTGTCCCATAAGTCGGTCTCTAAGTCGGATTTGTCACAACAATAATAATGCAGTACATAATAATAGTAGAAGTAGTAGTAGTAGTAGCAGTAATAATAATAATAATAATAACAAAAGTAACTACATATGGTACTATACTGTAGCTTGAACCGACAAACTGTAGAAGTCCCTCAGTGTTTTCTTAAGTGTTACAAAGTAGTGCATGCATTCATTATCACAAACCATTGTATTTAACACAAATGTTTAATATAATAGGCTTTAAGGCAGTCTGTATGTAGGTATAAGTTGTCTGAATGTCTGATGTTCTTAACCTGGGGACTGCCTGTAACTAAAGTTTCTAAACTGTCTAAATATGGAGAATACATTGTAGACTGTCATTAAAAATGCATTGTTGAGAGTTGTAGAAGTACACCATATTTTGCAATGCATAAACCCAGCTTATATAAAGGAGAGGTGCACTTATTCCACCACAAAGAAGTTCAGAGTCACTATCTGTATGCCATAATAGGTGGCCTTCTGATACTCTGTTTTTATGACTGATTGCTCATTTGTTCAACATTGCACAACCAACAATTTGATTAGGCAATATAGATGAGGAGCCTGCAGACCTGGAGGGGAGCTCATTATATCAGCATGATTGCAAGGTGGGGAAGCAGTCTGATCACAGTTAAAGCCGTGATGGGCAATTGCTAACATAGCCTTGTTAAGCCCCATGTGACATGATTCTGAAGAAGCCTTTTGCTGTTCTTTGATAGAGTTCTTTTGAACTAGAATTTCACTTATGCATTTTCATGCACATCTGGGTCACATGCCTTCCATGTTCTGTAAATTGTTTCATACGTTTTTACCATTCTACCATAGGTCATGTCCTGACCTGGCCACCAGATTCATCGTGGTTTCCAAGCTTCTCACAAGATGGCCTCCAGGAGCTGCCCATAGAGGGTGTGGATTCAGTCACATCCTGACATGGCCACCAGAGGAAGCTTTAGAGCAATTTCATTTTCAGCCTCAAGTGTCACGTGCTTACAAGCTGGTGTAGCTTTCCCAAAAGCGATCGATCTTAGCGAATAACTAACGAGATAAAGAATTACATAGGTAAAAGAACGAGTGAATTCTACGTGCGTTTCTCAAAACCTTTGCCATTTCAGAATTAACAAACTAACTTTAAATCTTTTAAATCTTCCACATGTCCAAAGCACCCTCCACAGCAGTGTGTGTCTTTGGAGTGCGGTGTGACACATCTCCTCAGCCATGCTTTGGGGATTCAACACTGGAATCAGCAGGAATCCGTTCAGAAGATGCCTGATGTCTCCCAATAACCAGCCACCAGCAAACGCACCATCCTTTGCCACCTCACCATCTAAAGCTGGACCAGATATAAGCATCATGTGTCCTCCCAGGCCACTTAGCGACAGTGTCTGTAAAATGTCCTTAGTGGTTGCACATCGCTTGGACATTTCAGCCTAGTGCCAAGAACCGTTTTGGAAAGGTGCAGATGGAACTCAAGATGCTGGAGGCATGAAAAGGGTTGAGGGTTCCATCCACTGCACCTGGAATGCCAATTACACCTGCAATGGCATGAAAACCAATTTTACTGTCATGCAAGCATCCCCTCCTGCTGGACTTTGTATATAGTTGTGCACACAGTGTAACTGAAATGTGATCAATGCATGCACAAATATGGTACATAGCAGCCTTGCTGAAGGAAGGTCTGCAGGAATCCACCAGTGGTGTAGAAGCAAAGAGATTTCAGAAGCTGCATGCTACACTGAGGGCTCAAACTCTTGTGTGCTCCTCTCTTCAATTTATCTTACACCAGACCATGGAGGCTCACTAATTGACCCCAGGTCAGCCTGTTTTTCTCTATGAATTGTGTCTTACTAAGATGGTCCACATGGAAAAGAAACTTGGCTTCCTGGGTGACATCGTCTCAAACACTGTCTACTTTAGGACTTGCACAATTCTCTGTCATTGGTGGTCGCGAGGGGAGATTCGCTTTCCCAAGTCAAAATAAGTGACTGAACGCCTCACAAGTTTGATTGGTAAGCTCATCATATAGCCGACCAGGGTTCAGAATTTATGAATTTATGAACTTGTGGCCATGACGCACATACATACATTTGAAACAAAGGACACCCTTTGTGAATTCTAAGGTTTTATGTATCAGGATGTATCAGGAATTTTAAGCACGTCTTAAAACGAGGTTAATATAACTTTAGATGAACAACAACAAATGTGTTTAACTTATTTAACAAAAACTTAACCTAAATGCAGAATCAGTGTGTGACCAATTAAGTACATCCTTACTACTTCCACAGGTATTAAGAGGGTCAGTGCTGCTAATCAAATGCACTTGATTGATTGATCATCAGTAAGTGTGACTACCTCGATGAAAGCAGAAGGGGACACTGACTGGTACTCCAGTCCACCTCAGAGGACGCAGTTACACACTCAGCCACATATTGGCAAGAGATGCCAAGTTTGCCTCACTATTTCTTTTTGGAAATAGAGACCCTGAAGGAAAACCGTGATGACCACATGCAGCCTCTCAGAGCTGCGCTTAGGATTCACACCTGTACCCTTGGGGTGTGAGGCTATGGTATTACCCTCTGAGACCGACTTAGCCAGTGGACCATCTGCAGCGTGTACTTTTATGCTAAAAGTCTTCATAAACGTAAAACTGTTAATCTAAAAAATAATCTCTGCGGTGTGTCTCCATAACAAATATCAATGGTTTCCCAGTGCATTTATATAAAATTTCAGCTAGTTCAAAATGTTTGCAAAACACCGATGCAAAGTGACCAACGGATTTTAACTTTAAATAACAATTTTTAGATATTTCAGGAGTTACATTCTGACAATGGTAGCAATATTCCATAGTGATTTTCTTGCAAATAGGCATAACAATTTTGTTGGTTGGGAAAGGGACATAATGACATCCCTCCATAATTTGGTAAATGCAAACTCACTGCTGACTCATAGGTGAATCCAATCATTATGCTGTCAGTACAGCCGATCCAAAAGAAATTACTGAAGATGAGTGTAAGAACCTTTCAGGAGGAAATTAACTTATTATAAAAATAAGTTGCAAGTGATTAGTAAAAACTTCTGTTGCTGCAGTGATATTGGTCGGCTATAAAAATATGTTTATTGCTCATCTGGTTAAAAAAAAGGCTCAGTTTATTGATGCCAGCTAGAGGCTGCCATATGACACAATACGAGTCTACCTGAATATCTGATTAGCCAATACACATCTGAGTAAACAGTTATAAAACAGCCATAAAAGCTAGAAATGTATAACCATAAAAATGTAATAAATAAATTTACAGTAGAATATCGCAGCACAATATTTGGCACCACTATCCAGCACAGATGTGGGTAGGACATTATTTTTTACATTTTCTTAATATTATAATTTGTGAGTTTTGATATGTAATGCTTGCTGTCCACTGATCCCCCATTTCCTCTGATCTGTTGCCATTAGACTGCAGATGTACACCAGATTTCAATTATTACATCACCAGCCCCACATATTTACAGTGTGAATGAAGAAAAAACACCTTTTTGTTTATTATCTTACTATTTATTTGAATGGCTGTAATAGGCATATCAATTCATATTTTCCAACAATTATATAAAAATGCTCTGTAATTTGAATCAAGCAAATATATTATAATTTATGGAATGTGCCGATTAAATGAATAGTATTTCAGATATAGCTGATTTTCTTCCATCTGTCAATGATGCAGGAATACTTTAAAAAATGAAAAGGTTGAAAAGTCGTTCAAAGCTCAACCTCAGAAAGTTACAGTATACAGCTTGGTTCATGACATTCATTCATCCATCCTTTTTCCATAACCACAAATACAGTGTAGAGTTGCTTTATCATAGGAAGCAGAAGGTACTATACAGACAGGGGACACCGGAATGGGGATTGCAATAGTCTATCATGGAGACATGCAGTGACACGCATTAGGGAAGAATTCAGGGCTACTATAGGGCAACCACGTTTTAAAAAAGACGGGACACTGTGTATCATGTAAATAAAAAAAGGATGCAATGATTCACAAATCATATAAACCCATATTTTGAAAATGTTTGGTGCATCATGGAACAAAACATAGGACAAAGGATACCCCGAACTGCTGAGGACTATATTTGTCATAAAACAATAAAGTTTCTCTCTTTCATCATTTCATATGTTGTTTTTGTTCTATTTTCAATTAAATATGGGTTCAAATGATTTGCAAATTGTTGCATTCTGTTTTTTTTTTTAACGTTTTGCACAGCATCCCAGCTATTTTGGAAATGGGGAGTATTACATGAAAATATCTAAAGAAAGCCAGACTTTCTCGAAAAAGTCAGACTCAAACTAGCGCCATCTCTAAACTTAGCCTCATGTCCATCCACTAACGGAGTTCAGTTTTAACTAATCAAGGCTCATACAAGACAGACTTGCATAGTTTCACTTATTGCGCACACCCAACATGTTTAAGAAGCCCAAATTGATGGATGACCAATAGATCGAGGAAACGAGTCAGAAATCATATAAAACAAGAGTGGTGTTTTTTTCTGCCGCAGAAAAACACAAAGATGTAATTGCTAAAAAAGGCAATACTGTGGCATTAAATAAAGCCAGGGATTTGGCTTGGCAAAGAATTGTAGACAGACTAAATGCGTAAGTTATGTAAACGTTACAAATGCCCAGTACAGTGGCATGGTGGTACAGTGGTTCATGCTGTCACCTTATAACGTGAAAGTTGCTGGTTCGATCCCCATAGCCAACGGGGAACCTTCTAGGTTAAGTTCACGTGTCATTCGTACTATATAATGTTATTCTGTATTATTTTATCTCCATAAAATACTTTTTATTGCATCCATGTGAAATGTTCTGCACAAATAACCGTATCTTGTCTTTGCTTTTTACTAATAAACATTCAAAGTAGACAGCGAGTAAACAAAATATAAAAATATCTTCCTGTTCATATTATTTTAACAGGTTTTGTTTCATTTTCAGCCATTGCATCTCATGTTTTACCTGTGTAATATGGATACACCATTATTTCAATTATGTTGGAATTAATTGGAATGCTGAGACATGATTTTTATAGGTTTTATTATATTTATTACGACTTGAGTAGTGAGAGCGCGGTAAAAGACGGAATGATCTTTTGAGAATCAGTTTCCACACGTTGGATGCTCTTTGAGACAACGCTTAAGTAAGCAAGACAGTTAACCTGATCCGGAGCAGACTTGTTCACTCACCTAAGTTATTATGGTTGCTCAGCAGGGATTCATTTAAGACACGTTGATGGAACAGAATTCCTATATAAATGAGCCAGACTTGTCGAAATAAGTCAGACTTTACCTTAATCCTGCTTCGTGGAATACCCCCCAGGGTTGTACAATAAGTACAGCAAATTAATAAACAAATAAATAAATAATTATGACTAACAGGCAGTCCAATCACACTTGAGGTCTGTGTTACCATGATTTGTAAAGATTTATACTTCAGTGTTGAATCAACACCATATGTACGGCATGGGCCCAATCTCAAACTATACCCTCAATATTCCACCTTCATTACGAGTCACACTCATGCTTAGCTACCCTCTTAAAAGGCCCTGATCTACTGGACTGAAGCCCCCACACAATGTGTCTGCAAAGTTTGAAATACATCCATACTGTCACGTCCGGTGGCAGGCAGGTGAACAGAATGGAGCTGGAGATGTGACGTGGGCCAGAGGAACGGATTTAATCAGGAAGTCAGGGCAGGAGAACAGGACGGGAGCAGGGCAGGCGGGCAAAACAGGCAGACAGGGATACGGGGCAGAACTCAAGGACGCGCAGAAGAATAACACAGATGACAGATCTAGCGAAGACTGACACAGACGTGCACTAAATACAGGTGGGTAAGACAGGCACGTATAGATAACAGGTGGTTTCAATCAGGATCAGACACGAGGTAACGAGGGGGACGTGGCACACACGATGCTCGGACGGGCGCATCATGACACATACAACTGTCCATGAAACTGTTAAAAACACAATTTTTGTTAGCATCGCTTCCTAAGCATCAATTGAACAGGTTAATAGTTACACAAGGCTAAAGGCTAAATATGACTACAGTTGATTGAAATTAGCATCCAATGGAAAATGTTTTGTACAGTATGATGTTTTATTTTGTTCTGTAATATTTATACTATTGCCTTATATATGATCAAATCTGAAATTCTGTAATACAGGAAGGTCTGCGTTACTGCAATGTGTAAAGATTGATTTTTACTTCTGTGTTATCCACACCATAACTACTGGGGGGGGGGTCAGTCTAGGGTTTGCTTTACTAAAAATTGGCCTACAGCCACCATTTGAACCAATGTAATAGCTCGAGGAGATATTTCTGACATTGTAAGACACTTTTTGGAGTCTCCAGGGTGGGGCGGAGTCTCACACTACAGTGTCTCCTTGACTGAGTGCAGCATTACTGGAACTCCGGCTTGACTGACAATTTTGGATTTAAGTTGCTGGACCCGGCCAAAATCTTCATGCAAAAAATGAGGCAGAATTTCACTGATCACTCCAGATGCATTGTAGTTTTTATGTGAATCATCTAGTTATTATTAGTCAGCATTGATAAATGGTCAACATTATCTGTGAAAGATTCCAGAAATACTGCACTACCTGACACCAAAATCTCTACTAATCAGGTGCTGCTCAACCAAAATGTAATATTTAACAAACATATAATAATTTGTCATTGTTCTATTATGTGTTCTTTTTCACTGCTATAACTTCCCATGTCCAGCCCCAAATGGTGTAACAGTATCTGTAGGGATGAATAGTGTGTCTGTGCATTCTAATTTGGTGCTCAGTGGGTTACTGGGCTAGGGAAAGATTCATAATTTATTGACAAACATCCATCATGAATTCCTCAGTGTTTGCACAGGGATCATGCTCATGTCAGAGACTAAAGTGTAAACCTTGTTGGTAAATAACAACTAAGCTCTCTGCTACCTATGTCTACTTAATTTTGGAAACAGCATGTGTTTCAAATATTTACATTATGCCTTTGTTTACAATACAAGCATTTTTTAATCTATGTCGATAAGTGCCCTTGAAAATCCCAGAGTAAAAATGTATACTGCAGGAGAGTTTTCAAACATTTAAAGCTCCTCTATGAAAAATAATTGAGCTCCTGTCTAAATGTATTCATTGCAATGTGTTCTTGTAGTGTTGGATGTTATAACATTACATGTTGTTGCTCCAGGGAAAAATGAACTGTCAAAAACAACAAGCTGCCTGTTACAAGAATCTCTGATTTTCTGTGTCAAAACCAATTTTCCTTGTTATGACAATATTTTTGAACTGGAACCTCTGAGATCAACAGAGAAGAACAGCACAGCGAGTGATCCAGACTAATAGTTTGTTCCTGTTCAGTAATGTTGGATGCATTCTAACCTTTGATGAAAAGGCTGCATACAAATGTTTCCTTAGCTGTTATGAGCTTAACTACTGATAATGCAGTTCTTTTCCAGACACAGATAAAATACGTTGTTTGTTAGAGCATTCAACGGTATCAACCGAATTCACCTACAAGGGGTAAAATACTAAGCTATACACTGAATTAAAACAATGAAAAGATACATTTAGTGAACAAGCTTCTCATTTCATCAATCCTCAAATCATGTTAGTGAACGCCATGGTCAGGTGTTACAAAAACTGCATTTCTATATAGTTTTGACAATAACTTTTCATATTTCATTAAATTGAAATAAAACATTTATTTAGATTTCTAGCAATGATAATATATACATCTTTGGATAAAACTGCATTATATTGAGCCTGCTATAGATGGTACTCAGATTTTCTACCTATACAGATAAACTGTCCTTGTAAACTGAGCCTTAGGGTATTTATCTGTTGCCAAGACTCAGACACAGAAGATAAAGAAGCAAGCATAGAAGAGGTGACAAGAGGATCCCAGCATGATATTTTCTGTGTTCTTAGATCACTAGGGAAAAGATACTAGAGGGCTATGGGGAAAGGTGAAAAGAACAGTGAATCCAAAGTAAATAATTGAACAATTAACTACGAATTAAAACTGATGGAAGAATTATATTGGTTTGCTGATAATGCTAATAAATTATTTAAATAATAATTATAAATGGATCAATTACAACATAAAATGCTGGGTAATGCGTTTTTGTATTGTAACCGTGAAACACACACAGGTCTCCCTGTGAGGTCTTGGGCTGGATTGTTGAGACGCATTCATCAGTATTCCTAGTCATCATTCTGTTTAGCTGGCAAATGACCACCAAAGGCCAACATAAAGCCGCCTTGAGAGACTCATTAAAAACTGTTAAAGGTGGCAATGTTCTAGTTCCTGTTGCCCAAGACCACAAATCATCCATTGGGGGACATTTATGATTTCATCACTAAGCAGGTAATGCTGAAGGGCTTATCGCACTGTAGGCAGCGCTAAATGGGCAGCTTAGAATTGAATCTCACTTCTATTAGGATGTGTGAAAGTAAAGCAAAGGGCAATGATGAAAAAATGTTTTCTTATTAAATACACTTTACTTATATTTGCAAACAATCCAAAAAAGATCTAGGATGTGATGCTAATTTTCCCTGTGCTATTTGATTTGCATTGAAGTGTTGAGTAAAATTAGTTCTGTACCAAGCATTAGAGAGTGTTCAGTCCCTCGCTCCAAGTAAGAGAAATAGGGTAGGACTACAATAAAGGCTGGATTGCAGGCTGTTTTACATCCACTAAGGAAGAATAAGATGACAAGTGGTTATATATTAGTAATTTCCTTTTAAATCCATCCATCCAAATATCATTTAATCACTTTTATAATTATTGTATTCGCTGTTTTTATGGGAGTGAAGAGAGTGTACATCCCAGATGTGTGATTCAACAATTGAATATAGTGGGAAGGCAATAAATGCAACATCCAAATCTATCACCTAGCATTTTGCAAGTATAAATGTTTGCAATGGCATAAGCCACTTATGTAGATCATGGTGTAGACTCGATGCAGAAGTATAATTCAGGCTTAATTACATTTCTCGATAGGTGAACATCAGGCTACAGCTTTGGCATAGGATTGGTTTGATGCAGAAGTATCAGTCAGCCTTTAAAGCCATAGCGAATGTGCTTATGCTCCTGTGAGAGTGGAACAGACGGAGACGCCCTCGTCTTGATGTACCTCAACTGACCGACACTGAATGCATTACGTGTTTCTGAGTAGATCATGAAACGCTCAGTTTTTGAAATACACAAAGATACTTACATTTGATTCATACACCGTATATACATTTTTTGTTGAAGGATTCTCCGGTTTGTGACAATAATCAAACATAAGCATAGTAGTCTACCACCATGCTTTCATTCTCAAAATAAAAAGGTTTCCATGGATTTCAGTTGGTTTCACAATGTAAATGAAATAGTCTACTGTGTTTGTTCCATTTTTTATCAGGGATGTGACCCTCTCTTCTTGCTTGATGAATTAGTTGTACTTCTTGCATCGCTGTGCCTTCTTTTTCAAGATTGGTGTGGTGAAGGCGTCCATGCTGATGAGGGGAGAATATGCTGAACTGAAACATAGCTCTTTAAGCAGTTTTTGATATAAGTGCTTGATGGCAGAATTGACCCAAAAATGCATGAAAACAAAAATTCATAATAAAATGCCCTTGTACTATAACAATATGTAGTCAAAATGAGAAAATAAACAGCAAATTCAAAATTCAGGCTGAATAGTTTTGGCCCATGTGGTACATTTTGCTGGAAGCCGTGTGTAAATGTGAGAAAAATACCTGATTAGGCCCTGAACCCTATATTGTTCCATGGATGCTGTCTGACCCTAAGCTCTATGTCACTATGGATAAAAGTGTCTCCTAAATTAATGAAATAGATCTAAATAATGTAGCAAAGCACAATTCTAAAATACTGACTATTCCAGTATTGCAGTAAGAGGTTTTATTATTCTACTCAGAGTTGATTCTTTTGGAAGTAACAGTACCCGTACTTGGGTTTTTCCAGAACCCCATCCACCCTTGATTAAGAAGGGTTGGGGCTTTCTAACAGGAAGGTCAAGGGCAGAAGGGCATATAGGGGAGGGTGTGCATCAGGCTTGGGAGACTTTATGGATAACAGCCAGGTGGTTTCAGCTAACTGAATGCCAACAATCAGAGAGGGAGGTTGATGGCACCAATCTGATATCAGTCTTCAGGAGACTGCAAACTGATACATGGCCATCTGCTCCACAGTCTCTTCTGGGGAGAACAGCTCCAGCTGCAGTCATTGCATGCAGGAGTCAAGTAAATGCTGCGTGAAACCAAAGGCACATTTGTCATCTGTTCATCTTTAGCTTCCCTCACCTGTACACTGTCCTGTACATTCTCGCCAAATTTCCTCTGGCTGGAAAGAAAGAAAAGTTTGCTGTTGTCCTAGTCTAAGAAGTTGCAGGACCTGCAGTGAGGTCTTGGTGGCACTGGTTTAGTTGTCTCTTCCCAGCTTTTGTGACCACTTTGAAACACAAAGCAGCAAAAAAGATGTGATTCTTGTGGTATTAAACTAAACCCAAGGCTGGATAGGAAGTGAACAAATCATAGTGTAAAATTTTCTTATTCCTTGGAACAGAATGGTGCATTTACTGCTGCAGGAATAAGATTTGGGTACCAATACAGTATAAATTGATGCATCACTTCACACAATGAACAAACTCAAAAAGATGATGTTCTGAAATATTTTTTTCATGAATATTTTAATTTCAATCATTATTTTTTTCTATCGATATTTTAGCAAGCATCTGGAAGGCTTTGATGTCTTTGGAATGTCACACGGAAACATGCTCAGATGTGATGGATGTTTAAAACATTTGTTTTTAATCTCAATAGAATTTTAAGATTTTTTAAAATCAAAATCTTACATTAAGTTAGATAGGTAATTAGTTTCTGTAGTTCAGTGCTGTTGTTTTCTGATTGGTGGCTGTAACTAATCTTCCGGTCAAACAAAAGACTAATATGGCAATAAACATGGAACTAAATGTGAACTAAATATATCTCATATCAGTATGGGTTTCTCTAAAAATAATTATTATATGCAAATATATTTTGCTGAGTACATTGCAAATTGAAGTTCTTTACCAAATATAGGACAGAGAAGAACTTCAAAATTTCTCAACTTCCAGGTGGTCCTGTTTAATCTTCTGCCTTCCATTCACCAGAAATGCACCAATGGGCTTGAACAGGTGCCAAGTCTCCCAGTATGCTGACTGTAGTGTTCATGTTGGTACAGTTACAGTGACACTAATGAGCCACAAAACCATAACAATAAAAATAGCTCTCTTGTTTTGCATATCCTGGTTTTACCCTGGTGTTCTACTTTACTGAAACTTTACTGCTGAAATATTTAAAAATACTGCATGAAGAAGGAAGTCTGGGAAAAAGATGCCATTTGTACTTTTCTGCACTGTAGGTTAAATAGCTTCTTTGTTTTTAACATACTGCAGAGCTGAAAGACTTATATTGGTACTCATCAACATGTTCCTTGAACAGCAAATGGCACAAAAAGTTAAATTATCCTGGAATTCCTGACAAGGAAGACACAAATAGACTTTCATATTGGCCAAAAAGCATGAGAAATTATGCATGTTAGGGCAATATGCAATTCCTATTTGGACAAAAGGACTTGCTTAATAAATAAATAGACATAAATAAAAATGTCATTACTGAATCTTTGTTATGAAACACATCTAATGTTGGTATAAATGTTTTTGATGTCAGGCTACAGTAATTATTGCTATTGAAGAATTTTACATTTGATACATTTCAGAGATTCAGTTTTCCAGTTAAAGTAATGGTAACTAATTTGAAATTATATAAGGATATTTGAGACATGAAATACCATATCGATATTAACACACATCATGCAGGGTCATGGTGTTCTCACACATGTCGACTTCACATGTTCAGCTTACGTCCGTGTGGCTTTTTGGTGGATCTTTCATTTTGCTTCCACTGTCTAAAAACATGCAACGTAAATTAACTGGACTGGCTAAATGATAGTATGAGTGCATCCTACAATGGTTGGTAGGTTACCGCCTTATGCTAATTATATTACTACCCTGTTTCCAAGAAAGTTGGGACGCTATGTAACATGCAATTAAAAATAGAAGGCAATGATTTGCAAATCAAATTAACTCATACTTAATTGCGAAAAGAACAGAGGCAACAAATCAAATGTAACTGCGAAATGTTATTGTTTTATGAGAAATATATGTGGAATTTGAATTTGATGCTAGCAACCTGCTTCAAATTGGTTGGGACATGGACATGTTTACCACTGTGTTGCATCACCGCTTCTTTTAGAAACACTCCATAAATTTTTGGGAAATGAGGAAACCAGTTTCTGGAGTTTTGAAAGTGAAATGTCGTCCCATTCTTGCCTGATGTAGGATTTCAACCGCTGAACAGTTCAGGGTCTCCTCTGTCGTATTTTTTGTTTCATGATGCACCAAGCGTTTTCAGTGGGTGACAGGTCTGGAATGCAGGCAAGCCAGTCTAGCACCCAATGTCTCTACTACAAAAGTCTACTCTACAGTGGACATTTTATTTTTTAGGAATATAACACTCTACATTCCCTACATTTACAAAACACAGACATCTGGTTAAATATGGACAAGCACAAATACTCCTGGGCAAAAAGTAAAAATTGAATAATATGGGTCAAACCCAAATTGCACAACATTAACTTTTTTTTGCCCAACATGCGTAAACTTTCAATGTTGAAACTCCAATAAACCATCCAGCAATATACAGTTTGAATGTTAGTCGGAGATACCATTCAGTCATTGTCAGTTTCAAATGGCTGCACTCAAGATCAAAAAGGCGACCACAAGTTGACAGTGAATGTTTGAGAATATGCCTTTCAGTAGCTAACATTTCTTCCGAGGATGGACTTCTCCAAACTCCAGGAAAATGGTCCCAAATGTCCATCAAAATGACAAAAGGGTTGCAGTGTCAGCCCACAGCAGGAACTATTATAATCTCTCTGTGGAAAAACAGTGATGGATGGTGCAAAAGAGGAGACTGACAGAACTGAAAAAGAGATTCTTCTCCTCCTGCTGGACCCTAGAGACAAGAGGCAGAGGAGTAAAAAACCAGCGGTGTGACATTAATATGTCCTTTAAATCCCGCCCTAGGGGTACACTCACCCATAATGCAATAGTAATACTACTAGTGTTTTCTTTCCTATTCTTTTACCCATTTCCAGGATGACAGACAGGTTAACCTGGTCTGATAAATATTAATACAAGAACCCTCAATGGTCAAAGATACTCTTTCCAATATTTTCTTCCTAATTGTGTGACCTTCAAACTGAACAGTTAATACTTAAAATTGCTCAAATATGATCAATATTAATTGCTACAAAGAATTAAGACATTTTGAAAAAGCAAACATATATGCCCTCTTTCATTAAATTATGCATATGCTTTGCTGATTATAAATAGTCTTCAATCTTTAAGACATTTAATAAGACCATTATCATTATATAACATGTCAATGTCCTTTGGTTACTGTTATTTTGTATAGTGTTAGTGATCATATAGACAACATTCCTCCATAATCCACCTAGTTTTCTGATTGGCTCTTCAGACTTCCCAAAAGTATTGTATTATTTTGTCCCTATACATCCACAAAATCCATCCACTTTGTTGCTACTTACCCTTTTACACTTTTGCCAGCATTTTCCCCAATGACTAGGTGCGGACTGGCCATCGGGAAGTTTTACGAATTTTCCCGGTGGGCCAGCCTAGTGACGGCCGGACTTCCTTCCCCAAACCCGGCACTATAATAACACATATATCAGGCGTCACAGTGGATCATTAGCTGATTAATATGATGATCATGCATTATTTCATTGGTGGCCAACTAGTTGATTGCAATCGGGGCGGGGGGCAGCCAACCCCCAGCGGCAAATTCCCAGGCTAATTTTTGTTACCTGTTCACCCCTGCCATGCACTGCAATAATTCCTAATGCACTGAGTCTTCTTATAATATAACCCAAGCAGAATCAAGAATATTCACAAGCATATTCTCTATTAGTAAATAGAAGCCACCCCATGCAGTGTCTGAAATATCTGAATGTCCCCTTTCCCAGGGCATGCATTTTAAGTAAACATACTCAAAATGAATATGTAATAATGAATATTTGTGGGACTCCACTCAGATGACCTAGGAGATGCATATCTGACTCTGACACAATCAGTTCTGATCATTTACCTCCGGTTGTTCAAAATATGTGTAATTTTGACATATTTTTATTTTTTGACAAAACTTTCTTGGGCATCCTCAAGTGGATATTGATCTCACGCAATGTCCTGCTATTGCAGAATAACGTTTATTATATCTCATATTGTATTGCTTTCATTTATTTTCAGGAATAGTCAGTATACCGTTTTAATGTGCAAATACATTGTGGGTCAAATTTATTACATATTGTTTACTGAATGATTTTTAGGGGTTTGGGTAAATACATTTTAGGGCAGAACTGGTTATAGTTTATTTTAATATATTCTATGTGTTTCATAGAGTGGTTTAATCATTTTTATCTCACCTAAGGTATTTGTGTGTTCTGATTCTTTAATTGCTTTGCAAATCCAATCACTGTCTCAAGTGCATTTCAATCTTTTATGTTCTGTATTCAAATTCCATGCCTGTGTCTTCTTGTGCATTGCTCCATAACTTAGAAAACAGAAAATATATCCCAGAAAAAGCTGTCACCCCTTGCCTGTACCCACTGAATGTTACATGCATTTATATTGCATGTTAGTACTAATACTTTTTGGTTCTTAGGTTTTAATATTGTAGCTAAATAGGGTGTTTTTTTTAGGTTTTATAATATTGCAACAGGGCAGGCTGGCTATTTGTGCTTTAGGAGTAATGTAACACATTATTTATTATGTTATGGATTAATCATACTTATTAAGCACTTTAATGTTTTTTGATGTTTTCTTTAGGCTCAACCCATACCAGCACTTTCTTCTATCCTACACGTGATAATATAGGAGTGATACCGTCTTTGAGTAACCCCACCATTTTAATCTTACAGAAGTAACAACCATAATTAATTCCCTGCATTGGTTAAAAAGTTAGGCTTCCCAAGGTTTAATGTTAGTTGCATATTAGCTGGACACAGCAGAGGCAATACGTATTTAACACATCAACATTTTTTTCATTAAACATATTCCCATTGTAGCTATTCATATGAAATTTAGACCAGCTATTGGTATTAACTCAATAAAATGATACAGTGAATCGTAACATTCCAATCCGTGAAAGAGTTACGTGCAATAACGCTGATTGACACAGAATAAAATTACTGAACACACCGACTGAAATATATTTCATACTTGTTTGGAGAAGACCAAAGAAACTCATCACTCATGGTGTCTAGCTGGGATTTGGGGCCGTTCTGCTGCACATCAAATTTTATATTAATAGCTGTATTGGAAACATGTTCAATGAAATAACGGCAACGTCATGAATGCTTATTTCCCCCACTGTATCTGTAAAAAACTCGCTACCTTATCAGCCAAAATATATTGTGGGGTTTCACCTAGAATACCATCAAATCATGACATTTTCCGTTCTTTTTGTTTCTATCCTTATACTGTTTCACTTAAGAGAAAAAATCTAGAAATTTCAAATAATCTATTTTTAAAGTCACACATCAGAATTTAAGATGCAGCAGATAGATTTTTTTATTCCATTTCATATATAATGATATGGAAATTAATAAAATCAACTCCTTAATAAAGGAGCCATAAAATTTAGGAACAGCTTACTACAGGTATACATATTGCAAGAGCTTAACAGCTTCAGAACTTTCTTAATAAAAGCTCTCTAGTTGTATGGCTGTCATTTTTGCAACAGTCTCTATGTAATAGATCCAGACAGACAGATTCCCAAAAATTGTCCCTGCATAGTCCTCTAGTCACATTTGATGCTTAAGTCACATGCTAGAAATGTAATTTTAGCTTCAATCGCACTTTGCTGACATTCACTTGAGTTTGTGAGGAGATATTTAGAAAACTTCAAAAGCTGCTCAGTTTTTTTCTGTTTCCCCCAATTATAAAATTGTCATTTTCTGGAGGAATATTTTTTTACTTTTCTAAACTGTGGAGAAATTTTTATATTATCCAGATCATTTCATTATGGACTGTGACACACCAGGGTGTTTAGAGCTTAGAGATGGTCAAATGTGAGGAAGGGGAATGAGATTTTCTTTGTTGTACTCAACAGACTGCAAAATGAGAATCAGGGACAAAGGGGGGAAGACCAATAACCCAGATGAAATTTAACCTCTTCAGGTACAAAACAAGAAGATATATAAAAGTCTAAAAGTCAAATAACAGAAAAATCCTCAATCTGCCGTTTCTCTTTCCCACCCATCATTTTCATACTTAGTAGGTCTTCTTTTAATGTCTGCCTAATGATTTGTATTTGAGCATGGCTTGCCTAACAAGCTTGCATTCGGATGCAAATGCTTGACTCTGCAGGCTGTGTGCCACATGTTCTACCTCGAAATTCAGTTACTCATTTGTCCACTAGAACCCCTCACTGAGAAAATGACAAGACCGCCACCGTGAAGCACCAGCACTGTCTCCAGAGCCTGTATATTAATGGACTGGCAGACAGTCGGCAGAGTACTTTAAGAGAATGCACCTGTCCTTTCTACCTTTGCTTCTTTAAAGTCAAAGTCATTAGCTGACCACAAGATCCCCGCTGAAGGCTGAGAGCCAGGATGTTCAAGGAGTCCCCTCCATGGAACAGGAGGTCAAGAGTTCATGGATTTACTATAGATAGATAGATACATAGACAGAGATAAACAAAAACCCCATTAAACTCACTGTCGTACCACGGCAAGGTGTCATCTTAGATTTTGGGCCCGAAGAATTTATTTCGAAGTACCTCGTATTAAAATGCTCAGAAGGATATACTCAGGTGAAAAATGTTCAGAAAATAATCATTTTACATAAAATGTAATCAACTGAATAAATGCATAATCAGAGACCTTGTAAAGCAACCTTGGGTTTGTGAAAGGCGCTATATAAATGTAACTTTTAATATTTAATAGAGTGCTAAACTAGTAATTGTTGCAGAGCAGTTTTCACCTCTGGGTGTCCGCCAAACTACTGACAGTTTAAGATATTCCAGTACAAAGATTCTTAACTGCCATGCACAGTAAGATTTTCTAGCAGTTTCAAAGGCTATGTGATACTAATTTACATGTGCAAATTGGAAGAAACTCAACTGTTCCATGTTTTAATAGAAAATGTGCTTTAATTAAAAGTCACAATATCATCCTGTCGAAAGGTAGACCATGAAATATTAAATGTACTATATATATATTTGTAAACACAGATATAATCCTTGCCTATTAATAGTATATCATGGAAACAGTCATACCTTATTGCTCTTCATTATTGCATGCATCTTCAGTTATCTACCTTTTTTGATCAATACAGTGGTAATGGCAGCAATCCGTCTGTAAAATCCCAGCAGAGCTGCAATAACAAATAGTTTGAACATTTTGCAACATTTTACTACCACCTGGCATCTAAATAGTGGGTTCACGACTTACTGGCACCTTGGTAACATTGATAAGCAACATGACATTCTTCTTGTGTAATGTCTTTTTCATTCCATTGATGTTTTAGTGATAGCTAGGTCCTCACACAGTGCTGAGAGGGGTCATTGGTATTTACTTAACATTACAGGAATGACAATAATGGAAGGAAACTTGTCATTCTTAATACAATAGTCAGTACAAATTGTGCTTTTGTAGTTTGCCACACATGGGCCTGATTTGTTACAGATGCAACAGCTACTGTTAACATCGACCATAAGCAGTAATGTCTTTCAGGATGGCTCAGTTGGTAGCACAGCACGGGGGCTCCCACTTCCAGGGCTTCCATGGTTTCCACTTTGTGTGTTTGGAGTTTGTTCTCTCTGTTTAGTGTGGGTTTCCCCCAGGTCCTCTTTCTTCCTGTAATCCAAACACATGCAGTTAGGCTAATTAGCATCTCTAAAGTGCCTATGGTGTATGAATGAGTGGGAGTGTGTGCCTTGTGATGATTCTGGAGCTCATTTAAAAAGACTTTGTACGAAAGAAAACGATAAGAAATTTCTATGCCCATACAAAGATTTTGGGATGGTGTTGCTTCTGACAGCATGAATTAATAAATGTAACTACACCAATATGCTTTATATATACCAATATATACTTTATGTGTAGCAAACTATTTTTTGCATATAATCTAAGTCAGAGATAAACCTAATAAAAAGTCAAAGTAAGTAGGCATTAACACATCTGCACTCACATGCAATTAGGCATAAAACGGCCCAGCATCAGTATTTAGCTTTACTAGAGGATGATGTTTGTGGTTGAGTATGAAGAGAGTATTTATAGATCACAAATGATTCTTTTTCAATGAAAAACTGACTTTGACTGACTTATCAGCCACGTTAGACTGCCGTGAGTGATTCTCGTGGACCTGTGTGATGAATTGGCCCCGGCTCTTGAACTACCCACATTACAAAATCATGGCGTTCCTGTCCACATTCAAGTACTGGCAATACTTAGAGGTTCTGCAACAGGGACATACCAATTAGAAGTGGATGACAGATCAGGGATATCCCAGCACAGTCCTCAACTTCTGTCTAGTTTTAAGCAAATGTCAAGGCAGAATATGAAGTTTCCCTAGTGTGGAAGTTCAGGCAAACATTATACGTTACAATTCAATTTGCAGCAATGTATAGCTTTCCTGATGTTGTTGGTGCTATTGATTACATGCACATTTCAACAAACAACACACACACTCAGACACACAACTAAGCGCAGGCTATTAACCTTATTTTACCAAACTCTGCAGAGAGGAATCCCAGTTTAATTGATTTGAAACCTACTCATATTTTTTCTGTCATTGTCTGGCTTGTGGAACAGATTGTATTAACAGCAGCGATCAAATGCTTCCAGTCAACACATTTTCTGTGTTTGTCAAATGTCATTATTTGGTAGTGATGTACTACCAAATAAAATTGTCTACGATTTCTCTGCTTTTATATAGTCTGCACCTTCTTCCTGTGGTTTGTTGCTCCATTGTCTCTGAAATGGCATTACGAACGTAGTATATGCACATTTACATATATACATGACAAGTTCATTTCTGGCTGGAAACGGGCTGGTCCCTTCACTGCACACGCACAGGTGACTGTTTCTACGATAAGCGGGATTTAATACCTGCACCATGCATATCTCAGTTTATGCATGATTTATAAATCCAACTTTTACTATTAGCACAAACAGTTTTTGTATGCATGTTGCAAATTTTTTATAAATGTATTTTTTATGAACGCGCTTTCCTGACCGGTGTTCCCCCGTCTTTTGACCTGTATTGCTTGTGATAAGCTCCAAGTGCCACCACCATCCTGATTAGGACAAGTGGTTAGAGGGTCATTGACTCATTTAATACTTTTCCTTTCTTTCGGAGTATTGCTAATAACTACTCTTTCAGGAAACATAAGTGTGAAGTATGAAAATTACAGATAAGATATAGCGGGAAAAGTGATGAGCGTTTGTTATAAACAGAACCTAGGAATTTGTACAGTCATTAAAAATAATTACAATCTTGAACCTGAGCCATTTCTTATTTCATAAATTAATGCGTAGAGTTGCTCAAGGTACTTTAATATAAATAGAAACCAGAATGTTTTATGGATTGAAACAAAAAAGAGACTCCTTATTTTGGAGGAACATGAAGTTAAAATCTTTGTATGCATATTTTTAAAGAAACAATTCAAAAATGTTGAATGTGTCTCACATGGTTAGTATTGTTGCCTCACACTGCTGGGACCCGGGTTCGAGTCTCTGCCG
The DNA here is from genome assembly GCA_019775895.2 of Stomatorhinus ivindoensis. Lineage (NCBI taxonomy): Eukaryota > Metazoa > Chordata > Actinopteri > Osteoglossiformes > Mormyridae > Stomatorhinus > Stomatorhinus ivindoensis. Next base: position 24,080,960 of record JABFEB020000104.1, on the reverse strand, counting down.
TGTCTCCATGCGCTGTTTGCATGTTCTCCCTGTGTCGTCATGGGCTTTCCTTCAAGTTGTCTAGTTTGCACCCACAGTCCAAGAACATGTGGAAGTTAATTGGAGTTGCCAAACTGCCCATAATTGTGTATGTGTGAGTGCACCTGGAAATAGGTTGGAGCCCCACCCTTGCATCGTTCCCTTCCTTATGCCTGTAGCCTTGGGCTCAAGACCCCCTGTGACCCTGAAGAGGACAAGTAGTTTCAGAAGATGAATGGATTGCTATGCAACCTAATAACTTATAATATCTGATCTTATTTCAGAGGCATTAGATTTCCAAATCAAAGGGACTGACAGATATTGCTATTAAATAGGTCAGCTTATCTTGAAATGCAATATAAAGGACACAGTATCCTTTAGTAACCGCTTTGACGTTAACAATAAGTTGAACTCCAATGATTCCTATTTGTCACTGGTTTAACCACCAGACAATAGCTCAAAGCTGAGATCCAGAGTGCCTGAAATTTAAATGTGGAGCATGTCAAATGGCAAACTTGAGCTGACTAACAATATAAGCTACTGGGACACTACTGCCTCAGAAAGTCACTGCAAATATTTATTTTGGCTTTTTCTGGGCTATTGCACATTTCTGCTACGATAATTGCATTCAAAACGTCTAGTTAGTGACTGCACACTTTTCCTCACACATGCAAAGTGCAGAATAAGAGAACAGACAAACTGGACTGATGCCACATATGATCCCTTAACGAGATGTCAACTGCCTGGCTTAAGCAGGTGAGCTGTATGGTAGGAAAGATGAGGTATAGTAAACAGATTCTTCCATTATGGCTTCTCACACGCGGTGAGCTTCTGACAGGTGACTTTACAGACACACAAGCTTATGTCAATCTACTGGCTGCTGCAATTACTTACAGACAGGCTGAAACACTGAAGCCAATTTAAACACACCAGTCAAATAGGGAAGCTGAGTTAAAACATACAATTTCTAAGATTATTACTCATGCCAGAGTCGATTACATCAAATTGGAATGATCAGAGGAACGACTCCTCAAACAAAATACGTCAGGCTAATGATTTCTGCCCAGTTTATGATTAAAACAGGGAAGATGAAACCAAACCACCAAGAGACTTTTTTTAGGCTCTATCATTCGTTGTCAGGATGGCATAATGTTGGATTTCCTAGCTATCAAAACATTCTTTTTTTCCAAGAAGGATGACGACACTGAAGAACAGAGAAATCTTCTTGAATTTGAAAATCAGGCCTTGGATTTTTTTTTCCATTTATTTTAACATTCACTTAAGAAAAGAAGTGGCTGAGAACTAATTCAATTTAATTATGGGCTGAGCTGCACAGACATTATGTTTTATGAATGTGGGAGATACCCAGTGATTGCTGGTTGATGAAAAACAACATGAAAGTGAAAGTGAGCCAGTTTATCCCTGTGTTAATGAATTTGAATTGTATAGCATTGTACATTTCTATTTTTGAACTTTTACATAGTAATTAGCAATTATACTGAAACATATATAATTCATTAGTGAATAATTATTAATGGAATTATTTAACAACCAACTTACTGTCCTCATCCTAACTTTAGCCTTCCCGTGTTCCTAAATTCAGCATTCTAAAGCAAAACGCATAGACATGAAGCTATGGAGGGATGCTTTGAGTTGTGGAGATTCTTGTTCAAGAACCAATTATCCAAGTTTCCTGCTAGGGGATGATCTGATTTTTTGTCTTCAACAACGTTTATCATTAACCAGTTGGAAATCCAATTATTCTTACAGGAAGCCACCTGGCAGCTGGTCTCGTCCGAGACTCTCTCATAACCCCCATCTTCAAAGCCATTCAGTGCTTAGATTGAAGATTCAGATACCACTTATGCGACTTAAAAAAAAAAAAAAAAAAAAAAACATGTATCTGCTGTCAGATCCTGAACCAAAATCTTTTGTTACTGATAACAGTTTAATGAAATATCAGTCTTGTGCTAATAATCATGCTTTTTTCATCAGCTTTAATTTTAATTTTCATTAGTAGGTCTGATCAGACATTCCTTTCCAGTGGATGATATATTCCTAAATAATACCTTGATTTCTGTTCTGCACCTTTTTTTGACTTACTCTATTTCACTTACCTGTCTGCTGCCAAAAACTTCACCTACTAGAGGTAAGATGTGTTTACAAAGCAGCTTGATATTTTAATACATTTTCACTGCGCCAATACAGATGAATACGCAAGAATATTACTTGAAGTGATAAAGCGTTTTTTAGCACAAATTCACTATGTGACACTGTGATCAGAAAAACAGGGCCTGAATCATATCCTATGCAGTATTACTCATGCAAATGTCCCCACAATGTGGCAAAACTGAGTACTTCTTAACTTATGGAATCCCCACAATATAAACTTACTTTTATGAAAATCTATGAATGCAATCAAAAAATTCAAAAAGCCAAAAAACTTGCATTTTGGCTACTTAAGATTCAGACTCAATAAGGGTTCTGGTTATTTTAGGATTAGGTTTATGCATAAAGAGATGAATGGAAAGTCTGCTTTAGTCTGTGGGAGGGGCTCTGGACCATAAATAGGACCAACAGTTTCAGAAAATGGATGGATGGATGGATGGATGGATAGTTCCCACAATGACTGGAATATATAAAAAATGATGTTCATGGTGAATGGTGCACAATGCTTCCTGTCTTCTATCAGTGACGCATACTGTATCTGATGTTCACATTAAAAGTGCTTTCTCCCATTTGCTGTTATTCTTTTACTTCCTATGCATCAGACTTGCCAAAGGATGGTCATGGTTATTCTGCACAGAGCGCCAACCACCTTGTTTACCCATAGCAGCTGTCAAAACAGATTTGTCCAGAGATGGGTGATCTGTTTGCAATGGTGGTGGTGGGGGGGGGGGGGGGTGACCACCACAGAAATTTTAATTATTGTCCCTATAGTTATTTAATATCACATCACAGTCAGTCAAGCAGTCCACTTCAGAGTCAAGCTATTAGTCTAGTTACAAGATCCATCTGTTCATCTTCTATAACTGCATGCTTGTGGACGGTATGAGAAAAGATGTGCAAACACAGAAAGAACCTTAAAATGCTGAAGACTGAGAGTGAAAAACAGGTTTCAGACCTGGAGGCTTAAAGCCACAGTGTCAAACACTAAGCCTCTGACCGACTCCATGTCTTAGAACGTCAAACGGCAAAAATATAGTGTATTTCAATGGTTCAAGAATATATCTTTGAAAACATTCACAATAATATCAGCATTAGTATTAACTTCCCTTCATAGTTTTAATCTTGAATAACTCTAATGAATAATTCCAATGACAAGACAATACAATATATTTTTATAAATATTGCAAAAAGCAGACATATTGTTTAAGTAAGTGGGTATGCAGCAGTAGATGTCAGGTGTATAATACTAAATAATATGTTGTACTCCTCATGCTTATGTGATCTACGGTATTGGTATAATGCAGTGTTTCTCAATGTCGTCCTCAGGGACCCAAAGGCAGGTCACGTTTAAACTCCCTCCCAGCTCCCTGCCAGACAGTGGGTTCCTGAGGACCGGATTGGGAAGCATTTGTATAATATGATGGGTTTAATAATGTAATAACCTTACGGTTGCTCTAACGGAGTAGGCTCATTAAGACAGCACATTATCAGAAATTCAAGCTGGTGTAATACACTAACTCCATTGCCCAATTATGAGGATTTCACAACACATCAACTATTTTAAGTATTGTAACTATATTTTTGACAACATAATGAGTGAAAACTTGGAACATAAATTTTAAGGTTAAAGTGATCACCGTGATTAAAACGCGTTTTAATCTAGTGAAAAACATTACAAATGACATTTTAGGGCATGCATTTTGGAATACGTTTTAAAAGTAACCCTCCCAACACTGTAGATATGTGCGTGTTCAACAACAACATGTCCAGTTGTGCTAACACTGGCTAATCATATCAATTTATGTAAAGGTGCAAAACTACATTTTCCCCAGGAAGGATTGTATACATGGACAAATCGCATTCTAATTTTCCAACCTGACAACTGAATATGTCTGTCGCGTGGTTATGTTCTTACAGCTAAGCCTGTTTTAAAGTGGAGAAATGTGGAAATTCTTGGGCCTCAAACCTTCTGCACAGGCAATTATTGCCTGAACTTCAAAGTCTTTTGCTACATCATTACCATTCCCCTCAGTATGTGGTCAGTTATGGACTTTCTATTTAGCCCATGGGTCTCATTTATCAAACATAAATTTCATCATGAAGGAATGCTACACATGATAACATAAAGTTGCTTAAGCACAAAACAAATGTATTTATCAAACATGGAGTATACACATATGTATGCAATTTCTCCTTAGTTAATAAAAACTTCTTTTATCTTTAAATGTGCATAGAAACCCAAGCCTGAGATCCTTCCCTGCTGCCAAAGGTTATTTGCAAATGTGCTGCATTCTCATATAAAATACAAATCAAGCCTTTCTGGTTATAGAACAATAATAACTGTAAAAAAAATACAATCCAAGGAGAGAAATTTGAATAGACGCAGATCAAACAAGAAAAGTGAGAAATGTGAATGGTAGTACATTGCCGCTACAATTAATTCTGTCAGCTCTACAGAATGCACAGTATAACCTTTCAATTGACAAAAGTAGCTTCATTAACACTCAATTCATTGCTTGGATCTACTGATGTATGCTGCACTGTTTTGCATTTGACAAATAAACTTTGATTTGATGTGAGGTGCCCTTATCCAATGCCAGTGCATTCAACTGCCCCAAGTACATAAGGAAAAGTGGACATGGTTGCAAATGTATTTTTTATGTTTGCCTGTTCACCCGAAGCCAAGGGAAACACACATTTAATACGAAACAGACAAGACGCAAAGACAAGAAAAAGTGCAAACAGTAATGCAATAGGCAAAAATACATTTCTTTTTTTCATGTTTACCCTTAGAAAGGTTATTTGTACTATTCTCTATATGTTTTAGAATTATTATAGGCATCAGAACTATAAAATAACATATACTATGTTTGAACCAAAAAAGTATTAAACAGAAAATAATTATAATTTGTTGGGAGAAGGGGGTAGCTCTGTGGGTTCGGACTGACAGAAGGTTCATCTCCTATGGTGGGCAGAGTGATCCCACCGTTAAGCCTTCAGCAAGGCCCTTAACTTTGAACAATTTCATGTGATGCTCCACGCACAGTTGGCGGAGACCATTCGTACTGTAATGTTAATAAAACGCTATTCGCACATTTTAAATTTCAACAAAAGTTCTTTCAGTGTCAGCATGATAAAATTATTACCTGAACATCCTTTTAACACAATTAATATTGAAAACTATTGTTTTAGAATAAAACATTATTTAACAAATGCATTAGGTATGATGTGTTAGAAGGGATAGACTTTGGCCTATGCAAGTAAATGGAAAATCAATAAATCCCTCTTAACATTTTTAGATGTACTCTTTTCATCAATGATCAATGCACATTTGATGATATTGTTGGCATTGGTGTAGTAACTTTACTGATTACTCGTAAGGTTTCCACCTGGGTCTGCGTCTTTATTTGGCTTCGCCATTTCGGAGAGTTGGGCGTCCGGACGGGTAACGTGTCCTATCGTTACAAGTGGCTACTTCATTGTCGGGCGTCCTACTTGTGCATCGAGCAAGGAAGTACAGTATGTTCTTTTATCGGGCTGGTTTTACCAAAGGTTGGTTACGTGTTGGCTAATGGGTTTTTTGGGCTTTAGGGTCTGAGCTTGGGCTTTATAGCCCTCGTCTCCTCCATCACTGAAATCCTGGTTTCGCCAGTTGGTTATTAGGAGTATAACCAAAGGATGTGTGATTGTTTTCCTTCTGGTGAAGAAAGGCCATCTTCTTCCTCTGCTGTTTTGTTTATGATGTTTTGTTTAGGTTGTTTTGTTTAAGTTGTTTTACCGACTGGTTGTTGTGATTTCTTTTTATCATTATTACTCTTGTTGCTTTCTGGCTGGCCTTAAGTGGGGCAGCTGGCGCAGCCGGACCAGCAGCTTCATCCTGCCTGCCATTTGTTGGTGCAGCTGGCGCAACCGGACTGGCAGCTTCATCCTACCTGCTATTTATTGGGGCAGCTGCTGCAGCCGGACAGGCAGCTTCATCCTGCCAGCCAATTCTTGGGGCAGCTGGCGCAGCCGGACCGGCAGCTTCATCCTGCCAGCCATTTAGTGGGGCAGCTGGCGCAGCCGGACTGGCAGCTTCATCCTGCCAGCCATTTATTGGGGCAGCTGGTGCAGCTGGACCGGCAGCTTCACCCTGCCTGCCATTCAGTTTAGCAACTGGCACAGCAGGGCTTAGAACTTCATCCTCTCTGGCATTCAGTGGGGCAATGAACACAGATCCATACTAAGGTTCATTTAGGAACATGAGGGAACATAAGGAAACACTATACCTAAATAGGCCTACATTCCATATGGAGAGACCATACTCCAGTGTTTCCTGCAGGTAGGAGATGGTACTCCTAGTGATGTTATGTAAGACCCCGATGCTTTGGAGCCTATTGAGTAATCCAGGAAGTGCATACCGATGCCTGTATTATGTGTCTACCTGTGATGTAATTAATGTTGTGTTAAGCCTCGCTGCCCTTCAATACCATGTGGCAGGCTTGGCAAACCATTCGAAATGAGGTGCGTAATTTGTCATTTGTGCATAAAAGACTACAGAGAGAATTGGCAAATCTGACACATTTCTGGTTTCTAACATCGATAATGATTTTATGCATTTGTTCGGTTGAGTTTGGGATGATCCCCAAGGTAGAGAAAATATTTAATCTGTTTGGGAGCACTCTCCATACTTGCATAAACTGAGAATCGGGTTGTTATGTACCCCAGCCTCATTTGTACTCTGGGAAAGGGTATTCTCAAAGGGAGGGGGAAACCATTTTCAAAATGAATAATCACCTTCTTCCATATACAGTTCAGAAAATGGTCCTTCTTAACAAAAATGAATATAATCTTCCCTCAAACTGATTTCTTGTTTTTCCAGATGTTCTTCAACAGGTGACGCATGGACATTAACTGGGCTTTGCAGTTATTGTACTTCCACAGTTAAGTTTGTGGTTGTGAAATTCAAGGAAGTCTGGCACCCATATGTAGTAAAGGAGCTGAGGGATGCTGGGTTTGCTTGTCCACTGTGAATGTAACTACAGCATGTACTGCAAATATGTGCTGCACAAAATAATCACGAGGGCTGCAGATTGGAGAACATCCTGTCTTGGTGTGGTAGCATAACCCTGAGTTTCTCTCCCAGCTGGAAGAGTAATGCAACCCCTAATTTGTGTAGAACAGAACAGCAAATTTAAGATTAACTGTTACTTTGCTGGATTCGAGAGCATATGAAAATGATATATCTAGACTTAGTGTTAATGAATTATATTACTGAATCAGTATAGGGTAAGAATACATAATACATATAATAGTCTTAAAATTGATGGAGAAATGCATGGTACACCATTCATGATGCCATCACTAGACACTTCAATTTTCATTCATGCGCTATTGCTTCCCGCGTTTCCCTTCCACAGTTTCTTCCCAGTACAGCCTTCATGCCTGCTCAGGGAGACAGGTCACCCCCTAATTAGAGCAACAATCATTAACCAGCTGTGACCCCATAGCGCATGTTGAGGCCAGCAATGAAGAAGCCACAGTTACTGCCTGTGTGATGCGGATCACCTTTTGCTGGTGCCTGACCACATCCACACCGGCCATTTTGTCCCTCGGTGATCAGATGTAATAAATAGACACCACATCTGACATTTATGCTCACCTTCAGTGATACATAGCTGAATCTGGTAACACTTGCTATTAAGCTTTCCTTCATAGTGCATTATAGATACCTTCACCATGCATTACAAGGCATCTATAATGGTCAATATTGTCACGTTTTGGGTGAAGTGTGCCTGGATGTAGGCGGCGGGGAACAGGCAAGACGCTCGAAAGGCAGGATTATCCAAAAATCGGGGTTTATTCCAC
>JABFEB020000104.1:24061824-24072826 GCA_019775895.2 Stomatorhinus ivindoensis | reverse complement strand
ATGCTACTGATAAGTTAACGCTTATTTAAATAAATGAGCAATGTTTAATTTGCGTAGAATGTGCTTTCTTTCTTAACAATGTCACGCAAATGAAGTGAAAAATCAATTCCCGAGCAATCGATTTGAACTAATTCAGCACCTTGACTATGGTTAGTGGCTCGTAACGTCAGACGTAAGAGGCAGCGTGTTAAGAAGCTTCCTAAGGGACAGTTCGGGAAACACATTTAGAAAAGTTAACAACTTCGGTAAGATATATCCTAAGAATCTTATTAGCGCGCTAAGAGTGTTCGTTATCGAGAAACCGGGCCCAGGACATTCTAATAAGGCTGCTGATGCCTTATCTAGGCACCCTTTAGCAGGGGAGCAGGAATCTACTTCAGATGATGAGGAAAATGACAACTGTCTAGCCATTTGCAATGTCATAGAGAAGGGGACATATTTGGGGACAGATTTGGTAACTGTAGCAATGGAGACTTATAGAGTTGGTCAGATCAGGGCCATAGAGAATACCTACAGTAGCATCAGTTTCTTAGGAGAATACACCTACTTTACCTGGTTACTCTAAGGAGGAGTTACATGAATTTCAGTGCAAGGATCCAGTATTGAGTGTCTTCAGGTCTTTTTGGGATCAACAGTTTTAAAGAGCGTAAAAAATTCACAAAACCAGTCTTATCTTTACTCAAACATTGGCCAAACATTAAAGAGAAAGATAGTCTTCTGTATAGAGTAATCAAGGATGTAAGATATGGGGAGTGTCTTCAGCTTCTTGTGCCTACCTGCTTAAGGTGACATGTCTTGAAAGGGGTTCATAATTCCATGGGCCATCAGGGCAGTGAACGTACATTAGAGCTCTTGAGGCAGAGATGTTTTTGGGTGGGTATCCAAGATGATGCTAAGACCTGGATTGGCAGATGTGAACGCTGTGTTTTCACAAAAATGCCTCAGCCCAAGATCCAGCCCCCTATGAAAGCATATTTAGCCAGCAGACCACTAGAAGTTGTGGCTGTAGATTTCACTGTTCTAGAACCGGCCGTAAACGGAAGGGAAAATGTTTTAGTTGTCACTGATGTGTTTACTAAATTTTCTCAGGCTTTTCCTACACATGATCAAAAAGCACTGTTTGACACTGCTAATGGTTTATGAAGTATGGAGTGCCTGAACGACTGCATTCGGATCAAGGCAGAAATTTTGGGAGTGAACTTATAGCAGAACTGTGTAAGCTTTATGGAGTGGAAAAGAGTCGCACAACCCGCCATCACCCAGCTGGAAATGCCCAATGTGAGCGTTTTCAATAGAACTCTTCATGAACTATTGCACACACTTCCACCAGAGAAAAACCGAAAATGGCCTGAATTTCTTCCTGAGTTCGTTTACGCATACAATGTGTCCCCACACTCTATGACTGGGTACTCACCTTACTATCTGTTTTTTGGTGTTCACTTACCAGTGGATGCCATATTAGGCCATGAATTAAAGGTTGACTCAAAGTATGACTGGTTAGCTATACACCAGAAATGACTAAAGGAAGAACATGCTTGAGCAAGAGAGTACAGTGAGCAGAAAGCAGCTGAACGTTTAACCAGGCTCAATGACAAAGTGTACTGTCCTCCTATTGAAATAGATCAGACTGTCTTCCTACGAAACAGAATTCCAGGGAGGAATAAAATTCAAGATGCCTTCAAACCCATTCCCTATCGAGTAGTGCAGATACAAGACAATACTTACACAATAGAACCAGTGGAAGGGGGGCCTAGTAAGAGGGTAAATAGAGTAGGCATCAGACCTTGTGTGTCTGTGCCTGTCTCTATTCCACCAAAGAGAGTCAGAAATCCAAGCACGGCACCCTCAGCTGAGTGCGAAGCTGATTCCGAGTCAAATGAAGAGATTGAAGAGAACTGTGAAAGTGTAGTTTTGGAAAGTGTGTTAATCCCGAATGTTGACTTTGATCTAAGGACGACTGAACAGGCTATAGATTCTGTTTCAGGTTAAAAAGAAACCCTTGTACCCGAGGTTGAGTCAGACCAGGAAGAGTCATTGGATCAGGGAAAGTTGCTTGAGATTGAAATTGTGACACGTGAGTCTGAACTTGAACAGTGTGTAAAACCAGTATCAAGGCCAGTCCCAGTTCCGCATAAAAGCAGCAGACAAAATGCAGGTCAACATTCTAACCCTCATCATGATCCAAAGTCTGTCTTAGAACCAGCATCACTTAGTCCTGCTGCAGTCTCCCAGATTATTGCAAGTTTGGGTACAGTTTTCTTTAGAGAAGCAGTTAAGGAGTTACGAAATTCTCTGAGTGTCACTGAGGACGTTGACTCTTAAACAGGGGAGTATGTAACAGGTGATAATCGCGATGTCTTTGTTATTTCCGTATGTGCGATCGGGAGAAAAATAAAAAAAACTACAATGATGCCATTTTATAGTCCAGTGATTTTGACGTGACTTTAGTTGTGAAGGATGATGGAGAGAATGGCGCAAATTGTTTCTGTGAACTTTGTTGGATTGCATGATACTTGTTAATGTCCCTGAGTTTTCGGAAGTCATTGTATGCATTACTAGAGTGAAGATTGTGGTGAGTTATTTTCCAGATGATCGTTTGTTTAATGGATGTTTGTGGATTTCTGATTTCATGATTTCTTGGCCATGTTTGTTTGTTAATCACTCACCTCAGATAAGATCCCCCAAAAATTATTTGTTGGTTTTGAGTGGTTATTTCCCCGGCCACAAATTTTGGTACCAGGGGTATCTGACTATTTTATTTTTACATTCATATGTGTAATGTGTTTATAGCCAGCTGTATGTTTGAAACAGATTTCAGTGAATTACAAATGCATGGAAAATGTTAAATACAAATGTATTAAGACTTATGTATGTGTAGCTGAATAGGACATAGAACACATCTTCACTGCAGTCAGTCCAGGTTTTTTAGAAATTTAGAAACTTTTGAATGGCTTAGACTGTTATCAGATCAGACATTGAATAGTACAACTAATAGCAGAGTCTACCTCTCAAGTCAAGCTTCTTTCTAGCCTTGGGCTAAATTAGGTATCATCTACAAGTGGCTCAGATCATAGATAAAATATCCGTTGCTTAGGAACAAATCAGGGAACTGTTCTAAGACCTTAAGAGTGTACTGGATGATATGTGCAGGCAAAATTAACATTTGAGAGATGAAAGTGGCAAAGTGTCCTCAGAGAGAAAATGCCTAAGATGTATCACTGACAACCAGGAAACTGAACTAGGAAGGTTGAAAGCTTATACTCTGATTATAGTAACACAGCTGTAAAAGTTAACTGCTATTTCTGTCAACTGACCCCAACCCCAAAATATCTATTGGTAGAATGGGTGCCATTGATTACATGTTTTACACCCTCTCAGATTGCTATAGTTTATCCTATAGCAAGTTTTGATATACTGGACCATATTTATTGTGTATTTTAAGCATAATTGTTCTCTACCTTCCTTTATAAGAATCTGGACCCAATTGGGTCAAGCAAGGAAGAGGTGTCAGACATAAATCAGCACATTACAGGTAAACAGGCAACAGGTGGAGAGACTTAACTAACACTTAACAAGCATAGCAACTAGGAAACTTACTAAACTAGGAAACATTAAGTGCATACCAAGAAATAAAAACTAGCAATATTCACACACAACTGAGGGCTAACACTGGGAGGGACTAGGAACACAAATACAAGCAGAGCAGAATTAAACTGGACACAAATAGGATAAGCAAACCCAAAAACACTAGAAAAATACAGAAAAACAATAAACTAATAAGGCTGCTCTCCAGCCCATGACTGGAGGGTTACAGCCTTGGTGCAGCAGCTCAGGGAACAAGGAACACTAGGAACTACTATGAAGACAGAGGGAACAGGATAGCCAGCGACACCTGCTGGCCAAACTGGGACCGGACACATAGGACAGGGATGGATGGGCACCAACCCTGATAGGGAACCATTACTGGGTCCTGGAAATATAATACGTTCAATGTTATGGGAGGTCAGGTAAAAATACCAAGTTCATAAATAAATAAATTTTAGACTTGCTGTATATTATCGCCTCTCGTAGCTATGACATCACTAACCCAGGATCACTATGCAATAATGTAAAAGTTTTTACGAATTGAAAAAAAAATAAGTTGATGTAAGTTGAGTTATTAGCACAATAATTAATTCAATGAAAATCGCTACATGGCTATCTGAGTACAAGCAGATGGGGATTCCAGCTGAGCAGCTGTGATTTCCCACGAGCGTCGGCTGGGTAAGGAAAACAGCCCAATGCCCTAACGGCAGCTGAAAGTATTTTATGGGTTGAGGTTTTTTTATGTAAAAATTTGCTTGAATTATTGACTAAGTACCAAGTTACACCTAAGTACCAAGTACACCAAAATCTGACTCTAAATAATTTCAGTTTCAGTATTTGTTTTGTAGGATAAATTTATAGGATGTAATTATTGTACATTTGGATACTTCTACATGTTTCTACATGTTACTTTTAACTAAACTCTTTCAGCCTGTTAAGTGATATCCACTATACAATCCAAAACCAGTGTGATTTTAGTTTAGTAACTTCTGGGAAGATACAAAATGTCAGTGGGGTTTTTCAGTTCAACTCAGGCACAGACACCAACTCTCTCTGAATCAGTGCGTTTACATGCACACAGTAAGAATATTGAATTATTGTGTTATTCTGACTAAAACCAAACTTTTAAAGTACATGTAAACACATCAGTCTAACTGAAAACATATTAAATCGAATTTCTATGAATATTCGGACTAAGACACCAAGATGTATATGTTATACGTTCCATCGGATTCAAACTGACCTAGGTGCTCTGCACATGCTCCACAGTCCCCCTCCCTTTTGGTTTGACCTGGAAGTAACAGAAGACGTCGGTAAACAGAAGCAACATGGAGCATAGCAGAGAGCGTACAGCACATACAAAATGCACAACGCTGTGAAGCTGTCCAATTCACTGCTCAACTAAAGGGTGCTTTTCCACTGCACCAGGTGCTGTATTTTTGGTACTTCAAAAATGTACCAAAAGTATGGTACTTGATGGTGTTGGATTTCCATTGGTGTAAAAACTAGTACTGGTGATGAATGACATTACAACGTGAGGTGGGGTATTTTGTAATGAATTTGTAAAATGGCTGTACTAGGAGTGGATAACATGCGTATTAATACCAACATTGCATGTTATGCGCATACAATTCTTATTGCTAGTCAGATTAAAATAATGTTTTTTCTTACCTTCGGTTTGGTATGGATATTATAGTGGGGAGTTTAAGTCTCACTAAAACATTTTAGTCTGTCATTGGAACTAAACCTTTGCAAGTTTTGTAATTTTAATGACCATTCCTTTTTCAAGATTATGTAGTATATATGTTTTTAAAATAAGTTTACTTTCGCTCCTTTTGCATAAGTGCTGCATGTGTTCTTAGAGAAAATCATACTCATATTCATCCCTGCTGTTTAAGTCACTCCTAGACAGTGGACAAGGCCTAATAGCATCATAACCTAATCAACAGACCCCACATAAAAAACGTACTAGCAAGGGATGAGACTAGGGACATCCATCCATCCATCTATCCTCCAGTCACTTATCACTTACGGACAGCCAGTGCTGCCTAACAACCATCTTTCCAATTACATAACATTCAGTTTTCAAACTGACATTATTATACCTCACAGACCATTCATATGAAACAACACAAGTATGGACACCACAACTAGTCCTGTGACATAATATTTCTACACATATAAGCATTCTGCAAGGGAATTATATGATGTGGGTCTAAGAAAAAGAGGTAAGAAGAGAAGGAAGAAAAGAATGGTAGAATTCTTAATCAGAAACTCAGTGAGAATGGCCTTGTGAGCTACTGCTCATTCACTGCGTGTTCTGATGGGTCTGATAGACATGCCAGAGTAATTTTGTGAGTCCGGCCTCGTTTAAGCCAACTTGGCAGTTCTCCTTGAGGTGAGATACGATTCAAGCACAAATTGGCACAGGGTCACAGCTGCCAGCTTTCTAAATGACACCCAGCATTCGTGTGACCCTCAGAACTAGATAAAAGGAGTACTGGCTATACTTAGTGTTGCAATGTTTCATAAAATATTCAAACATATTTATTCTCAACTCAATTTATTTTGATATATAGTGCCTTTCATACGGTTGCCCCAGGTCACTTTACAAGAGTGTGCAGCAATCAATTATTACTTCACTTATACAAAATACTGCATAAAACAGGGAAAAGACAAGAAGGATAGAAAGTGCCCAAAGACAAGAGAGGAGAGGAACGAAAACCTCCGGAGTATGGAGAAAAAAAAACCTCCGGGGTCCAGGGATGACTGAGTACCAGGTGCTTAATGTGTAAATCAGAAGGTGCGGGAACGCGAAGAGATTATGACAGCAGAGGTGAGGGTCCCAGAATGTGTACAAAACATGGTGCTGATCACATGTGAAATTGCATGAATATTGGTCTGTAAATTAAAATACTTACTTTATTTTTTACGTTATTAATTTTTTTTTTCTCACCAAAGAAGTGCCAGATCCTTGCAAAAAGGCGCCGGCAGGCAGACAGTCAGAAGCAGAGAGGTCACGGAACACGTGCTGGCAGGATCTGGCACAAATTAATCTGACTACCCAACCCCCCCCCCCCCTTGCATGCCAGCATGTTAGAATACAAAGAAAAAAGAGCCTGCTTGAATAAATGCAAGGTGTAAATTGCGGCATTAATCATCACTGGCCCAGTTCTACACTCAGGTCTGTGTAAAGCAGCAGATCAGGCTGCGCCCACAATCTCACATTTTGTAAGCTGCATCCGTAACGTCAGACTTTCAATGGACTCACCCAGTACTCCAACTCAGAATAGGCTTCACCCCGGGCATTATCCGGAGATGTGGGGAGGAGAAAAAGGAAATGGGTGGTCAGAATAGACACAAACACAGTGATGGACAAACACATGACACTATAAGGGCATCTTCTGCAGCACTAACAGCCACAGTAACCGGCTGTGTCTTATCTTTTAAGGTGTGCATCAGGAAGACTAAAGTAATAGGTCTTCAGTTGAGTTTTCAAAACAGACCAATTCAGCATCCCTAACCTGAACTGCCACACTGTTCTATTGTATTGTATGTGAGATGACAGGGACACTTGTGTTTTCTGATCTGACAATTTGATGTGGCTTGTAACCATGGATCAGTTATCTTATAAAGGCAGGTGTTTGAACTTTGAGTGCCTTAAACTGTACACTGCCCGACCAAAAAAAAGTCACCATTTGAATTTATATCACCAAATACTTAGGAGCCAAGACTGGATCATTATTACAGCTCAGCAATGTTATGCAGCAATAAAGTGAAGTCAGCTGAGTACCTGAACCTTCTGAATGGCCAGGTTACACCTCCATCCATCTTAAATGGATTTTCCTCTTCCCTGTTGGCATGGGACTACTCCAGGTCAAGAATGCCAAAATTCATGGGGTTTGAATTGTCAAAGAGTGGTTCGGGGAGCATGAGGAATCATTTTCACAGATATCTTGGTCACCACAGAGTTGTGACCTTAACCTCACTGAAGGTCTTTGGGATGTGCTGAAGGAGGCTTTATGGAGCTTCAACTCAAGTGTCAATATAGGATCTTGGTGAGAAATGAACGAAAATCTGGATGAGAAAATGAAGGGTGAGATGTTGCATATACTTGTAGAAACAACGCTGTGACGATCATGCTGCCGGCAAGCAAGCAGGCTGCAGGCAGCGTAGTCGTAAATGGATCCTTTATTCTCCGTGAAGACGGAGCACGGAATAAAAGGCGAACAAAACAAAAGTAAAAAGCAGCAGGACTAAGAGTACAGACAGACAGACAGACAGACAAAACTAGTCGAACAAACCAAGCAAACAAACTAACAAAATGAACGATCTGACGCGGACTGGGTGAGACAAAGGCTAAAAGCACAGGACAATCAGATGTTAGTTAACAACAGCTGCTTCCCATGGGGAGCAGACACTAGGTAACGAGGGGGGCGTGGCACACAGGAGGCTCTGACGGGCGGATCATGACAAACGCCATGACAAATGTGCACTATTATCAAAGCTAAAGGTGGTCCAATGAAAAATTCAAATGGCCAGTGTATGTAGGCAGAAAAACTGTGAACCCAGTGCAGGGAACTGAAAGCAGGGGTTATGCTCATAATGACAGTTTTAGCTGCTGCATTTTGAATACAATGCAAGGTGTTTATTGTGCAGTTTGTGCTCCAATATAATAAAGTAGTTTAAACTTAAACTCCTCACTATAATATCCATACAAAACTGAAGGTAAGAAAAAACCTGATTTTAATCTGACTAGCGATAAGAATTGCTAGTTTTTGGCAATGCTCGGTAATGGTTCACTTTTGATAAGAGGTATCCAAGAAGATGCCAAGGTTACAAGCTGAGCTGTTGAGGACAAGGGCTTAGATTTGGTTTCAACAGTCATGGGGACCAAATCAGCTCCAACCTCCCCATCACCCTAAACACAGATGGAACTACCATCCGTACCAAAATGTATGGCTTTGGTTGAGGCATACATTTCAAAGCAGATTGCAGTGAAAATAGCAGACCTGTCTGTAATAAAGCTTTCAAATAACAGAACTTTGGTTTTCACTGCATTGCGTGGTAGAATGTTTTCACTTAACCAATTCTTCACTCCTACAGAAGTTAGCTAAAGTGGACATAAATTAGATGTTCCTGTATTTGAATCCAACCATCAAAAAGAGTGATCTGGGATTTTATTGATACACAATCCAACACAATTTCAGAAAATGACAGGATATTGCAAAAAAAAAAAAAATCAATCCTTAATTTACAAAGAAATTCAAAGAAAACGAAAGATTCAAATGTGCAGCGATGGTTAAATTGTTTTCTATTCCCAACTGTCCATTCCTACATCAACTACAAACCCAAAACACCATTTTGCACCTCCCCCTGTGACACACTGTATACACCCTAGGGTACTATCCCTGTGGCAGTCCAAATCTGGCCACTGATATTGACAGAGGAGTGCTGTTATTGGACTATTGCTTAGTCAAATACAAATTAAACCACTTCAACACTATTCCATACAAGCTATCAAATTCAAGTGATGTGACAGAATAGAATGGGCAACCTGGTCAAAATGGGGTCAAGGAGCATGTCACATTTCCAGAATCATTTGCTCTTGTTATATCAGCTAAAGCAGTTTCAGTGTTGTGTACTTGATTGAAACCAGACTGCAATTAATGAAGTATATTGTGTATGTCCAAGTTAAACTTTTGTCTCCAGCACTGATATGTTGGAGATGGCTCTGCTGAGTACCTGTGGATCCAAGCTTGGTTTCATCAACAGTGGTATGATAACCACTATTTTAATATTGCCTGAAAACAGGGATCCACTCATTATGCCAGTTATAAGTCTTTGTCAGAACTCCCAGGGATTCTTTAAGGATTTGATTAGGGATTACGACCAGTGCTAGGTTTTGATTTGGTTCTCAGTGTTTTTAACTCATCAGTTAATTAAAAGACATTAAAGATGCACTTGTGTTTTTTTTTACATCAAATTTATTTATGGGTCATATGAATGTGGTTGAAGTCAAATTTTGATAATTTTATTGTTAAAGAAATTTGTGAAATGCTCAACCAATATTAGTTGGCAGTAGTGGTTCAGCCTAATTTGTTAGACAAGCTATGCTTTTCAAAAGTCTGCAAGGGTTATTGTATTCCCCAGCCTTTGGAAAATACATATGGTTTTAGCACTGGTCTGCTGCCACCACCATCTCCGCCACAGGTATGAAAGCCGATAACTCAAAAACCATTTTACAGATCATTTTTCAAATTTTGTGGAAGCATTGCATGGGTGTCAAAGTGGGAGGGATCACATTTTGAGACTATTTTCCCAAAACTGAAGCAACATCGTTAGTGGCAGCAAAGAGATGGCGAAAGCAAATTTGTGTGACTGTGACAAGTCAAAAGGTATTTGATGGATCTCATTACTACTACGCAAATACATTATATAGATGAAGGTCTATACCTGGTTTCATTTGCAAACAAATATGTAAAAATGAAGCAGCAGCACTGTGTTGCAGCACTGTAAGGAAACGGCAGCTAAAGAAGACACTTCGTCTTATGAACACAGTAACTCTAATAGTATCATATGGATTTGTTTCCAAACTTTGCAGGCACACTGTAGGGGTGACTAACTGGAAGTGGTCAAATTTGAGACTGCAAAACTGAAACTGTGCTGTATAATGCTACCAAAATAGTTTCAGACATTCAATCCCATTAATGTGGTAACTCAAATAGTATTTGACAAATCTTTTTCAAACTAAAATGAAGCAGTGCCACATAGTGGTAACAACGAGAAGGGCAGCTCAGACTTTTTATATCATCAGCATGATAAATAAAAAATTTGGCTGATCTTTTTCAAACTTTGCAGGCACATTACATGAGTGAAGATCTGTAGAATCTGTAGAAATTGCACCAAAATTGAAGCAATGGGAAGGATGAGGTGATCAGAGGCTTTTGAACAGATTAATCTATTTGTGATTATTTTTTCTATTTATCCTACCTGACATTTGAGGGGCCTTATTACCATTTTACAAAAATATCTTATGGATGAAAACCAACTAAACAAGCTAAAAATGTACATTTTCTCAAATCCAAAATTGTACATACAATGACAAAGATCAACAAAATTGGAACTGCAAGCAGAGTGCAGCTGGGATTGAAAAGTGAAGACTGCAGCTGTCATCTTGTACGTTCAGATCTGCCATCTGAACTTTTTCCATGGATCTTCATACAGGTGAGTAATTTCAAGACTGTGAGGTGTGAGATGATTTTCTGGGTACTCTTTAGTAAAGTTTATAACGATTGTTGGTCGCTAGTTTCCATGGTCAGCAATTTATATCCCTATACATATATATACACACATTTCCAGGTGATAAGCCATTCATTCTAGATGTTGTACAAGTTGGTGCATGTGGAACAAGAAC
>JABFEB020000104.1:24042217-24061724 GCA_019775895.2 Stomatorhinus ivindoensis | reverse complement strand
CGGCATAACAATTATTTAATAATCAGTGTTAAATAATAATTAATTAAACTTTAATTAATTGAACATATTGGTGGAGATATTAAACTTTTCATTGAGCTAATAATTTTTCCTTCATATATATATATATATATATATATATATACACACACACATTTCCATGTGAATAGCCATTCATCCTAGATGTTGTACAAGTTGGTGCATGTGGAACAAGAACAGGGCTGTCTGGGGAATTCAGTGCAGTCTTTCCAACAGCATCAAAACTAGTTTCTACTGAGATCAGTATGGTTAGAGTAATAAGCTGAACAAGCTCTATATAGGGCTTGCTTATATTGTTGCAAGCAGTCAGACCATGCTAATTTGAGCACCTCCTACCCTAGAGATTTCCATTTGCAATCTAATGTGTGGTACTCCTGCTTGGGAGAGTGTTTATAATCATTAAATCATAGGAATGTCTGGTGGTTATGAGTATACATGCTTTTTCAAAGGTACCTAAATAACCACTGTATTAAAGTTTTCTGTGACCTCACTGAAATTTGTACTAGAAATGAAGTTTACATTACTTACTACATCCATAAATCACAGTGAATTGCTCTCATTTAAGTAACGTGTCATAATATTTTTCTCTGCCATAAATGAGGGTGGCTGAATCACGAAGGTGAATTGAAAATAGCTATATACAGTAAGCACCGAACCAATGGAGAGCAGATACAGGCTGAGCTTCCATTCTCATTCCAGTGAGTATCTGGTCCAGTGTATGATTGTGTACACTGGTAATATAATATATGCTGATATTATAAGAAGAGATAAACTTTTGCTGAAAGCGTCAGTCTCTATGTTAACATGTATGTATTTTAATCTAAATAAAAGACTGTGTCAGAGAGAAATTGCCCAAATTCAGTTAGGAATGATGTATATGGTCCAGGGGATCAGTATGCTGTCAGAAAGCATACTGGCAATTCAGATGCCATTTGAATTGGCATTTCTTCAAATTGCTTGGGATTTTTGGTTAAATTTTTGTTTGAAAAATGGCTGCCACACAACTTCAACAGCCAGAACAGAGATATTTCTGTATGAGACTAAAACCATTATGCAATATTTCAACCAGTGGAAACGTGTCTGTGGACCTGGGCTGGCTTTCTCTTAATAAGCAGACATCCAAATCAATGTCAAGCACCGTGTCAAACACAAGAAGTGTTTTATTTCCTAGACAGCATGCTCTGTTGGGTTTATGTTATGTTTGATCTAATCTTATCAGACTTAGAACTGATATCAGCACTGAAGCCTCTAGTGGAACTTCAGGTTCGAGTGTTGGTCTAAAAACAATTAGTATACACTTTCTAGACTCTGTCACTTAATACCTCGGTCGGCTCCAGAAATGAACTAAAGAAAAGCCAGGCTGTTTGTAATAATGCTCCCAATCAGAAACAAAGGCACACTATGTCACGAACCCTGTCTGACTGTAACCCAGGCCTTGCATGTGCATGCATCTGATGCAAGTGCTGAACTGGAGACAGTTGGGGCAGGAGGGACTATGGCACTTCTAAATGGACTCTGTTTTCTGCTGTATCTATTTATCCTTCAATCTGCTTAATCTTCAGTAAAGTGCTAATGCGTCCCTCCAGTGTAAAACCTGTTCTCAGAATTTCACTCCAGTCTACACTGTACATGTCTGAGGATGCACAGAACACTGGGGCAGAAGACAAACACGAATTTCTCACGTCCGTGCCCTGGAAGTGTTTCTCCCCTTTTTTACTATTTTTCAGATCCTTTCAGTGATATCTAGAGAGTTAAAACAGTACTGTACGTCGCAAAGACTGGTGTCTATTTATTTGGGGTATTTCAGCTGCCAATCAGACATATGATATATAATGCCCAAAGAAAGTCTTAATTTAGTATAAATATTGCAAGTTTTCTGGATTTTATAACAAAAACCATTACTTTATTCAGTTACAAAAAATATACACTCAGTGACAAAAAAAGTTAAATTAAATGAACCTGCATATGATGAAAGGTCATGTGACTGTATGACAATAATTATAATATGTGATCAAACGGACAACAGAGATGGGTTAGGGTTAGGGTTAGGGTTAGGGTATGGGCACACTGCTCATCCCCTCCCCCCCCCCCCCCGGGCCTGGATACGTGTGACGATACGGTGTGGAAGGGAGTCATAAAGTCGCTGTATCCTCTCTTCCACACATGTATGACTGGGGATAGATCGGGGGACCTGGCTGGCCGTAGGAGAACTTCAACATGACACGGGCAGTCCGTAGATGCGTGTTGGAAGACCGTACCAGGGCCCTGTCTCAGGATGGGTAAGACATGTAGACGCAGGATGTCACTGACATAGCTCTGTGCCATCGGGGTCTCCTGAGTCACTACCAGAGATGGCCTGAAGTCACACCCTATGGCTCCCCACATGCCAGGAGTAACACCCGTGTGTCTCTACACACCACTGGCAGGATCGGTCCTCTCCCCTCGGCGCCGCCATGCACGCACACGACGGTCATCCGTGGTCATGCAGAACCGAGATTCATCGCTGAACATGGTATCATGTCACTCGTCATCAGTCCATGCCTCCTGGTTTCAGCACCACTCCAAACACAGCCGTCTCTGTGCTGGTGTCAATGGCAGCCTACGCACGGGACAGTAGTCTGACTGATGCCAGTTGTCCAGACATGGTGTGGGATGACGTGGGGTGCTGTAGAGAGTCTAACACCTGTGTCCAGATGGCAGGCACAGATGTCATGGGGTTCTATAATGCTTGGCGCACAATACCACGATCATCCCTTGGTGTGGTCTCTCTTGGGAGACTGGAACCTTCTCGACGCGTGTGGGTGCCCTCACATGCCCATTCCTTCCAACATTTGGCGACTGACATCTGTGTGCCCCATGTTATTTATTTATTTATTTTATAACCTTTATTTAACCAGGAAGCTCTCATTGAGATTTAAAAACCTATTTTAATACAAATGCAAATTGTATTTGTATTTGTTTTAATACAAATATAAAACACAGTTTTGCTGGGCAATTGCACAATATAATTACCTGGCCTCATGCAAACCCACAATGTAATGCGACCCATATCGAACTCAGTCAAGTGCTGGTAATGCTGTCTAATGCGTCTATGGGGCATCCTCTGTGTCTGGTGACTAGACGTGCCAGCTCCCTGGAAATTGAATCATTTACATTCCCATCGCTGGTCTGCATGTGTACCAAATTATATTCAAATCGAAGCATTACTTCTGGGTGCTTAACTTTTCTTTGTCACTGAGTATTTATGTCACGTTAGAAACAAACAGAAGTTTTACATGTGTTACGTGTGTGTGGAGTTTGCATGTTCTCCCCATTTCATGGTGGGGTTTCCTCCAGGTCCTCCGGATTCTCCCCACAGTCATGCTGAGTCTAATTGTAGTTACCATATTGCCCATAGGTGTGTGAGTGAGTGGTGTGTGAGTGTGCCCTGCGATGGGCTGACCCCCCCATCCTGGATTTTTCCCCACCTTGTGCCCGTAGCTTCTGGGATAGGCTCTGTGCCCCCCCGCGACCCAAAAGGATAAGCGGTTTGGAAAACTCAAATTATAGTTCTCAACGAGCTGTTCTGAGTTAAAACTTTCCTTGACAAGAATCATTGGGAGCCTTTCAGGCATTTTAGGGCGACCTTTGCAAACATTTCTGTTTAGTTTCACTTTGGGAGCAAGTGCAAGTAATAGCAAAATGGCAAGAACTACTGAATGAGTCAGTCAAAATATTTACTAAATAAAATGATAATGTCTGTGTGGAATATACAGTATGTGCAGATATGGTAAACATTGCTCGTCAATGGTCATTCGTTATGAAACCGATAAATATTTCCAGAATTAAACATACGTCCCAAGACTTTCCTGTGAGTGTTGTACATTATATGATATTTGTTGAAGGCATTTGAAATAGCATATGGAATCCTTGACACTGAACCAAAAACACACGGAATCTCCAGTCAAAACATTGCTAAATGCATAAGTTGTAAATTATGGAAAGAATAATAATCATGCATTTTAACATCAAAGAAAGGTAACTGTCATGTAATACCTTAAAATTGTTAAAAACAGAACATATAGGTTTTAATTAAAAAGCCAAAAGCTATTTAAGAGATTCATATTAAATATGAAATATGAATTTGAAATGTAAAATAATTCAGACTGAGAAAGCTTTATTATTTTTACACTTTACAAATGAATGTCCTTTAGTTCGCCATTGTGAACTGCACTTCATTTATACAGAATTGATTTGTCTTAAAACACCTTAAATCCTGAGGGCCACAATAGAAGCAAATATTTTTTAAAAGAGTCCATGTGATATCTGCTTGACTACTTTAATCTCAAAAGGAGAGATTTCTATTTAGATATTCTTGTGCTACATAGTGTACCACAGCACAGAAAATGTAATTTCAATGTGCCCTTGAAGTCAAACATATACTATACAATTGTGGAATTATTTCTCTATATCTTTTTTCACTTCTCCCATCATACACCACGATTATTGTGATCATGCACAGATGCCGAGGACACAAGGAGTCAATTCATGGGCACTAGTAACATGGTGACAGCATGCGGATGTTTGCATAGCTGTGTGAACAAAGACTAAATTCACTTGTCACCTTTAAAGCCCCTTGCTGCCAACACAGCAGAAGAATTTCCATACACAGTGAAGAGAGCTTGGCAACCAAGCAGTGGCATTCACACATTCCCAAACACACATGCAATATGCACCCACACAGTCATACAGTAAGACACACAAATACAGCTTTGAATGGACAAATGATTTTTGCATAACATATATATTATAGTTTACAGCAGTACTATTTAATATAGTACAATTAGTTTATTCAATATTGTTACCTTAAATATGTGTGTTAAATTCATTAATTGAACAGTTCTTACACCTTATGTAAAAATATTAGAAAATACTCAAAGCACGCAGTGCTGCAGAAGAAACTGAGTCACTGTAGTTAAACTATAAATCTACATGATAACAAGAGATCAACAACAGATCTTCAGGGTCGGTAAGTGACTTTATTTTCAGATGCTGATGTAAAAGGGATATATTTTGTAATTGCCCTTTATGCCATTTAGTATTTAAATATCTACAATCTATAATATATCTATAATCAGCATGACATACTTAAATAACTTTTAGGTTAGACTAGTTCTAAAATATAAAATATAGAGTAGATGTTAATGTAATGTCAGATTTTTATTATTATCATCTTCCGTGGAATTGTAAGAATTTAATGATTTGATACTGATTATTGTCAGTTAATTTAGAATGTTTTTCCCACATAATAAACTTTAGAATAACATTGCTTCAAGTTTGTGCTCAGATATAAAAGAGTTCTTTTTCAAATAATTCATGATTTGAATGTATGAACATGGGGAAAGCAAACATATGCAAAATGTGTTTTTTTTATGGATTTTGATATGTATACACACATTTATCAAAGCCAAGCTCTCAAAACTATCAACCCAGTTCTAAAAGTGGTGATCTCATCATCAAACATCCTGTACACAATAACACTCACTTATGAGCTAACTCAAAAATTCAAATAGATGCATCAATATTGCATACGTATGAAGAGTTCCTATCACAGAAACACAGCTGTGAGAAATGCAAAATGCCATCATTATAACTGTATTGCATTTCTTACTTACGGAAGATCTGTTTATAGGCTGTATAGAAAATAAAAACATGATATAATTACAAGTCATCTATAAAATAGCTGTAAATAATGATTCACTCAGCAATTACATCCATGGTTTTCAACTGTACAGGAAGTATTGAAACTAAAACTTTCTTCACCATGTTTATAGGCACCACGCTCAGTGGCTTCACAGTCCAAGCAGTGTGTGATGAACCAGCCAGTATGTTGGACCCATCCCAGCTGCACCCACGTGTCTCCTTGCAAAGTGTGTTGGATATTTTGTGGGAGTCAGAGTCATAAATCTCTCAACCCCTTAGTAAGAAAATTGCCCTTAACTTGGTTTGGTAAAGGAGAAGGGAATGGAATAAAAATTATTGAAAACCACAGATGATGATTGAAGCAGGTGCAGCACGGTGAAAGCTTATTTTTTTTTACCTGGCCACGCAGCTTGCATAGTGCCCTCAGTCAGAATGGAGAGAGGCAGCTGTGAAATAAACAACCTTTGTTGTACAAATGTAGGGTGGAGGCAGAAGGACACAGGCGGGCCAAGGACACCCACTGTTGCTCAGAACTGGTGATTTTTTTTTTTCCCCTGTCAACTCCTGCTGTTAATCCTACATAATTATCATATATTATGTCACTCCACAGAGGTATTATTGACAAGATCAGTATACTCATATATATTTTGATCCATGTTGAACAACCACTTATCCAGTACAGCCTTACACTTACACTGGAACCCAGAACCTGAATCTGGCCATCCATCCAATGTCAAAGGCAGGGAGGTGGAAGATTGACCAGCTACTGCTAATCCAGTTTCCGCACCACAGTCTGTGGCTGCTAATTCCTTCCCTCACCGGCACGTGCTGAGGCCAAAGAAGCCTTGGCTGAAGGCCAGTCGGCAGACGGAAGTTAACCCCTCTCACTGCTCACCTCGAGGAGGACTTAAGGAGTTGAGAGAAACAGCAAGGGGATGAAAGACAGGTGGGTCACTATTAATCCTAACGCTTGTTATTTTTCTTAGAAAGCTTTAAGTGTCCGTCAGAGTAGAACCAACGATAGTGCAAATAGCCATCCATCTCATTGGCTGACTGCCTCAGGCTGCACCCTCTGCCCCTAATGGACCTCCCACAATCCCTCACTGTTATTTTCTCCAATCTTGAATTCTCTATTGCTTACCCAGTCCAGGGTCATGTTATATATAATATTTCTATTTATTGAAAAGATCAGTTTGTCTTTATACAATGGTGTTAGTCTTTGTTAAATCTAATTTTGTTCCTTAACAGGCTACCACCATGTTCCAGAATGACACCAAACCATCTTGAAGTTTGAATCTTGAATTAGCCCTCTAAGCAATGAATGGGAGCATAATGCTTTGCTTACTGCACCTGTACAAAGATTCAAACATGCAACGGACCGCTGGCACAAATACATTTCAGACAGTCAGTGAAATGGCCGTAACAAATCGGTTTCATGTTGAGTTTGTGACACCTGAGGCTTTGCCAGTGAGTTCTTTCATAAATGTGGATATGTTTTCAAATGATATTATTTGCAGATATTTTCAGTCCTATTTACAATCTTAATTTGAGTTATACATAAAATTGTTTCAGAGGCATGGAATATGCGTACAAGTACAAGAGGGAACACATTTGTAATGTGAAAAAAATAATCAGAATGTTCATAATGGTTATAACTTTTATGAAAGATACCAAAGAAATATCTAAAATATCTTAATCATAGTGTTTAGAATAAATGCACTGGGTACTTATTATAAGCAGTTTGAAGTACGCAGAACTTTTTATGTTTATAGAAATTCACATTTATATTAGTTTTCTTACTCATAACATATCCCAATATTCTCAAAGTCTCTGTACCATAACCCTGTTGGAAAAAACAGGTAAAAACTAGTGTATGTTGTTAGTTGGTTTTAGCTGGTTTTGCTGGTCTAAGATGGTCTAAGGTGGTCTTAGATGGTCTTAGATGGTCACGTTCCACCTCTTGCTGCTCTTTGGTAGTTTCGCTGAGTGGGTCACTCACCAGCAGGTCATGCTGGTGCGGCCAGTTTATTAAGCCAGTCATGATAGTATGACCAGCTACACCAGACGGAATGACCGTCATTGCATCCCAGTCCTTGTTGTATGACACTGCCACACTGGTCTCACGGCCTCCGGCCATAAAACCTGGGACAGCGCGTGACTCAGTGGGCTGAGTCTCTGTGCCTGTGGTCGCGAGGTTGCAGGTTCAAGCTTGGCCTTGGCAGAGTAACCACATGTCTGTCGGCCCTCTTGCAATGACCTTAACCCCCAGGTTATTACTGTTATTAACATCATCATGAGCTGAAGCTATGGCATTGCTCCATGCATCCATCGCAGGTCAGCATGTTGCTATGTTTTGCATCTATGACATGTTCCTTAACAAAAGGCAGGTACTTTAAAAACCTGTGCACCTACCTGCTTAAGAGAAAAGACTGATTTTAATGAATGTGGTGATGTTCTGCAATGGAGACTGTGGTGATTGGTTAAAGAAGTGAAACGTAATCCCCTCCCTTTTGGACTCAGATAAATCAGGATGTGTTCTGTATAGAGACTTTTTCAGGGCTTGGCACTCAAAGTCTTTTATAAAACCATTAAAGTGGCGCACAGTACCTTTAAGGGAGGCACTTTAATAGTTTGGGAACCCCCCCCCCCCCAGTAAATGCTTGTTACTGCATTTGTCTGATTGGGGGTGGTGGTCGGGGAGGGGGGGTTGCAGAGATGATTTTTGGGGACAAAAAGTCCCCAATGGTTGGTAACACTGTGAAACTTCCTTACTGTTGGGGACATTTTTCAGGTTCCTATTTGGATAACCTATATTTTATAAAAATCTGTGAATGCAATTAAAAAAGCAAAAATGGCAAAGGTCTTGCATTTTGTTTGTTTTGGTTGCTTATGGTTAAGGTTAGGGCTGGGTTGGGGTTAGGGTCATCATGATGGGATTAGAGTTTCACCATAGAAATTACTGGAGAATCCCCACAAAGATATACTTACAAACCTATGTGTGTGTGTGTGTGTGTGGCAATGGAGTTGCATCTACCCCAGCCCTGTGCTGGCTAGGATAGTCTCCAGACTCCCTGCAAAACTGACCAGGAAAAGCAGATGGTTGGATGGGTGGATGGTGACATTCTTTAAGTTGCCATTACTTAG
This sequence comes from Stomatorhinus ivindoensis, assembly GCA_019775895.2. Taxonomy (NCBI): domain Eukaryota; kingdom Metazoa; phylum Chordata; class Actinopteri; order Osteoglossiformes; family Mormyridae; genus Stomatorhinus; species Stomatorhinus ivindoensis. Next base: position 24,052,862 of record JABFEB020000104.1, on the reverse strand, counting down.
TTCAGAAAATGTACCAACAGCTACATAACAAGGATAAACTGTTGCTGAGCAACTGAATAAAGGTACTTTCTGTATGAGTACAAAAGATTCTGCTTTCTGTGAGAGAAACAAGAAAGACAACAGAAAGCGGAGGAGGTGTTGGTAAATGTCCTGTATTTATGCGTTTGAATTTCTGTAACGAAGGTCCAGTCCATCTAAAGGAACACTGTTGCCATTTCAAATTCCTTTTGGTCCTTATTATTTATTTATTTGTCTATTTATGAATTTATAATTTAGAAATACAAAGGTCAAGCATAACTCCAGGGTATTTCTCGATCATGCTAATCTCAGTAGCAATACCCACAACACCAGTGAGCAGATTGCTGAAAAAAACTTTCCAAGCTATCCAGTCCATCTGTACTTATCTGGTCAGGGATTTTTAAAAATGTCACATTCTATATATTGCCTGGTTTTATTTAGAGGATGGAAAATATAGTAGAAGGAAGAGGACTGACATACATAGATTCTCTCGCTTTGCATATCATAGATCAAGTCATAATAGCCTGATGATAATTCACATTGTAGCAAGCAATTAGTACGGGTCTAGTTAGTAAATCTAGTTTCTTTAAATTGTTTGTACTGTGTAATTATCAGCCATGCAACTGACTGGAATGCTGCCCAGGGTGTACCCTGTCTTCAGTCCATTCTTTCCTGGGATAAGCACTAGGCTCTCTGAGACCAAGAACTGGATAAGCATTTTAGGACAATCAAAATGGTTTTAAAACTATCTTTAAATGGTGTGGGGTGCAATGCTAATTGTAGTGTGTAAACAGCTGGATAAGACTGCACCTACAATGAAAGTACTGTGAAATATGGTTTATGGTTTGTTTGTGCAGCTGGTAGTACTGTGATTATGGACACAGGTGTAAATTCCAATGGTTTACAATCAGCTTCAGAAAATAAAAAAACATGCTGATTTGTTTTTACCTTGATTTACATTACATTTTTATAGCAAAATATTTAGCTGCATATGAACACAAGACTTATTTACTTAGAATAAAAATGATTACAGGCTTTAAAAAATCAAATAAGCTACACATACATAAGTGATATGTGGCCAAGGAGAATTTTATGATTAAATCTTCAGACTGTTGTAAGTTTTATCAAAGAGCCATTTCTTTGCAAAACTTTCTTGTCATAGCTGCGTAATCACTTACACTCAGTCATTAATCTATAGTTCTACTTTAAAGAAAATAATATAGTGCTGCATTAATATGCAGGCCACTGATTCTGACACTTGGGAGAATATGTAAATGATTATTTTATTATTTAAAAGAAAAGATGAAAAGAATTTTCATTTTTGAAGCACATGAATTTTTTGATGCTACAAAGTCACACATATAGCAACATGTTTAATTTAATATGCCAAGCATTTGGCCAGTTTACAGCTATTTATCTTGGTCTGGAGCTTGTATGTCACTGTGAACAAAAGCTAAATTAATAAATGTAAATATAAATGATAACGTTATGATTAAGTATATGGACGTGATGGCCATCCATCCATTTTGAAAAAGATACAGTGAATAAGCCAATAACTGTATGATTGGCCAAGTGACAGAATAGCAGCAGGTGATGTGATTACAACAGGAAGTCTGATGGCTAAGGTGGTGTTATTCACAATAGTGCCTATTCTCAAGAGAAATGTTGGATCAGCAATACCTGTAAGTCAGCCCAAATGGCTTTCACATGAGGTGTGATTCCATCTTCTCTGCAGGATATCAGTGTATGACAGAAAAGTTTGGTTACTAGTTTGGTGTATGGCAGGTTGGCTGTCAAACTAAATATGCCAATATAAAAACACGAAACATAATTATATATGATGTTCTTACCTACAAAATCAGAACTTAAACTTCTCTACTAGCACAAATGTAATTGGTCTGGTTTTCTGGACCCACTTGAAATGTTAGTTCAGTTACAGAAGGCTGAAGTGAAGTCAAGGCATGAGACATTATGCTGTATTACTCCAGCCCAGCTTCTCTGTGAAGGATACAGTGCGTCAGTGTTCACAGAGGCCAGCCACGAGTCTCAACATACCTGCACCTCTCTGGATTTGGGTAGGATGCTCAAAGAGGAGGCAGATCATTTCAAGTGGCCCCTTTATTAGTACTGAAATGTTAACACCAAAAGTAACAAAATGACACCGACGCAATCCAAGTTTCCTCTACGTCTCAATGACCCCGATAATGGTACTTTATTCATTTATGTTTTGTTTTATTTTCATGCATTTCAGTATACTTACCAGCCCATAGACAGGTCACATGTAGGAACACATAAGAAAATCGACTCTTCCATTGATTGTTTTGCTGTTGCAGTTAGGGTTACAAGGCGTACAAAATGTATTGATACAACAGTTTTGGTTTCCCTGAAAGAATCACAGTGCATTTTTAAACTACTGAACAAGAAAGTCCTCTGGGAATATTCTCTTGGATCAATGTTTCAAAACATGCCAGTTTTGAGCAAATAACCAAAAGGTGTGGATAATAAGTAGGAAAAAATGATTAAAACTCCACAGCTTTTTGCATTTTTGCATTCCAGAAAAAAAACTAGGAAAAAATTGTAAACATATTTCAACATTTTTGCACTAGCAGAATGTAAGTATTCCTGATATCTTCCACTAGAGGGAAGTATAAGACTCAGTAGTTTTCCTTGATCACAGAATAGCTTTCCAGCTGTTTGATTGCACAGATGTTCTCTAGAGACTAAGGTATTGAGGATATAACATCTCATACATCCTTAAAGACATTTCCAAAAATGGAATTTAATAGTCAAAGCAAAGCGCTAGACATTTTTGTAGAATATAGATAATGGCAGTCTGCCTTTTACTAGCTAATATTCAGTTTCAGTAAATGAATAATATTACCCACTAATGTGCTTATTTTTCTTCAGCATGTTCTTCACCAAAATTCCAGCTTTGAAGTCAGATACCAGTAATGCAGAATCTTTGGTTACAATACCAAAATGAACAATTATAATGACGCAATTAGAAACATTTGTTAACTTTTTTTGGTCTCATTGGTAATGAAACACCCCATTTTCTTGTTTTCTGTACAATAAATTCTAACTATTTAGCTGCATTAGACATTGGTTGAAATGGAATGCTCACCAATATGTCATCAGTATAGTTTACCTTATAAGACAGTAAGCATAAGTCCCAGTTGGGCTTTTCTTAAGATCCTATCATCAGGAATCAATGAACAACATCCTGAAACGGAGATGCAGATATAATAATTTAATCCTTTAATGCACATTCTTAGGTGTTTGTGACAGAGTTAGTAACCATTTGACAGGTACCAGCTTTGTAAGTGCATCACGGCAGTACACAGCACGCTTGTTATAAATTTTGCTGTGCCTCAGTGATAAATGTAATGAACTACTGGGCCCTGTCATAACAGTATTACTGTTATTATGCACCTTAAATCCTGGTTATTTAGTGTCACAAAATAATCTAACGGCATGTTTTTTGGACTATAGAACAAAATCCACGCAAACACTGGGAAAAAATGAAAACTTGGCACATGCAGAACTCCGGGCAGGATTTGGATCTGCCAGCCCTCGATATGTGAGGCTACAGCTGTGACACTGGAATACATATGTATTAAGCCAATTATAACTTCATACCTCGTATTCTTTTTTTCTACTCTTTCTAAGCCTTTAAGGAGGTTAATGTGAGTATGAATTTCAGGATATTTCTGGTTGGGTTCTGTCTCCCTATTGCTGCGCTATCAGTTCAGTATTAGTTCTCTTTCTGTGTACATGGGATTCCTCTATATGTATGGCTTCCTCCCAAAATCCAAAGGTGAATTGGCGACTGGAAGTTTCTTTAACCTTGCTTGCACACCAACAAGAATTAGTGGGCAACCAAGTACTGGAAGTCATTATTTTTCCAGGGACTGAGGAAGCCATTAAGCAATTGCCTCAGTTTCTCCACACCACACTGGAAATGAATGAATTCTGGTATTTGGTCACCAACTAGCTGCCTTTAGTGGTTGCTGGATGTGTGAATATAAACCAGTCAGCCATAACATTAAAACCACTTGGCTAATATTGCATGGGCCCCCCTCCTGCTTCCAAAACAGCTCTGACCCTGCCAGGCATGGACTCCACAAGACCACAGAGGTGTTCTGTGGTATCCGGCACCAAGACCTTGGTAGTAGATCTTTTACATCCTGTAAGTTGTTAGATTGTCCCTCCATGGATCAGATTTACTTCTCCAGCACATCCCACAGATGCTCAGTCGAATTGATATCTGGGGAATTTGGAGGCCAAGTCAAAACCTAGAACAATTTCTCATGTTCCTCAAACCATTTTTGAACAATTTTTGCAGTGTAACAGGGAGCGTTATCCTTCTGAAAAGGCTTCTGCCACTGGGGAATACTGTTGCCATGAAGGGGTATACTTAGGCTTGAACAATGTTTAGGTAGGTGGTACGTGTCAAAGTAACGTCCACATGAATGCCAGGACCCAGCAGAACATTGCCCAGAGCATCGCACTGCCTCCTCCAGCTCGCCTTCTTCCCATAGTGCATCCTGGTGCCATCTTTCCCAGATAAATGACACATGCACCCAGCCGTCCACATGATGTAGCAGAAAATGCGACTCATCAGACCAGGCCACTTTCTTCCATTGTTCCACGGTCCAGTTGTGACACTCATGTGTTCATTGTAGGCACTTTTGCACATGCACTGTGTGTGTTATATGCTACAGTAATTGGGATCAGTACAAACGGGCTAGTTTTTGCTCCTCAAGTGCATCAATGAGTCTTGCAGCCATTGCTTCATCACCAGTTTCATTGCTTTCTGTGGACCACTTTTACTAGATACAAACTAGGGTTACACAATATTGAAAATAAAATCACATTGGGATAAAATTTATATATATATATATTGCGATTTATATTGCATTTTTTTTTAAACAAAAAAAAGATGAAATTTACCTGACATAAACTAAAGCCAAACCGAGCTTGTAATTATCTACCAAAAATTGTGAAATAAGTTGATGGTGTTGCCACAAGTTGTGTCAACAGATACAAGCAGTGATGATACATGCCTTTCTTTTGCTCAATATCATCTCTATGGAATGCAAAATATTTTCATACTGCCGAAGGCAAATTTCTTTTGGTGACCAGTCCCTGTTTGCTTTCTCCTCCTCACAAATATGCCACACTGTCTATGAGTAATTATGATGGTCTTGCAGACCCCATGCAGAGTTCATGCACATGTAGTGACAGTAAAGTTTAAGCTGATTTTTAACAAATACTCCATTATCTTCAAAAAAAAAACATTAAAACTGCAAGGTTTGCTTAGGTTTGTTCCTATTTTACTATTTCTTCTATAACAGTAATATGTTTTATAAGCATAACTGATTGTCTTAACCCATGTGATTACTCAAGTCCTTAAGAAGCGAAAATTGCATGTGTTTAACATACGATATTATTTACTAATATTATTATTGCATATTATGCAACTCTGTCAAGAATGATTGTGATTGGTGGTTCGCTGTGCTTACAAGGGTCTGCAGGTCACTAACTAGCAACAACCTCAATGGATCCAAACACCCTTTATTTGCAGCACATTTTATCAGACAGACTTTTGTAGACTAAGGTAAAGGATAAGCATGTGAGTTTTCCTTTTGCATCAAGCAGCAAAGGGTTGGAGCTTAATGTGATTATTTCATATGCGCACTTTCAGCCATAGTACTGACCACTGCATCCCAGAAACAACCCCCAAGTCCTGCTATTGTGGAGATTCTCTGACCAACACAATTTGGCCCTTTTCAGAGTCGCTCAGATTTTTACGCTTGCCCATTTTTCCTGCTTTCAACACATCAACTTCAAGAACTGTCTGTTCACTTGCCTAAAATATAATGGTCCCCTTGACAGGTACCATTGTAATGAGATAATCACTTCACCTGTCAGTGGTTTTAATGTTATGGCTGATCAGGGTATTTGGCATTTTAGAATGTATCCTAACATATATTCATTGCAGCCAACCATTGTTGAAAATTCATTGATCAATTGAGTGATCGATATGGTTTTCATTTGCAAAAGCTGAAATTTAGTCCTACTACAGCCCAGTACCATAATGGGAAAGACACATTTTAGAAATCTGTTGAACTTTTATGGTTTTACCACTTGTCATCACATAAACCAGGAAAGAAAATTTAAAAATGGAATAATTACTAAATGATGTGAAATGGGCTGTGTCAAACAGTCGGCAAGTACTCCTTATCAGTGTCAGGGTGATGAGGCATGTAAAATGTTAAAAAATTTCACCTTTATGAACATTATTCACACCGGGAAATGTAGTAGGGGCTGACATCCATCAGGAGAGGCTCAGTCCAGTGACAGTTCCATTTAGGGTTGATTCCTACCACCTGTACCTTGTTTCAGCACTTACTTCTTTACCATATAGTTGGACCAGAGTCATACATGAATCAAGAGAGAGTTATGCGCAAGCAAAGATGGCTGCTATTCAAAGTGCTGTTGTTTTTTTTTTATTTCTTTATCTGAATCTCCACTGCTGAAACCCCTATTTGTTATCATTTATTCCATGAATAGCTAGAAAAAACCCTGGTTCACAGGTTAATCCTCTAGTGGCATCATCCTGTTTATGAAGTTCCTAAGCTGACAGGCCTCCAACAAGATACATAGATTTTTGGTGCCCTACAAATAGCATGTAGCTTTCATTTTATATTATATGACTTAAGTCATAGATGCAGTTGCTGTGCAGTTACATTGCATTGATTATACAGGTAGGTGTTGACCTCCTTTCGTATTCCTGCCTGTCAAATCTCCGGTGGCCATAGGTCAGGTGCAGAGTCATCAACCAGCTACCACCCATCGCCAATATTTTGCCTCTTTATCCCCAGGATGTGTCCTGGTGGCGAAGCAGGGACGTCTCCCTATCACCACTGGCTGCTGGACCTTGGGCTAGGTATTATCTCCCCACCTCTTCTCCCTTCTCCTAAACAGAACCAAAAGCCGCTCTTCTCAGCCTTTTCAGCCAGATCTTTCAAGGCTTTTCACAAGTCTGATACAGGTATTCCCATCTCCCTTTGTAGGCTAATGCTGATGTACTGACAAAACCCTGACATCCTACTTCTACTGGGTAGATGATGAGTCTCCACCCAACTTCCTTGTACTCAGTGATGAGTTATGAGTACTCAGTCTCTTCATTTCGAAGTCAGCCTCTACTCCCTCCTCCAATGGGACAGTTAGCTCAATGAGGAACAAGGTCTTGTCACCAGTGGACCACATCACTATGTCAGGGTGGAGGCTTCTGTTGGTATTCTCACAGGGATACTAGAGATCCTGCTGACATCAACTCTCATTTTCTGCCCTTGGTGGAGCTCTTGGCATGGTGCTTGAGGTGCCTCCACTTTCTCTGACAAACTGAATGGGCTGACTCTCTCATGAGAATGCGATGACCTCTGCTCATGTCCTGTCTGTACCCCTCCAGTACCTCTGGTAATCTCCACAGCACCTGGTCATGTTTCCACCTGAATTGCCCTTGGAAAAGTGTAATCTTACAGTTTGACAAGAGACTTGCGTTTAGAATGCTGCAGAGGGGGCAGCGTTGTAGGTGTAGGTGTAGATGTAGGTTCTATGGGCAGGGGAGTCATATGTCATCGTGATAAGTAAAGAGATAAACTGAGCTCTACCTAAGGGATCTTCCACAGGTTCGCCATGTTGATGTTCCTGCTAACAATGCTTTCCCACATTGTCTAGCCCCCTTGTTGTCTTTGCACTACAGCCTTGACCTTATAGCACTCTTCCTACATCCTTGTCACCTCAGACACCACCAGATCCTTCCTCTCTTTCCTGCTGGTTCTGGACCAGCCTCGCAGGGCATTCATGGATGACCTTACAGTCACGACAGAATCAGTCCCAGGCTGCCAGTGGATTCTGAAGGGACTCCAGAAGCTGATGGCATGGACCAGGATGTGTTTCAAATCTGCCAAATCCATGGTGCTGAGGAAAGGAAAGGAAAGGAAGAGGATAAGTTTTGGTTTCTTCATTGCAGGCACAGCCATTCCAACAATCAGAGAGAATCTGGTCAAGAGTTTGGTCAAGGTTTTTGACAGCTGTCTGAGAGACTCAGCATCTATTCAGTCACCCTGTCCTGAGTTGGATGGCTGGCTGAAATCCGTGGACTTCCTGGAAAGTACAAAGCCTGGGTCTACCAGCATTACATCCTTCCAAGGATCCTGTGGCCTCTTCTCATTTATGCTGTCCCAATCTCTACAGTCGAGACCCTAGAGAGGAAGGGCAGCAACCACCTCCAAAGATGACTTGGGTTACTAAGGAGCCTGTGCAACATCACACTCTATGAGTGCAACAACGAACTGCAGCGGCCCCTCAAATCCTTGGAAGAGATATTCAAAGTAACAAGAGCTAGGTGAGTAGTGCAGTACAGGGACTCTAGTGAGCCAATGGTGGCCAAAGTTGGAATCCAAGTGAGGATGGGCAGGACAGGAGGCAGTGTATGATGTGCTTCCAAGCCCATCGAACCTGCACACCTGCCCATTGCGTTCCAAGAGAGGCACCCTAAGGCACATCCTCAGTTGCTGCACCACAACACTTAGAGAAGGATGATACTGGTGGAGGCATGATTAAGTCCTTAAGACCATCGCTGAAACCATCAGCACAGGACTTGTGTCGGCAAAGCAGTTTTGTCCCTCCAAGAAAATCATCACCTTGGTTAGGGCTGGGGGGCCGGTAGCTCCAGCCAAAAGAACACCAGCAGGCACCCTGAACTCTGCTAGAAACTGGCAGCTGTTGGTGGACTTTGAGTAGCAACTAAAGTTCCCCGGCCACATTGCTGTCACCACCCGTCCTCTAGACATTGTCCTTCTGTCTGAGGCTACCAAGGCAGATGTGCTGCTGGAGTTGACAGTCCCATAGGAAGACCGCTTGGAAGAAGCCTCTGAGAGGAAGCTCTCTAAGTACGCAGGGCTGGTCAGCGACTGTCAGCAGGCTGGATGGAGGGTGAGGGTGGAGGTTAGCTGCAGAGGTTTCGTGGCCCGTTCCTTAGCCAGTGCCTTGAGCAGTTTAGACATTATTGGAGAGCGTAAGAGGAGAGCCTTCTGCAACACCCCTGATGTCAAGATGGCTGTGGCTCAAGAGAGGAGAACCATGGAGTCGTGGTAGCTAGATAGCCATCTGGACACAAGCTGGGGTGTGATCAGCCCCAGATGGGTCACCTGGATGAGGGTGTATGATGTTGAAAGACCCGAAACACAATTTGACTCCAGGAACATCACTGATGATGTGTCCAGAAGCATCAGCGGATGTATTTACACAGTCAGGATATCAGCAAAGCAGGGCACTTATGGGAAGACGGAGGCCTCACTGGGACCAGGAGCTTGCAGAGCAGCGGAAGCCTCACTGGGACCAGGAGCTTGCGGAGCAGTGGAGGTCTCACTGAGGCTGCGTGCTAGCATTGCAGTGGCATCTCTTGCACAGGACATGGCGGCGGTGTCAACTGTGGGTTGTGACACCAATGAGTATTAGGCAGCCACAAACAGGATATAGTAAATGCAGTCACAAACAGGACAGCGGAAATTGAGCATCCCATGGTGATACCTACTGCCAAACACTGCAATCCGGTTATAAAACACTGTGGGTCCTTGAAATAGTGTGAGACCAGGCTTCTGATTCTGTCAGGCATGTGGAAGAACTCTGTGGCATAATTGATGAGCTGGTGTGGCACTGAACCATAAGCATTCGCCGGATCAAGCCACACGACCTGCTAGTCTTTCTTTCCCGCCTGACCTATTGCATGTGCTCCTAAATCGTCACTGAGTGCTCCACACACCCTGGGAACCTTGGGACTCCCATCTTCTGGCAGCTGGTGTCAACGTAGACATTCTTGGTGAAGTAGTTGGTCATTTTCTGTGCCAAAACAGAGAAGATCTTTCCTTCATTGAGCATGGTGATATTCCTGAACTGGAATCCATAGTGTTGAGTAGAGAACTGTGGCTAAATGGAGAGCAGAAAGATGTTTGGAATATTGTTATTTAAAAATAACAGCAGAAATGCAAATGCATCCGTAGTCTTTATGTTGCTGGACTGTCTTCTTTTTCATCATTTTGACAAAATGAAAAATACAAAATAATAGTATTGTTTGTGTATCCTTGTCTAGCATCGCTTTGCTGGCGAATCCTCAAACTGTTGTGAAGGATTAAAATGATTAACAGACTTTGACAGCTGAATGTAACGCATTCTCCACAGAGGCAGCTTAGTTGAAACTCTGAACAAAGGGGTGATTAAATACAGGCAACATGGCATCAATCTAAAGGCTTTTCTGCAGTCTCAGCCTTTCTGGCTGAATCAACGTCAGCACAGGTAGGCACTCAGGACTCAAGGTGTACAGATTTTCTGTAGCCATATGTGTTCAGGCACTGCAGTGCTACACCACAAACAACTTTAACTTATTTTCAGAGGGAGAGAGAGGGGATTTACGTCCATTCATTAACCAGCTACCCCTATAAATAGTGCTTTCTTTGATCAAAAAGACCAACAGAAGCTACAAATTTTGCAAGTAATACATCCATCCATCCATCTATCCACCCATCACTGTAACAGCTTAATCCTAACTGGGGTCGCG
>JABFEB020000104.1:24012606-24027790 GCA_019775895.2 Stomatorhinus ivindoensis | reverse complement strand
GCCAGGTGTCAATGGCTCATTCATACACATGAAAGTTGCTACATATTCAATGAAAGGAGCCAGAAATAGTGACATGAATTAGCTTTTTCATATTTAGCTTTTTCTTTTTATCCAACTGAATGTTGTAACCACCGTTTAGTCATCTTCATGTACTCAAGACTTTTGTTATCAGATATCTGGGATCAAAACAAACTGGCACCATTACTTACTATGTACTTTCATAATGTTTCTGCAAGTTTTCCAAACTGCATTTTGCAATGTTTATACTTTGACGTCAGATTACAAACTTAACATAAATCTGATATATTCACAATATACATTAATACACTTTCACTGACTGGGGCATGGTTACACATTTCATTCAATATCACAAACTTCATTCATGGCAAATAAGAAATAATTTATACATTTGTTTTGGCATTACACTCATCTTAATTTTAATGTATAGTAAATAAATGAATGGAACTAGTTCCAGCCATTTTGGCTAACTAGCAAGGACACTATTCAAATAATGTGTATGAATCAGAATTAAAAAACAGTGATATAGTAACTCTGGAATCATAGTCTGGAAACTGTTTTGGATCCTATTGGCAGTTTTTATCACGGGAGCCCTTGCTTGATGAATAAATACCATTATTTTGGAAAATACCATCAAAATACTTTAATACTGGCAGGATAGCAGGCCTAATTAATATCTACCATCATGCTCTGTGGGTATTGTAAATAGCCCCTGTGTGTGTTATTGTAAATATTTGTGTTGTATTTTTTACTGTTGTGTGTGTCTGTCTGTCATATGTGAATCCTGTCAGATCCTTGCCTATGTTCAGCCATTGTGTAAACTACCCAGCATGTGTGCCTTCCTGTCTGCTGTCTGACCTTCCTGCATTTCCCCATTATGTGTGCCGATGGTTGTTTGGTGTAAGTATTTTTAAGGGATTTAATAAAAGGACCTTGGTCTGCCATGAGCTGCACTGCTTTCAGAAATCTGTGTACAAGGGAGGCGGGAGCTTACAGGGACTCCAACCGTTCGCTGGCTGGTGGTGGTTCTCAGCCGAGGAGTTGCGAGGAGACGTGCCGCCAGGCTGGCTCAGGAGAACGAGGAGTTCATCGAGCAGCGGTGGCAGAGTCTGCAGGACCAGACGCACTATGCAAGAAGCTGGCCAGCTGGGAGGAAGAGTGCAACACGCGGAAATCTCAGGCCGAGGCAGGGGAGGGGGGTAATGCCGACGGGGTAGCTCTGCACAGCGGGGCTAATTAACATCTCCCAACATGCTCTGCGGGTATTGTAAATAGCCCCTGTGTGTGATTTTGTAAGTACTTGAGTTATATTTATTATTGTCGCATGAGTCCTTATCTGTGTCATATGTAAATTCTATGTGATCCTCGTGTGTCTTTAGCCATTGTGTAAACTACCCACCATGTGTGTGTGCCTTTCTGTCCAACTTCTGATCTCCCTGTGCTTCCGGTCATGTGCATCGGTGGTTGTTTGGTGTTTGGTGCAGTAGCCTTCTGGTTCAGCCCTGTAACAACACCTGCTGATGATGACCTGCTCATTTGGCAGGTACTTCAGCTGGCTTGTTTTCTCTGACTGTGCTTAGTCATTAAAGTAATTCCTTGAGATTATGGCGAATCTTTGCAGGGATTACCTCGACTTGTCGTTTCTCTCTGTTAGATCTTACACACTGCAGGACTTCTTAGACTGGTGGTCTTTTATTGAATGGCTCTTTCCAGTTAAGTAACTCTCTGGGAAAAGCCTCTTTGCACTTACCTTGTGGAGTTAAATATTTGCCTGTAAGTTCTTTTAGTGGTTTGGTGGCATTCTGCACATGTACTCGGAACACCCTTGTGACATCTCTTCTGAACTGATACCTTTCTTCAAACACAACATTAAAGAGAAAAGTGCTTTAGACACTGCAGGTCACACGGTGCATGCAGGATAGCTAGTTCTGATCACAGGAGCAACACCTCTCTCACTCACAGTCCACTGGTGCATGTCAGGCAGGTGGGAGGAGGTTATATAACTGGCAGTATAAACAAGAATGGTTGGCTTGTATGGGCTTTATGGCTATGTCACGCTGCTGCAGAAATGTAGCTACAAAATATATATAACTCCAATGCATGCAAAAAAGTGTTGAATTGCATTACATTTTCAGCTGAAAAGAATATTTTTAATGCAATAGTAATGTGGTAGAATAGAGCAGGATGCACTTTCAGGATTTAAACTTTATATTCAACAGTCAGAATAATCTGTAGTTTTTACAGTTTAATTAAATGGAATTATATAGTGGGATTTGCACCTAACCTACTTTTTGTATGATTTAATATATTTTTTTTTTGTGTTTTATTTTAGAATTGTATTACAAACAACGGAAGATGTCCCTACTGCAGACCTGGGTCACTGAAATCCTAATTACATCTAAGTTCCAGAATTGAGATATAGCTCAGCATCAACACTGATGTACAAGCAGTACTTCAATTTAATCAGAGAAGAGTGAAGTGAGATCCATCTATCTAACACTGCACAGAATATAGTATCACCTGCTATACCTGAAGCATAGCACTGACTGATCAGTGTTCTGTAGAGTGACTATATGACTCTACTTTATCTGACACTAATCACCCTCAAGACCACCTTGCTCTGTATAAGATGGATAGTTAAATGAATATAAATCTGAGTAAAGGCTTTTTGTCATTGTCTGATCTTTTTTGGACTGATCACAAAATCACAAATTTTGGTAAACAAATAAATATTAAATAGCAATGTCAAAATGTTAATTAGATTATAGAACTGAAACATTTGACTAGTGGAGATTTAAAGCAGCACTAATTTGCACGTGCAGCTATACTTCATTTACTTTTATTGCTTTACGTCAAACAAATTATCTGTAACACAACAACAAAGTTTCATTGGCCATAGGGCTACAGTTAGTGTTGATATTATACCAACTTCATTGAGGAACTGGTTTGGTTATCCACAGCAATGGTAACGAACAAACACTCTTAAGGTAGTATATGGACAATTACTTAGAGCCAATTTATTTGCTCGGCACAAACTCCCACTTACTGTAGGTGTAGCAAGCAGGACAGCAGAGCTCAGTAGAAGAAATGCATGGAGGCAGTTGTCTTATTTTTATTCTTGACCAACCCAACCTGCTGAAGGAAGTACAGCAAACCTGCACAATTTTCTTTTATTTATGATGAACTCTTTTTTTGGTTGGATGTTAAAATCTACGGCTAGTAGAACAGATCACTTAAGCACTTGCATGGCGATTTTCCACTAAACAATACTATTTATGTTAAACTTTCATTAATAATGATGCTTTGTTTATATTTTATGCATAATTTACATTCTACTTGAATTAAAATGAAATAATCAGTGGCAATAATCATTTAGCTAACCTAAAAGCTAGTGTCGATAACTGCTAAATTTAATCTGTCAATTTAAGTTTAATTTAATAACTTTACATTGATAAACCACAAAAAAAAAAATAGTGGAAGCTAATGATAACTACTAACTGCTTAATTTTATTATATGAATTTAGCTTTGGTTTGGTTTTGTGCCTGTGAAATGCATAAAAACATATGCAGACAACTAAAATTTAATCCTGTTTGACACTGAAGTTGGATTTTGTAGAGTCTCCAGAATATAAGGGTTGTTCAGTAATTTATCTACCTGAGCATGAAAAAAGTAGCAAGTGTGTTGAAACAAGTTGAGGCAGGTTGTGACATGTCTCATGGTTACTCATGCACAGTTGTGGCTCAGTGCCAGTCTAACATTCCAAGAGACAGGATGTCTGGGGAGTCCTTGCGTGAATCAAGTAAGAAAATGTTAGATTTGGAACGATGTTCAATAATAAAATTTCTCACAAAAGAAGGGAAAATCCAAAGGAGATCCATTAACGCATGACTGCAGTTTATGGTGAGTCTGTTTCATCATCCTGCAAAGTAAAATTTTGGAGCAAGTAGTTTAAGTGGGGTAGAGAGTCCATTGAAGATGATTCTCATACTGGATGGCCCTTGGAAGCAACTTCCACAGAAATGTGCAAGAAAGTCAAGGATTTTATTTTGTCATACTGACAAATTAAGGTTTCTGAATAGCTGAAGATTTCAGCAGGTGCAGTTTGGAAAATAATTCGTAAAAAGTTGGGTGTGACGCCATGTCAGAAGACCACAAGGCCCCAGTGCTTTCAGGAGAACTTGGAGATGCCTCATAAAGAGCAAGTGAATTATTTTCTTCATTTGATGAATGGAGCTGAAAATTGGATCTAAAATGGAACAAATACAGTGGAAGCACAAGTCATCTCCCACCCCAAAAAAGTTCAAGACAGAAAAATCTGCAGGCAAAGTCATGCATGTCTTCTGGGACACTGAAGGACTTTTGCTTCTGGAGTTCATGGCACACACGATCATAATCAGGGAAGGTTACACCAACACGATGATCGCTTTGCGGGACTCAATCAAGGTGAAAAGATGATGAAAACTCACAGCAGTTGTGCTGCTTCTTCACGGCAATGAGCTGGTTCACATGTCACGTCAATCACAGGCTGCCATCTGAGAATGTGGGCTCCAGCAGCTAAACCATCCACCTTATGTTCCTCACCTGGCTCCCTCAGATTATTTCCTGCTCAGAGTTTTGGAGAAATCTCTCCATGGACAATGGCTTTCAAGTGATGAAGACGTCAGGGCAGCTGTGATGTCCTGGTTTGAAGTTCAAACAGAAGATTTTTTTTCAAAGGAGTTAGTCATTGCAGGAAAAGTGGATGGAGTGTATGGAGCTATCTGGGGACTATATTGAAAAAAATATTTTTTTTAAAAACTTTTCTTTCCTACTGAAGTAGATAAATTATTGAACACCCCTTGTAAATCTGTGTTGAAAATTTCTTTGTATGACATTCCATTCACGAGATATAAACATTTTTGTCCAAGAAGCACTGTTTTGCGACTGGGCTAAATGTAACCGAACAAAGTACATGTAAGTCTCATCTCGCGTTTACACACAGTCAACCAACAGCATGGCCCGGAAATGACATCACAATAGATCCACTGTGCATATATCGAAAGTCTGTTGGTGGACTCCAAACCAATACTATACTCACAAACAGTAGCAGGACATATGCATTGTTTAATAACGATTTCTTTGATGCCGGACAAGATAACCCAGAAGGAAAGTAGAAAGGTAAGTACAGTTTGGAGTTATTTATTTAAATGTTTTCAATTAATAGTTCTTGAAGAAGGATGGGAGCTTTTTTGTTTACTATGTTTAGAAGTGGGATGGTTTTTGTTCGCTATGTTTAGAAGTGTGGGAATGGTTTTAATTCACTATTGTTTGGCTGCTACAAAGCACAATTTGTGCTTAGGTTAATAATAATAATAATCAATCCTTTATTTATCCCCATGGGGAAATTCCTTTTTATGCCTCCCTCAACTTGCTCTTTGTAGAGCAAGCTGTCTGCAAGGTTGTTACTACTTTCAGTAAATAATTTAATTCATCATGTACAGATTGCTCTGGTCTATTGAACAGTGTTCAAAGATCATAACTGCATACAGTGTTTTGTATTTAATTTTGACCAACAGATGACCAACAGGTCAGTTTGGAAAAGAAATATTGCACCTCAGTTATCAAGATGTGTTGATCATTTCAACTGGCCTTATTGCCCATTAACAATTTTAAGCCAACAACATTATTACGAGCCCAGAGACATGCAGTCTAATAGAAAAAACAGAAATTCATTCCAAGGAATGTTAATTGTACATTTCCGTGATTATAAAACCAAATTAGGTTTTATTTAAATTTCCGAAAACTGAATGAAGCAGATTTGATGTTCTCATAACAGTGTTCATATGTTGTACCATGTCATGCATTGTTCTGTATGTTTTGATGTCTTGACCAACTCTATGCTTTTTGTACTTTGTATTGTATAGAACTCTCTGTCAAATTAACGGAGAAATATAAATGTTT
This sequence comes from Stomatorhinus ivindoensis, assembly GCA_019775895.2. Classification (NCBI taxonomy): domain Eukaryota; kingdom Metazoa; phylum Chordata; class Actinopteri; order Osteoglossiformes; family Mormyridae; genus Stomatorhinus; species Stomatorhinus ivindoensis. The sequence continues at coordinate 24,021,831 of JABFEB020000104.1, read as the reverse complement.
ACACACTGAAAATGGGTCCATTTGTCAAAATTCCTATTCATACTAAACAGGTGCACTCTTGACTTCAGCCATGCTGGTCATTACCACTGTCAGACAATGTAACAAAAGGCATTCCCTGTACCCATGAATTTTGACATAAAAAAGGCACTTGCACTTAACTAACTTTAATGTAACATGCTTGTATATGCATGTAGGTATGTGTGTGTGTCTGTGCATTTTTTTATATGATCGCCACCTTGTCTTATGTTATAAATCATGAAATAACATTATACAAATTTTAAACTTAATTTATTTAGAGTTATTACTTATTGTATATTTAACAGTTTCTACCCAAACAAAAGGTACAGCAGTCATTAGTTGATCACCTCATCTGAAATCGCATTACTAATGGAAATCTCAACCCAATTTGAGTGGACAACCTACAGCCAGATTCCTAGTCCCTGTGACTAATCGCAGGACTGAACACATGCAAATCAGCAAAAAGCATGAAACACTGAAGTACCGTACAGCAGCCCACCTTTAGCTAGTTGGATGAGATCATAGATGTAGGAGGATAAGTAGGCAGAAGGCTTTGACATGGAAACAGAGGGCATGATTTAACATTTAAAGAAAATGTTGACATCTTCCTTGGGTTGTTAACATGCATTCAGTCTTTTTTCCAGTGCTAATTTATTCCGAAATATTCTTGAAAGAAACAAAAAGGCAAATGAACTATTATCTAAACTGCAGAACTGAAAACTTCTTTTTCCAAAGCATAAATATGCCATCCCATTCAAGGTGTACCCCATTCTTGTGCCCTATACTACCTGGGACAGATTCCAGTTTCCCCGCAACCCTACACAATAAGCTGCTCAAAGATGGATGGATGGATGGACAGTAGGGCTGTAGGATATCGCATTACAGGTCAGGTCAGGTTGAGGAGCATGCACTGGTGCAATGTGTTGCCACACCCTCAACATGATTAAACACCTCGGCATCCCAGTTGGCAGCTGCCCAGGTGGACACACGGGTCATCGGCAAAGAGGATCCTAATCACCCAGTGATGCAGCTCAGGGTGCAGCAATCCATAGCCCTTGACGTTTTGCAAAGTCAAGGAACATGGAACCACTTTCATTTTGGTCACCTGACCCATGGGGCCCGATGCAATCCTCATAGCCAACCCTATCAGTCATCCATGACATGGGCTCCCATCCACCTCAGACTTGCAAATATAATGTCTCCTTCACCAAGACATCACTCAGTGCAGCTGGAGCACATACTGAAGCAACAGAAAAAGCACCCAACCCAAACAGTGTCTTAATCTCTAGTAATCTTATAACATGCTAGAAGTGACATTAGATACCATTGGGAGGAGCTGATCTACCATAGTAACGGTAAGTATGACATCCTTCAGAGTGACCAGATCAATAATAGATGTATCCACCTACAGAGATCTGGCCACTGCCCAGTCTGCATAGCTCAGGGAGTGTGGCATCACCAAGCACAGTTCCTCCAACAGCAGAGGAATATGGAGACTGGGCGAGGAAGTCATCTCAGCAGTGAGACAAGACATTTCAAGTGCCTACCCGAATGGGCCGCCTCAGATTGAGACCCATGTGCTGCTGTGCAGCGGGTGATGCCTCAGTACCATGCCAGTTCCAATCCCCAATAGGCCTGACTCTATTCGTCCTCCAGCAGCTTTGACTTAATGATGCGTGCAGCCTACCTGTGGGTGGCGGCAGCAGAGCTACTCCCACAGAGAGCAGAAAAGAGTCCCGTCGACCTGCTTGGAGCTGTGTGAAGTTATTAAGGTGGCTGGAATGGCAGCCACATTTTCCCTTGCAAGTTGGAGGACCACTTGTGGGCTGTATGCGGTTTAACATTATGCCCAGGACTAATAAATCATTAGAAATATCTGTGCTTAATGTTGCTTTTAAATGTAAAGTAGTTTTTTGTAATGCTTGTGGAAAACGTGTATTTTTAAAATAACATTTTTGTTCCTCAATAAATGCTTGGGACAATATGACCTTAGTAAGTTAACTGAATCAACAATCCTTATGCCAACAAATTTAATAGACATATTTAAACATAAATTATTCTTTATATAAGGATACAACAAATAACGATTATATAAGTTTGTGATAGTAATGCCATTGCTGTTGTTTTGTATGTGCATATATAACCAATGACCTAAGTTATTTCATTATATTAATATAATATTATTATATAATAATAAATATATCATGCATACTGTATGCATGTTTTTTTCAGATTAGCTCTTTTAGGACAACTGCATTTAACAAGAAAGCAACTAAATTCAAAAGAGAAATATAGCACATACTACTAGTTATATAAGGTATTGCATTATGTAAGGGGCAATTAAGTGAATTAAAAAAAACTCTTTTTTTGGTACTGGGAAAAATAAACACCTTTTCAGCTAGATCAATATAGATTAGTTGGGTCTGAACACCCTGGTGCATCTACACTCTGCTTCAGCTCTGCAGAAATTCTTTCACAGCTTTTAATTGGCTGCACCTGAACATTGTTTGACTCCATAAGCCCACACTCAGGTGCATCTTCTTGAAGGTGGCAGGGGAACACATCTCTGCCAGCTGCCCGACCACATTTTCTCTTTCTAAAATGTCGCATTCAAGCCACCAGCTGCAAGAAGGGAAAGGACAAAAACACCTAATTGCTATTTTTTTAAATAAGATGTTAGTTTGTTGGAAATAGGTCTCATCAGCTCTTTTTTATCTAATCTAGTTCTCACAATCATGTCATCTTAGGAGGAGCCAAAGATGAGCTATAATGATCATAGACTGGCAAAAGAAAAAAAATTAAAGACAAAATAGATTGATCAAATTACTTTTAATTATTAAGACATCATCAGGGTGTTGGCAGAGCAGCTTCAATGCAAAATTGCTCACATTTCTTGAAAAATTCTTTGGGGGGATCACTTTTTAAACTTCCGATCAAGCGTCTGTAAACATTTGTGTTATTTATTTGTTTGTTTTCCCTTTTCTGTTTGCTTCCTGAGGACCAGGGACAAAGTCATACATTTTTAATAACCATCAACTCATTAATCTCTGTAATTTTACTTTGAAAAGTGCAAGCTGTAGGTTCTTTCCCTCAAGCTGCACGCATTTCCATTTATTTAGAGGATGTTATAAATATGATACTGTTGTTTTTGTATGCCCGTGAACCAAAGCCACTCAAAGCTGTCATTTCCTCAAATCTCTGGTGTGTGCTAAGCGATGTACCTCAGGAAAGAACATACCCACAGGGCTGAATGACTGGGGGAGAACAAGACAATCATTTATTTAATTTACAGTGTTATTGAGGTTTTCCTTCCTTTAATTAGATTGCTTTTCTTCTGGGTACAGACAGCAAAATACAATTCGGCAAGTGCCATAGTGACAGCCAATAGCTAGCAATATAACCAGGAGACAAAACACTTCAGATTCAAAATTATTAGCATACTTTATGCTGAGGAAATATGTACAAAGTGGTTCTGGGTGAGTCATTTAAATCAATTTTGAATTTTCGTTGTTTTGTAGCGCTTCTCCAAATGATAATTAGAATAAATAATAAATGCATGCAACAACAACCTCATATACGTAGCTTAATAACTACTATTTACTTTAAGCTACTAAATTACTTTATTGAAGCACGTTTTGTGTTGTGATTGAATATATTACCATGGGATCCAGCGAAAACTGTTTTTATTAAGTGTTCAAAATTATACATTATCGTTTTTTTTTTCTACAGGACCAGTTTTTATCTGAAGAACATAAGAACATGTTTAATCTGTTATGCAGGTGTCAAACTTGCCAGATAAGATGTTCCCTGTTCTTTCTAAAAATGCCAGCGCATGTTCAACATAGCTCTGTGTGCCATTGTTCACGCAAATTCAATATCTCAGCTACAGGTGGCTATGCATAGTGATTGACATTATCACATATTATAACTGAACATGTGACATAAAACACGTTCATCTAGTTGCCCTTCTTTCTTAGTCCTAATGTGCTGGATACGTGGGTGGAAATTTTACCCAAGTGTTTCCAGAGTACATGCAGGATGCCAAGAATCAGTGGGTAAATATTACAAAATAAATTCACACAAGTAAACAGTAAATAAGCACACCTATAAACTCTTAAGTACAAAGATGAAATAGCTGGTGTAAAAACTATTTTTGAACAGTGAGGTTAAATTGTATGACTGAATAGAAAGACCACGGATTTATTGATTAGGTTAATATTTAGGATATGATGCGTTGGTCATTTTCAAATTTAGTTGGAAAGGAAGGTATTGGGCACGATCTGTCTTTTGAGGGATAGAACATTGACCTCTACTATCAGTAACAATATAGTCTCTGTCTCTCGTGGTCTGATCCCGTTGTCACACGGTTCTGTGCACCATCCCATCTCACAATGGCCTCACATTAGTACACACACACGAGCATGCAGGCACACATAGGCATGGTCCACCATCTGGCTCCACAATACAACTTTACACTCCACACGGCCATTAAATGCAGTAGCTCCACATTCCACTTAATGAATTTATGACAATGACTCAACACAGCAACACTAACTTCTGTCTCCAGATGGCAACTTTTCACTCCACCCAGCAGTTTCAGTTAAAATAATTAACACTGAATTATTATTTTAGCAAAGATGTAAATTTTCTTGCCAATAAATTGCATGTTAATGAAGTTAAGACAATTCAGCCAACCAAAACATTTCTCACTTTCACGCATCAGAAGTTTTTCGGCTTCAATGGCTGTTATAGCGTTAACAGTTATTTTATGAAATGTAGCTTTTCTCAAAGAACCGGATGCTCTGCAAAAGGACAGATTGAATTCTCAATATGTCCTAAAACATTCCAAACAACACACACACAAACACACACACACACACACAAAACTGGGACACCTCATAATCATTGAATTCAGGTGGTATCTGATAGATGTTCCACTGTCGACTGTAAGTGATATTATTGCAACAACCGACCACGTAAAGTTACAGAGTGGAGTTCCTGAGTGTTGAGGCGCATAGTGCGTAAAAGTCACCAATGCTCTGTGGACTCAGTAATTGCAGAGTTCCAAACTTCCTTTGGCATTAACCCCAGCACAAAATCTGAATGCACAGAATGGGCTTCCATGGCCGAGCAGCTGCATTCAAGCCTGGCATCACCAAGCACAGTGCCAAGTGTCAGATGGAGTGGTGTAAAGCACACTGCCACTGGACTCTTGAGGAGTGAAAACATGTTCTGTCGAGTGACGAATCTCTCTGACGGCTGAGTCTAGGTTTGGCAGATGCCAGGAGGACGATACCTGCCTGACTGCTTTGTGCAAACTGTGAAGTGAGTGGAGGAGGGATAATGGTATGAGGTTGTTTTTCAGGGGTTGGGTTAGGCCCATTAGTTCCCGTGAAGAGAATTCTTAAGGCTTCAACATACCAATACATTTTGGACAATTCTATGTTGCCAACTTTGTGGGAACTGTTTGCGGAATACCCATTTCTGTTCTGGCTTAACTGTTCCCCAGTGCACCAAAGCAAGGTCTATAATAAAGACATGGTTAGATGAGTTTGGTGTAGAAGAATTTGACTGGCCCGCACAGGGCCTTGACCTCAACATAACTGAACACCGTTGGGATTAACTAGAATGGAGATTGTGAGCCAGGCCTTCATGTCCAATATCAGTAACTGACCTCACAAATGCTCTTCTAGAAGAATGGACAAAAATTCCCAGAGACACATTCCAAAATCTTGTGGATTCCCAAAGCCTTCCCAGAAGAGTGGCAGCTATTATAGCAGTCGATTAAGTAGACATACAATACAATGAAAGACATATTGAAGGTACTCCTATGACTGTCCAGCATGGCATGAAGTGACTGGGAGACAATGTTCAGAGTGGACTGGCTTAGACAGCACCCTGCCCTCCAATACTGATGTCAGAGGCTCCAGCCTCACCCCCATCACAACACCGCCTCTGACATAAGCATGTCTTAGAATGTTGTCTTCAAAAATAAACACAGTAGAAAATAAAAATCATCCATTGTCAGATACTAAAAGCAAAAAACAGGGGTGGCTGAGTCATCTGACAAAGGATCTTCCTGAATGGCTTCCCTTGCCAAACTTACTAGTGTAACATTAGCAGCACTACGTAATATGCTGCTTGTACACCAGAGAACATGAAACCCTTTGCTGTATTTTGGAATGGATGGTAAAATTTGAGAAGCACCACTGAGAGACATGAGGAATGGCAATTTAATTCCAATAAAAGCAGAGTAGCTCAATCTGATTTTCCTCAAATTATAGCAATAATCGCTACAGACAGAGGTACAAAACTATTACACAGATCATTTAATTTACATTCATAGAAGTAACATTTCCTGTTTCTTGATCACATACTGACTGTTGCTTGGTAACCAACAGCATCTCATCCAGGTGTATGTATGTATGTATATGTATTATATATATAAATAAAAAATGGAGTTTCAGTGAGTGTGTGCAGGTACAGTGCTCAGCATGAATGAGTACACATTTGTGAGAAAACCTGTAGTTTCCTTTCAGAATCAACATTTTCTATGGGATACTACACTACAAAATACTCCCACAAATGTGGGACATTGATTGGAAAAAAGATTTGCTCATTTGCTCACGTCCTTACAAATTCATTCAAGACCATGTTGCAAAAATGAATGTACACCCCATTGAAAGTCTTAGAAGAAAAGCTCAATTTTATACTAAAAAAATCTAATTAACAAGAAATCAACCGCAGTTGAGTCTAATTATTCATTCAACAGGCACTTTGACTATAAAAGGGCATAAAGGGAAGTGAAAAGTCACTGAGGAAAAGAAAGGTTCTTTACAAACAAAAGGTGAGGCTACAAGAAGATCAGCAAAGATATAGTATGATTGTACAATATGCTGGCCAATAAGCAGTCTGTTTGCAGTCTTATTGCGGTGTTTGCTAACCATGTTGTTTAATTACAGGTACCATTTTACAAAACTGATGGGTTGTATCAGTTATGTTTGGGCCCAAACATCCCTTTAAAATGTTCTTTAGTAACAACAGTACAATGATTAGGGTGACACTGAATGACCCCAGTTGCACAAGACTGACTGAGGACCAACAAAAAAATCCAACCAGTACACTTACTGAATTAGTAAAAATTCTACCCTTAATAGTGTGACTTTTTAGTGGCAGTGACTTGCAATTTGTTTGGAACAATACATCACAGCCTGTACTGTAGTGTATAAGCTTGTTTGGACTATGAAATTGATTGCATTTCTATTTTCTCTGCTTTCTCAACTTTCAGTCCAGTCTATTAATACTACCGTTTACACCATATCTACTGATTAGGCACATTTGCTTATTTATAGAATTGGGAGAAAAACTACAAAGCTGATGTTGAATAACTATATGGATTCATTCTTAATCAAAATATAGTGATCAGAATGAGGAGATCAGATGCAGTGAGCTGAGCTAATGCTAACAGGCAAAAATTGAAGTTAAAACAGTCTAGGTCAAAAACCAGTGAGATGGGATCAAAAATGGCAGGAGAAGGCATAGGCCAGTAAACAGGTGATAGTTGTGGAATTGCCTAACAAGCAATTGGGGTAAGGCAGAGTCGGGGTCTAGAAAGGCCAGGGAGCAAGGCAAACTTCAGATTTAGAACATAAGAAATTTACAAACGAGAGGAGGCCATTTGGCCAATCAAGCTCGTTTGGGGAGAACTTTAATAGCTCAGAGTTGTTTAAGGTATAATGACCAAAACTGCACACAATATTCTAAGTGGGGTCTTAACAAAGAATTATATAACCCTAGCATCACCTCTCTTGACTTAAACTCCACACACCTAGAGACCCAACATCCTATTGACCTTTTTTACTGCTTCCCCACACTGGCGAGAGTGGGACATGGAAGCAACATATACACACCAAGGTCTTTCTCATAATCAGCTACCTTTATTTCAGTGGAACCCACAAAATATCTGTACTTTGTATTTCTGCTCCATGCATGGATTACCTTACATTTACCTACTGTATGTTAAAATTCATCTGCCAGGTCACTAATTAAATCAAGATCCCATTGTACATCAGGGTAAAAGCAAAGTTCTAGAAACATCAGGGACAGCTTAAGTCATTTTGTATTGGGCAATACAAACAGCTGAAATTTGAATACTAATTTATCATCTATCGTGGTATGTATGCAATGAAATTAAAAGACATTTGATCTATTTTTGTATTTGATCTGCAATGGTAGTGCCAATTTAGGAAAACTGATTGAAAATTGGTTAATAAATGATTAAATCAAAGTTTAAAATTGTATTTTTCATATACCTAGTAAGCTAAGTTGTAACAGTTTTTTGTCAAAGGATCATCAAGCCAATGAGAATGACCAACCACAGGTGTAGTAGGCTACTGCCACGCTTTCATTTAAAAAATAAAAGGGTTTCTGTGTGCTCAATTAGTCTCACAATTTAAATGAAATAGTCCATGTTCCACCTTAAATTTGTTGCCAAAATCACTGAGGGCGTAATCTCCATTTCTTGCTTGATGAATTAATTATACTTCTCACACAGCCATGCCTTCTGTTTCATTTTACACAAGGTGGGGGTGACCACGCTGATGAGGAAAAAATAAACTTAACTTACAACACGCAGCTTTCTTGACTTAAGTGCCTGATGGGAGAATTGACCTAGGAGTGTGTATGATATTTGAAGAAAAAGCTGTCTCAAGAAAGAAACTACCCCAAAAACATTTGGGATGATCGACTTCATTTGACACTTGCAGAGCCATGTTTTTATTTAAAAGGGACTATTTCAATTATTTTGCTTGCAGAAAGCTAAGTTCATTAATGAAGTGCTAGTTTGCTAATGTAACCGGTCACTCCGGTTAAACTTTATTCTGCGTTGTGTAAATTATACTCGGGACACAGATGGCGGTTCACTGGAAGCATTTTTTATCTTTTCTTTCTTTTCCAACACTTCTTCCATGCAGTTCCTGACACATAAGGGAACATACAGCCTCTTAATGAGTCGCCCTCGTTCTCTCCTCCATGCGGCTCCGTCAGGAAAAGGGAAGAGGAGGGGATAATACCGGAAATAGTACTGGCTTTGGGTGACATCACGGGATTTTAAGGGGGAAAGACTCATCTCAATTAGGCACCTACATCAGGTATATGAAGTGAACAATTTTGTGTAAATTCTAACATGTTTGTTTTTATACCCGTTAC
>JABFEB020000104.1:23991595-24005870 GCA_019775895.2 Stomatorhinus ivindoensis | reverse complement strand
CTGCACCTGGGCCTGCACCTCCCTCACTACATTATGTCACATCGCCAAAATCCCAAAAGACAATCCAGAATGCCACCTGGCCTGGCCTACCCCCCCCTCCACCACTGGAGTTATCAAGACAGGAGCAGCACATGGTCAGGGATACATAAATTTATGGTTTTTAGTAAAGGCCTTATGCCTTTATTATTTAGAAATGTGACCAACAGTTTTTGACTTGCAGTTTTTTATTTAGATTAATTCTCTGTCTCTGAACTGTTTCTTAAGCATGCTGTTTCATATCCCATCTCCAGTTCTCAAATCCCTAATCTACATGAAACCTCAATTCCTGCTGAACCAAACTCATGGTAATTAGTCAAATGCTTCTTTATTTACATGGCATTTGAAATGTATACATCTATTACGCAATGCACAGTTTTTCCATAATTTATATTAATAATGTTTTAACTGTTATTAGTATAAAAAGGAACTGGATTTTGACAATGGGATAACCTTTTCTTAGAATTATTTTAGAACATTAGCGTCATCATTATTTACCAAACCCACAGTTTTTAAGATCTTGCAGGTCAGGTCAGGTCAGGTCAGGTCAGGTTGGGGAGCATGCACTGGGCGTGTTATCACACTCACCAGACAAATCACCTTGGGATACCGATTGACGACGCCCCACGCTGACATGCAGCCCACTCCCATCCCCCAGAAATGGCTGTCTAACTGCCAGAGCCAGGTGTTATTTGGGCGTCCTCTTGGCCTGGTCCAGCCGCTCGGGTCCTCCGCAATGAGGATAGTGCGAGCCGGATAACCCCCAGGGAATTGCGACAAATGGCCGAAGTGGCGTAACTGACGCTCCCCCACAATGCAGGTAATGTGCCTCATTCAGAACTCCCTGAGGAACGGCTCGTTTGACACAAAGTCAAACCAGTGGTATCCAAGGATATCTGAAGTGACACAGGACCAAAGGAGTCTAGTCTTTGTCTCAGGTCACTGAGTAGCATCCATACAGCAAGACAGGGGGCACCAGGACTCTAAAGAGCTGGACTTCTGTCCTCTTCACAAACATATCAGGATCTAAAATTCTAACAGGGAGCAAAAAAAAAAAATTAAAATCAAAAGAGAAAAAAAATGAAATGAGTGAATGAGTAATATTTCATGTGATTTCAGTTTTCAGGAAGAAACATGAAGGAAACTTTTTTTGAAATACTTATAAACGTTGTTATAGCAGTATAAAAGGTGAAAACACACACACCACACATACACACACACATTTCACAAATCTTGCGTGTCCTTGCGGGAACTGCTTTGTCTGAATCAAACTCAGGTGTCAACATCCTCACTTGAATGGCAGAAACTGAGACATTCATGATGGTGCCATCACAGAGCCATAGAGCTCTGCAGTATGCAAAGGACACTCCACAAAGAAAGCCTCAAAGAAACTCAATGCATTAGCATTACCACGGAAACAAAGACTGGGGGAAAGATTAGTTCAAGGAATAACTCTGTAACAATGTCTGTCTTCTCTTCATATCAGATTTGGCAATCTGGACACACACACACATAAGTCATGATTCAGTAGCAGAAAGCAAGTAGAATTTTCCATTCTACTTGTGCAAAAAAGTACAAAGGCCCTAGGAGGACAAGGGGGAGGGAAAAAGCCCTTTGCGAGAGCTTGCAATACTTGTGCGTGATCACAACATTTTTTTGGTTATCCCTCGGACCGTACCCAATTCAAATTGTAAATCATAAGTGTTCAGTACGAATATCTGGCTAGTTGTTCTTTTTTCACGGACTAAATGCACACAGTGGTATTGCCGGCAAAATCTCAGCCAGCTAAGTCACTTCTGCTATCTATATTTTTGTTATGGTTTTCGTAAAAGATGTCCCAGAAAAGGAAGTTTAAGTGTACCGTAACTTTAAGTAATTCACACCCCCTCTCTCAATGGTGGCAAGTGTCATGGCAGCAGAATGTCCAGAATTTCTTTAAAAACTTAATAATTGTGATGGCATTCATAAACAAGGTGAAAAAGAGACTGCAATGGTGGAGGATAAAGGACAAGCGAGTAATACTGATAATGTTTATTAGCAAGGAGCAGCTGATGTTCCAGGGCAAAATTGTTTGTTTATATTTTAATTGAAATTGTCTAATTTTATATAATCATATTATTCATATCTGCTGGTTTAGACACAATGGTCTAAGACTAAGTGTTTTAGTGGCTTTCACTGTCAAAGTGGAAAACAATCATCTGCTTTGCGTAGTGTTCACATGAAAAGGGACCATACGGTCGCTGTCTCTGTTCATATTTTCTCTCCATTTCTTAATAAATGCATAATCTATAAGCTTGTTCTCTAAATTAATCATTTAAAAAAAATGAATATTCATGAATGAAAATTAAATTATATTAAATATGTATAATATTGTCATGAAAAAATGAAAAATAAAATGGGGGGTAATAATAGATTATGACCAAATTTTTAAGACCCTGCCTGTCAAAATGACAATATTTTGCTTTGCAAAAATGAGGATACTAGGGGCAGGCTGTAACGAGAGGCATCAAAGCAAGGCAAAAATTGGAACAGTAGGTATTCAGAATGTAGAAAGCCAACACGAAATAAAGCAAAATAATGACATTTTAAGCATTTTTAGGTCCCAAAAAGAGTCTAGGAATTGAGGACCAGGTGGGCTACTTTTGGTAATAAAAATTCAAAACTTTCCCTTTTCTGTTGATTTCCGGTCCAGTACCAAACCATTTCCACACAACAGCCTCAGTGGAGTTCCAGTCACAGGAATGTCCCTGCCAGAGCTCCACTTTGGTGATGTCTTCCTATATCTTGTGGATGATCCTGCCCCTAACACTGCTGCCAGGAAGAAAGTTTACAAAAGTTAAACATAGATATTTTACATTGAATACATTAATGAATACCTTTTTGATTTGATTCAGACCCTTTATTGCTGTTGCAACATACCATGTCACTAGTCACGAGTACCAGCGAAAAAACTTTTTGCTTGCCTCTCCATATTCCTGCATTGGAAACATTAATCAATAATTGATATACTTCTAACATACTTGCCAGTATTTATTAACAGAATAACTTGACATTGTTTTTTTTATTCTGTGGAAAGCATAATATTGCTGAATAGATTTAATAATAAATTATAACGTCACAGGTTTTTCATCCTCCATTGTTTTTGGGTGGCAGTGTAATTTTGTATGAAATTACATGGGAAGTTTAACCTACGAGCTTTGTATCCCCCATGCTTGTTTAATATTAACGTTGCAGTTCCTATTGTGCAGTGGGAAAGCTACAAAAGTTCCCAGCTGAGAAACTCAGAACCAAGATTCTGTGTAAATATATCTACTGATGCTTCTGGACACATCATCAGTGATGTTCCTGGAGTCATTGGGTGTTTCGGGTCTTTCAACATCATACACCCTCATCCAGGTGACCCATCTGGGGCTTATCAGACCCCAGCTTGTGTCCAGATGGCTATCTAGCTACCGTGACGCCATGGTTTTCCTCTCTTGAGCCACAGCCATCTAGAGACCCTCTTTGCTGCATCGGTGGTACTGTGGATGGCTCTCCTCTTACGCTCTCCAACGCTGCCTAGACTGCTCAAGGCACTGGCCAAGGAACGGGCTGCGAAACCTCTGCAGCTAACCTCCACTGGGAGGCACCTCACCCTCCATCCAGCCTGCTGACAGTCGCTGACCAGCCCTGCGTACTTGGAAAGTTTCCTCTCAAAGGCTTCTTCCAAGTGGTTTTCCCATGGGACTGTCAGCTCCAGCAGCACATCTGGCTTGGTAGCCTCACACACAAGGACAAGGTCTTGACCAGGGGTCTCCAACTCCAGTCCTGGAGAGCTACTATCCAGTAGGTTTTATATCCTACCTGGCTTTTGATGAGCCACACCTGTTCTCAGATAAATACCATTTTTCTAAATTAAATCCACAACTAAATTTGGATATCTTTTTAGCCTACATATGAAGAATACTTCCTGGTCCTCAAACTTCATGTGATGAGCCACATAAGACTGACTGACATGTAAAGGGTTAAAGGGCACTCTGATAATGAATGAGCATTTCACAAGTCAATAAGGATGCCGATGGACAGAGGCGGGAAGAAGTGGACGGCAGCGGATGCGGGACACGGATAAGTGTGACAGAGAAGTTTAATGTCCATTATTTAGTGGTGATAAGCCAATGAAAGATAACCCAATAACAGCTGCAGAATGGAGCTTTGTAAGTGCGTGCGGCAAAGTGTCAAGGTGCAAGGAAATGGATGGCAGCAAGTGTATCTGAGGAATACAGACAACAAGGCAGCTGGGACAAGATCATCGGTAGATCTGTTTGGTATGTTGGATGCTTCTCCTTTCCTTTTATATCTTCCTTTGTTAGTATTCCCTGCCACTGGCCTTCGTCCACTTAGCACTGGATTTAAGGAGTAATTCCTGGATTGCTGTTCGACGTACAACAAGACATTACGCTATTGGGACGGACAATACTGACAGATTTTGTGAGATGAAATTCCCAAACTTTATGTCCACTGTGCCATTAAATGGATGATGGAATCTATGTCACCATTTTCCAGTGTACTGTGAAGAGGCATTTATTGTACTGAAGGTGTTTACATTGTAATTGTAATTTTGAGTAAAGTTTAAATTAGCCTGGTTGAAAGAGGTAACAGTTGCAGAGGCAAGCGAGATTCTAGCCATGCTGCCTTTCATTGTCTTCCTATATTGTTACTTGATGGCAAAGCAGTTTGAGTGCTTCAGCCGAAAAGCAGGAATATGTTTTGTTTATTGTCCCAGGACACTGAAGCTGAAATAAAAAAAAAAAAACACAAAAGCATAATTAAGTCCCTTTTCCTAGCTGCTGTGCTCATTTAGCAGGGAGCTTCTGCTTTCCCATCTTCTAACATCATCATGCCGCTTTCGGCACTGAGCGGGTGATCTAATGATGCCTGAAAACAAGGACACGCTCGCTGCTGCCTCGCCTGCATCACCTTGAAAGGCTTACATTTGTAGACAAATTTGTTGGTTCCCTTCCAAAAAAGACAAAAAAACACAACTATCTGAAATGACAAAAGTTTAATGTCATCCCTTATTGTTTTTCCCATTTTCAGCTCTTACTTTTGATTATTGATTCCTCTGAATATTTTATATAATTAAACAGTTGAATTTGGCACAGACAAAAAAGATGGTACCTGTAATTTAATATTTTGTCGCACCACCTTCAACTTGCAGCAATCACTGCCAACAAGCGACCTCTGTACTTCACAGTGAGACGTCTGCATTTGCCAACAGGTAGTTTGGCCGATTTTTCCTGAGCAAACTGCTCAAGCTGTCAGGTTTGAAGGGTGGCATCTCCACACTGCAATTTTCAGATCTTTCCGTTGATGGTCAATAGGATTGAGATCTGGGCTCATGGAGGGCCATTTAAGAATAGTCCACTGTTTTTTTTTTATCTCACCCATTCTTGAATGCTTTTAGCTGTATGTTTTGGGTCATTATGCTGTTGGTGGACCCATGACCTGCGACTGAGGCTGAGCTTTCTGACACTGGGCAGTATGTTTCGCTCCAGAATGCCTTGGTAGTCTTGAGACTTCATTGTGTCCTACACAGATTCAAGGTTCCCTGTGCCTGACACAGCAAAGCAGCCCCAAAGCAAAACCAAGCCCCCTCCAGGTTTCACAGTATGTATGGTGTTCTTTTCTTTCAAAGCTAAATTTTTCCTTCCGTACATAGAATTTATGTGACTGGCCAAAAAGTGCCAGTTTTGTCTCATCATTCCAAAGGACATTCTCAGAAACTCTGGGGCTTGTCAACATGCATTTTGATGAATTCCACTCTGGTCTTTTTATGTTTTTCTGTCAATAATGGAGTATTCAAGGGTCTTCTTCCATGGAGCTCATTATCATTCAAAATGCAACAGATGACGCGATCAGACAGTGACATACCTTGACCCTGGAGCTCAGCTTGAATGGATTTGGATGCTTTCCTTGGCTCTTTTTCTACCATCCACACTGTCCTTCTGATCAACCTGGGGTTGCATTTCTTCTTTTGTCCACATCCTGGGAGGCTACAGTCGCTTGAACTTTATACTTTTTAATAATATTGGAAACTATGGTCACAGGAACATGAAGCTGCTTGGAGATGGCCTTATAGCCTTCACCTTTAACATCTATAATCTTCTATCTGAGCTAATCATACAGATCTCTCCTTTGCTTTCTCTGGTCCGTGTTCAGTGTGGTGACACAGTGATACCAAGCAATGTTCTTTCGCTTTAAATAGGTTGAATGGTTGATGAAAAGCTGAAGGCACCTGTGATACTAATTAACCAGTGGAAAGGGTTGGGGTTGATACACTTTCCTGTAGTGAGACTGGTCCAGCAGCACCAAGACGCAGTGACTGCCTGAAATTTTCCTATGCATCTGCGTGTAGGACTTTAACATCAGGGATGTGGTTTGGGTATACTGCCCCATTAATAAGAAGGGTCCGTTGGCTAAGCTGGACAGACATTTGAGGGGCCCAGGGGAGATCCTCGAGTGACTCTCTTGTGTTGTCTACCACCTGTGGCTACCAGAGCAATGAAAGGCTGTGGTCTTGCAGAGGGATCGCCTGGCTCCATTTAGCCCCCTGGCCTGACGTGCCCCTACTGCCACAGCCAAGGATGCTACGGGAGAGGCTGGTATGCCGGGGACATTGGGGACTGTGACATGCCAGCCACGGTGGCAACGCCAACCTCCACAGCATCTGTGAGGCATTATCTTGGACTTTGCGGTCGCCAACGATCCCCCTCAGGTGGGGGATATGTGATGCTGTGGGGCTGGTTCAGGAAGACTGATTAAACAAATTATCAGCATGCTTTTCACGGTGTTGATCATGCAGGTAATTGTCTTGTTTTTATATTTTGTGTTATTTTATATTGCTAATAAGTGTCATACCTATGTATTTTTACCCTGAAGTGTGTATGTTTTTGTTAGTGCTCAACCCAAGAACGAGTACAATGTCGATCATCCTTTGCTCCATCTGTGCTGCTACTAATTATCTATAACACTTTTGGGGTAATTAATAAATGGAGAACTTCCTCATTCCTTTTACAAAATGCCGCCTCCTGTTTATTAACAAAAGCATGACCCACACAAATCCTATTACAAGATTACAGGCAGAAAACTAAATATAAATCTAACTTTACAGCAGCATTGGAGTTACTTTTTCTAGATTTGTTCACGGGTAAATTTTATTTAATATTACAAAGTTTAAAGTTGAACAGAATGTTCAACAATGTCAAATTCCCCTTTGTGAGAATGCAGGCTAATTAGTGCCTGGGGCTTCCCTTTGAAAGCCTGACCTGACTCGCACTCGGTGTGAACTATTGCTACTCTATGAATCTTTACTAAGCACTTTCTTACTGTCTTCCCAGAAGCCCCAACCTAACCTGTACTCCATGTTCCAGTTCCCAATTGCTCAGTCCCCACTCCTACCTTGTGTTCTCCTTCAACTTGTCAAATTTTTGTGCGACTGATCTACCCAACATCACTCTTCCATGCCCCCGACTTTGCTTTGGATGTGTATTTTGTATACTGGCTGCTTCAGATTTAAGGATCCCTGGCTTGTTATGTCTAGGAACATCTTCCATGTCGGAATTCTTTCTTACTCAACAGCTGACTCGCTTACAGTGATAAATAAACACAGTGCGTTTATTAATAAATATACTCAGTGACAAAAAAAAGCAGCCAGACAGAGTGGTGAAAATGAAATGAATCTGCACGTGGTGAAAGGTCATGTGACTGTATGACAATTATTATAATATGAGATCAAATAGACAACAGAGTCGGCAGTATGGGCACAGTGCTGGTCCCATGTCAGTACCTCCCCCCCGGGCCTGGATACATGTGAAGACACAGTGCGGAAAGGAGTCGTATAGCCATTGTATTCTCTTCTGCGGCAAGATGGCCCACAGCTGTTGTACCTGGCCCTCAAGATCCTGCAGATTGGCACTGGGTCTGAGTTGATGTCCAAGCTGATCTGCCACATGTTCGATTGGGGAAATATTGGGGAACATGGCTGGCCAGGGGAGGACCTCAACATGACATAGGCAGTCCATAGACACACGTGCTGTGTGTGAATGGACTTTGTCTCGTTGAAAGAGTGTACCAGGAAGCTGTCTCAGGGTAAGACACGCGGACGCAGGATGTCACTGATATAGCGCTGTGCCATCACAGTCCCATGAATCACTACCAGAGATGATCTGAAGACATGCCCTATGGCTCCCCACACCATGATCCCAGGAGTAACACTGGTCTGTCTTCTCTCAGTGCCGCCCACACACACGATAGTGATCGATGGTAATACAGAACAGAGATTCATCTTAGTGCACAATACGACGATCCTCCTTTGGTGTGATCTGTCTTAGGCAACCAGAACCTTCACAACCTGTGCAGGTGCCCTCAAGTGCCTATTGGTTCCAACATTAGCCAACTGGAACATCTGCATGCCCCACATGCCGGGCAATTGGACAATACGACCACCCGGCCCAATGCAGACCCACAATGCGACCTGTATCAAACTCCATTAAGTGCTGGTAATGCTGTATAATGCATCTACAAGGCATCTTCTGCGTATGGTGATTAGATGTGCCACCTGCGTCCGTACCAAATTACATCCAAATCGGACCATTACTTCTGGGTGCTTCATTTTTTTGTCACTAAATGTAATGATACACAATCTAAAGATTAAATTATGTGCATCCCCCCCCCAATACTTGCTTGAATACTTAAAGATCACTTTACTGGACATGTCTATATCATATAGCTTTATACTTCTCAGTCCATTAATTCTACCCTTTGCACTTTGAAGGGACAGAATATAGTCATTAACAATAACATAAATGTATTGTGCGATCTCCCATGTCCTTTTGTCGGTTCTGAAGTGTACGAAAACCACAGTTTCCTGTAATTGTCATGGTGTGGCATGGTGAAGATGGGGAAATGAGAGTGACAATATACTGGGCTGCTTCCAAGAAAAAAAGCGGTTGATTGAATAATCTGAAACATACGACAGAAAAACACCATAATCAAAAGGTTTACAGGGGGTCAAACAAACAGGAAAAAATAATAACAAACTAAATTAATAATAATACATAACTAGGGGAAAACAGAGTAAGCATGGAACAGGACTAGATAAACAAGTAAGCAGAACATGAAATGCATAGTAACACAAACAAGGACAGACTAGAGAACAGGGTGAAAACAGTGACTTAAATACACACAAACAACTGGGCTAATGAGAGGGTAAGTATGGAACATAAGACAATTAACCAATTACTGAGGGCACAGGACAAGGAGCAACAGATGGAAAAGTTGTCTATTAACTGCTCTGCTTGGCAAATTGATTCTAAAAATAGAAAACTGCCAATCAATAAAAGCATACTTTATAACTGGAAAGATCCTTGAGGTATTCGCCTTGAATAAAACAAAACAAATATTGCAAACTGCAATATTATCTTCTCAGCTGTCTAGCATTTTTTAATGAAATTTACCAAGTAACAGTGTTTCTTTGCCTTTCCCCTTCATCAGCTTCCGCATGTAATGCTAACTAAATGTTTTGATTTTAGCTATGAATGCTGGGATTTTGCGCAATGTTATGACCAAAGTTCTAGCACTATTTACACCCAGGAAAACAATACTATAGGTCTCTATAACAAAATCTCTTTTGGGTATGAAAATATTGCATACATTAACAAGCTCAAAGAAACAACATGTTATGGCTTAAATTAATGCTACGTATCAACATTAACAGTACTAATGTGGTATATGTTTCTAGCGTACTTTACAGCAAATTTACTTTGAAGTGTAATATACAGCCTCAGTCTGAGTATAGTGCACATCTTCACTGAAAGTGAGCTTATCTTCCATACCAGCGTAGCATTTTGCCTCTGTCAGGAAGAGATAAGGGATCTTGGCTGACCCTAAATCAATATTACTGAAATGCATTAGGATTTCAAATGAGTCTCAAAGCGAATGTTGCTTGACTTAAACCGTAGCATCTGATTCCATTATACTTTTGAAAGCTGTCTCTTAAAAGTAGTTTATCATCTCAATGCAAAGAAGTCATGCGTTGGAGATTCCAATTGCATAGGATCTGTTTATTTCAACGTTTATTACAGACGAGAAACCAATCATGACCAGTCATAATGGTTTTATCTAAAGTGTTCAGTTAACAGTGTAATGTGTATTGGTTTTCATAGGATATTGATTTATTGCGCAATGGTTTTATGTCCTATATTTATAACATTGTGGACCCCCACAATCCTGCATAGGACAAGTTGGCATGGAAAATGGATGGATGTTTTTATTTTTAATGGTACTTATGAGTTTCACCTTTCATTGTTTGATTTTATATCACTTGCATTTATGTAAGGGCTCAAATTACAGAACTATATGTGTAAAGCCTTAATAGTTAACATGTAAAATTTTGAATGTGCTTTTTATATAATCTGATTTATCATGTATTTTCATGTATCTACTATTTACAAAAAAAGACAGACAAGGGTTCAAACATACAATGCATGAAAGAAAAAAAATCAGAGACGCACTGACTTATCTAACACAAATGCTCATTCACAATCTTGATCAACACTCTCTCACTTCGTCTTCCCCTGTAATTAATTTATACTGCAGTTACCCAGCATGCCCTTCCAAACCAAAGGCAGACATGATCTTTAGTTCTGAGTAACTAACCCTTGCATCGCTTAGATTCTCATCTATAAACTATGTTTTATCTCCATATTAAATCTATTCACAACACTACTCCCCTGAGACTGAAACCATAATTTCTAAGATCTCTAGGGCCTCATTGTATGTATGAACAGTTGTTTGTAAATCGTGTATATGATCATTTTTATGCATAAAAAGGTATTTATCAATTTCTTCCTTGGGCAGTGGTGTCTTTACGGTTAGGCAAGCACACTTGTAACTGAATGATGTTTCGAATCCCCGACCAGCACCACTGAGGTACCCTGACCAAGGTACCACCCCCAACCACTGCTCCCCGGGCGCTGAATTACTGTAGCTGCCCCTTGCTATGTCATGATGTGACATATGGGTTAAATGCAGAGGACACATTTTGTTTTTGTGCACTGTGTGCTGTGGCGTGTCAACAATGACTACTGATCACTAAATTTTAGATATTGCACTAAATTATTAACCTAACTGTAACTGACAAATAGAATGATCTAGTCATGTTCATGCAATGTATGTGAACAGGTCATGCTTATAACACACTGCCGTTCCAAAATCATATAAGGTCCATGCCCAAAGAAATTATGTATCGCTTTCTCTAATTATATGCTTACAAGACAACTGATGTGTCTGGCAGAATGAATTTTTGGCAACATTATTGGTCTACTGCTCATGATAGGGATTTTTTGCCTATGATGGCAACTATTCCACCATCCTGAGGCACTACTGACGTGGTGCTTAACCACCTCCTGTGGCACGGATCTGTGGGCTATGATGCCTTTTTAGGTGGTCAAATTTCAGATCGAACCACTTCTTCCTCACCTCTGCCATCCTTTTCATTACAGCTGATTCATCATTAAAGATGCTACAGAATGCATTTTTCAGTATTTTTAATTGTTCTGTGGTGTCTAAATGAAAGATATGCAAACTTGGTTTGCTTGAGAAATGCCCAAAAATGATTTTACAGGCACATTGTCATGCCAATCATGGACCGGGGAAGCAGGTGAGGATGACAAGGAATCCAAACAAAGGGCTTTATTCTCAGACACTCGGACAGTCTGACACTACATTGTCATTACATTGACCGGATTGGGGAAACAAACGGAAACGCGGATTAAATGCACAGGACTAATGACAACAATCAGAAACAGCTGTGAAACACTGGGAATCCAGATGGGGTTAACGAGGGGGGCGTGGCACTAGAGGATTAGCACGATCAGGGTGTGACACACATTTACAACTAGGCCTAGAATAAAACAGGCCATTTTCCCTATTTTGGTTCATTAGTATGTTGATGAGCTCTGCTCTCATTGGCTGAATTACCATAAGGCTCTGCAATGGCTTAGAATCAACATCTCTACAGTCATATGTCAAATAATGACATTTCATGGATTTTGTCACAGACCTGCCTCACTCCCAGGGCAACATGTTAATCCTCACAGTGGTAGACCACCTCTCCCGCCTGTACTGGTTAGTGCCCCTTCCCAATTCCCACTGCAACCGAGTTGGACGAGATCCTGCTGGCCTGAGTCTTTCAGTTCATAGGACTCCCTGAGAACCTTGTCTCAGATCAGGGTCCCTAGTTCACCTCTCGGGCCTTCCGTGCTTTCTGCTCCCACCTAAACATCTTACTCAATCTCTCCTCCAGTTACCACCAACAGACCTATGGGATGGCTAAGCACACCAACCAGGAGGTCTCCAAGGTAAATGGGCCCACTTCCAGTCCTGGAAGGAGTACCCCCTGAACTCCCACACCCTGAACTCTCAAGACACCGGGATCTCCCCCGTCCTATGCATCCCTGGGTATCAACCACCACTGTTTCCCTGGAATTCTCTGCTCTGCTCCATCCTCACAGTAGAGGATTGGTTCTCGTGAAGTTGCAGGGCATGGAGGCAAATCCATAACCAGCTGAAGGCAGCAGAAGGTGTTGGCAGACCAACGTCATTGCCCAGTTCCCTCCCTGTCACCTGGGCAACGAGTGTGGCTGTCCACCAAGAACCTCCCACCTCCCCTGGTGCCATAAGCTAACACCCCGCTACATCGGGCTTGTATCCTCTGCAGGTGAACCCATTCACCTACTACCTGAAACTGCCTCAGATGTACAGGATGTCTCCCACCTTCCATGTGTCCCACCTCAAGCCTGCCCAGAACAGCGTAGCTCACCCAGCAAGCGCCAGGTCCCCCTATCCCCCTGGCTAATAGTGATGCCTACACCGTCCGAGCCCAATCTCCTGTGTCTGCCTTGTCTGTCAGTACCCCCGCCCCATCGCCGTCCTCTCCTCCCTCCGTGAGCCCAGTCTCGCCTCTGGACCCAAGACAGCCCTGATCTGCCTCGGATCCCTTTCTCCCATGCTGCCCATATCAAGAAGAAGCTAAAATTGTTGTGGATCCACTGCTCACTAGAAAACAGACACCAGGTAAATATAATTTAATTTTTATTTGCAGGGTTATAAAAGAAAAAATCACAGGGACTCACTGACTTATCTAACTCAAATGCTCTTGCCAATCCCAATCAAATCACTCCCGCATTGTCTTCCCACATAATCAAATTATACTGTCCTGTTACCCAGCATGCCCTTGTAAGCAAAAGACAGAAGTCATCTTTATTTCCAATAACAAGTAACCCTTGCATTGCTTACATTTGCATCTATAATCTGTTTTAATTTTATCTTTGTATTATAATTATACACAGTTTCTATTTTTGTTGGGTAGTCAAGTTAGGCTAGGTAGGTTGACTGTTAATTGAATTGAATTCAATGCCTTTTATTGTCACTATACACATGTATAATGAGATTAAGAACAGCGCCTTCAGTGCAAACATGTACACATGACTAACAATAAACAAATAGTGCAAAACGTCTTTAGCACTATATACATTTGGAATAAATAACTGAATGGAGTTTTAAATATATGAATATACAATGTGATATGCAGTGTATTACATGGTAATAATGATCATGTGATATTGCACAGTATACGGTATTGCACAGTTATCAATACCATCTAGGTAATGGATATTGCACAGTTGATAGAAGGAAGTCCAGAGGTTGGAGGTTAGACTGTGCAATCTACTGTTCAGTCAGTGCATGTGTGTGTTTAGGGTGGCTATGGCTTTGGGGGAACAAACTGTTCTTGACTCTGTTTGTCCTTGCTGTGATGCACCTGTAGCGCCTCCCTGAGGGCAGCAGGTCAATCAGATCAGAGCCAGGATGGGAGGTGTCCTTGACTATGGTTTTTGCTCTGCTGAGGCAGCGGGAGGCGTAAATATCCATCAGGGAGGGGAGAGGGCAGCCGATGATCTTCTGTGCTGCCTTTACTACTCTCTGGAGCCTTTCCCTGCCTGCCATGATGCAGCTGCAGTACCATACTGTGATACCGTACGTCACCAGGCTCTCGATGCCTTTACTACTCTCTGGAGCGTTTCCCTGCCCGCCATGGTGCAGCTGCCGTACCATACCGTGATACAGTACGTCACCAGGCTCTCGATGCCTTTACTACTCTCTGGAGCGTTTCCCTGCCCGCCATGGTGCAGCTGCCGTACCA
>JABFEB020000104.1:23949186-23972199 GCA_019775895.2 Stomatorhinus ivindoensis | reverse complement strand
ATCGTAGGCTCTTATTCAGGAGTGAGGGAACAAGGGAGTGGGAGACCTGATTTCCGTCACTTCTGCTTTTTCAGTGTGAACTTTCAAACTATAGACATCGCTCATATAATAATTAGAATGAAATAATCTGAAGGAGATCTTGACAAGATAAAATAATCTTCCTCAAATTAATCTCCAAATTCCAACAGATTAACCACCTTCCCTGGGCGCCGACGACTTCCGACAACCACTTGTATTTCAAAGGGTAAGTGGCGATCATGTCTTCTGCGCCTGCGTTTTGTGGATGCTGTGGCTTGTACAGCATAGTGTTTAGTCATTAGTTTTGCACATTGGAGCTGTGCATTAGTACCTTAGTGGAGATTAAGCAGATTGAGGGCACAGACTGATCTTCGGTTTGGACCCCATGTTCCTTAGACTACGATTTGGCTTGCACTAGTAAACAGACTTTGGTAAACGTCCCTGAGTGTCCTAGTGTGAGTGTAAGAGAATACCTCGGCAGACAAATGAATGCGCAGGAGCAAGTTCGCTCTATATTGGAGATAGTTGGAAAACTCCTCCAGGCTCAAGCCACCCCCATACCTCTCCCAAGCTTTCCCCCCCAACCTTCTGTGCTCGTGGTCCTTCCGAGCCGTTACAATGGTGATCTCGATGGCTTTACAGCATTCCTGATGCAATGTGGACTCTACATAACCCACCATCCAGACCAGTTCCGCTCAGGTAAGGACCAAGTCCATTTCGTCATTTCACTTCTTGTGGGACGAGCCTTGTGAATGCAGTCTTCTCCTATAATCCTCCTGTGATTTCCAGGGTGCCTTTCGGGAGATTTTCAACCACCCGGCAGTCGATCAAAGTCTTGGCGACCGCCTCCGCGACCTACGTCAAGGGAATAAATCCTCCTCTGACTTCGCATTGGAGTTCCCCAAACTGGCCGTTGGGTTAGGCTGGCCGATGGACGGCTTCCAAGTGATATATCGACATGCCCTTCATCCCGAGCTTCGAGCGTAGCTCGCCTACAGATGAGCTACTCGCACTTTCAACAAGTACATGAGACTACCCATTACACTGGCTGTTATAGTTAAAGAACAGCGGCGCTCAACCCACCATCTGGAAAGGACCCCGGCTACCCAACCACCCTGCCCAGAGGATCCGGAACCCATGATGATTGGACAAGCTCCACTTTCAGCCAAGGAACACAGGTGATACAGAAAGCCTTGTGTGTCTAATGTAGAGAGGCGGGCATGTTCTTCATAATTGTCTGGTTCGACCACCCCGAGGAATCTCCAGTGAGACTCAAGTAAGGAAACTCTCTCCTCATTGTTTAAACCAGACTCAGATGATAGTTCCGGTCGAATTGAGTTGGGGAGATTGCAGGGTGCGGAACTAAGCCTTAGTGCATTACAGAGGCAAGGCAAATTCATCAATGGGGAGTTCACTAAGGAGCATCACATCCTATTAGAACCCATTCAACAACACCTATGTGTTTGGGCCATAGATGGGACATCCCTGACTTTGGGATGAGTGACCTCCTAAACCACACCACTCACGCTTAAAGTCAGAGTTTGTCAAACCGATAAAACCCAATTCCTAGTTATATCCTCTAGAAGGAATCATGTGATTTTAGGGTTCCCTTGATCAAGGGAGCATAATCCTCAGATTGCTTAAATGCTTGCATGTACAGCTTTCTGGCGTGGTTTGCCCTTTTAATATGCTTTGCTCTGGCGGTGGTGAATTGAGCTCACTGTGGTGCTGGTGGACACGCTGAAGCATGTTCGTTGTCCTACTTGTGTACGTTATCAGTCTTTCACAATGTTTGTACACAGTTTTTGTCTTGTCTGTGCTTTTTTCTCCGTTTTCGTTTGTGATTTCCGGAAAGCTAAAATGCTGCCACACCGCCGATTTAAGATCGGGGGGTATGTCCTCAATTCCAAATTCGCTCGCCATCTTTTGTTTGGTCAAAACCATAAACTAACATTTATGTTGATGTGAATACACAGTGACATCTGATTTTGAACTGACGTCATGAAATCAAATGTAATATCACACCAGTTTTTCTGTTAAGTAAAGTACCACGAAGTACTCCTAAACTAGCAATTCATTTTCTACATCAGCCAGTTTAAATCATCATTAATTTACATCAATTTATAACTGATTCACGATTCTTCGTTACATGCCTACTTGTGGGGAAGCAGTGCTGAAGAAGATGAGATCTGAAATGTAGTTGCCTGTCTTCACGACCTGTTT
This sequence comes from Stomatorhinus ivindoensis, assembly GCA_019775895.2. NCBI lineage: Eukaryota > Metazoa > Chordata > Actinopteri > Osteoglossiformes > Mormyridae > Stomatorhinus > Stomatorhinus ivindoensis. The sequence goes on along the minus strand of JABFEB020000104.1, from coordinate 23,969,958 downwards.
CCTGCAGGTTAAGAAGTCATGGATCCAGTAGCACAGAGATGGTGGAACATTTCAGAGTCCTGAGTTTCTCAAAGAGTAGATCTGGTTTGATCTGTATTGAAAGCAGATGTCCAAAGAAACGTACATTTAATAATGTGTCTACATTTATTTCTTAAGCAGGAACATCTGAATAAGCCAATGAAAAATTGCAATATTGTTGAAATAACTTATGTCAGCCATTGTGTGTGGGAACTACAGATACTATTTATAGATTCACCACAAAAAAAATTGTATGGCTCCCTTGGCAGTCATGAATATAATGCCAATGCACATAAATTGTAGGTATTTCCATATATTCAACATTTATTAATAAATTATAAGAATACTTTTTGCCATGTTTCATGAAAATTAGCATCATTCTGGTTGTAATTGAAAAAAGAACAGTACATCAAGTCATGTCGATTTAATTGTTGCTTTAACATTATGTTCTTATTTTTCTAGGCAGATCTGAGGGGCCTGATGACTCACCGTGGATAATCAAGCAAGCAAGACAGAATCTGAAGGTATAGCTTTAAGGGCCTAATATTGCCATAGGTCTGCTACATGCTTGGCATGTAAGAATGCCAGAGCAGTCAAACACTTCAGAAAAGCTTAGTGATTTTACATCATGTTTATCCCTGGCAGTCCCATGTGGTGGTGTTGTCCTGGTCTTTTGGCCTTCGGGGTCAGAGTCTCTCTCCTGTGCTGAGAATGACTGGTGCTGTGTGACACACTAAAGCTGTCTACTTGAATGCCTGCATGCGTCTTCCATTGTAATATATTTTTTTCTTTGTAATTGGCACGTGACTGGAGACAATCCTGCACTGTTGGTCATTGCGTTATCCTTCTTCAGATATGAATTCCCTGTCAGAATGTTAAAATGTCTTTTGTGTGAGTGGGAGGGGTAATTCCAGTGACACTGAGGGCAGCAGCACAGTGAAGATTTGTCCCTAAATTTTCATCTTATTAGAGATATTTTTCAATAATTTATTCTGGACCCAAATTATGGGGTTGGAAGATGTATGGATGAATAACTCGTTTTGGCTGTAAATGCAGCTTGTCCACTCATCTGAAACCGGTTATTTAATTGATGGGCAAGTACAAAAAAAGAATATTAGTAGCCTGTTGACTAGTAAACAAATTGCATATCAGCCGCTACTTTTTACTGAATGAGCCCATAACAAAATTATTTAATTCCAGTGCTGATTTTATCATCCTGTTAGAGGCAGCTAAGGCATGATATAAAAATATAGATGAGAACTAAAAAATAAATAACTAAATAACAATACAATGCAGTATTACTGCAATAAGTATTTGCGAACATTAGTTCGCTAATTTGTAAAACTGGCTAGTGTCATATGTCCGAATCCAGTGTGCAGGCCCCTGTCTGGATCTTCAGTGCAACCAAAAATACTTAAACGATTATCTTCACCTGCTCCCCGTTTCATGCACAAGTAGTAAAATATCCCCTAGACTCAGATCAGTATATTTAATACGTGATGGTGAATTGACTCTTTCTGAAGCATTGAGGCTTACAGCCAAATGTTTTGCTAAAAGGTTAATTAATTGAAGCTTCATTTAACACAGTGTACACCAGTGGTGGATATAGTGATGGCAGAAATGGGGCATCTGAGAGACAGAGACAACTGAGACAAATTATTTACAAAGAATTTTGTTCTTTCAAAGAATTCAAACCGTTGCATCACAGAAACATAGTGGCCTGCGTGGACACTGTCTTGGAGAAATGTGCAAAAGAGAATGCATGGCCTATAATTAAAGGCATGTGTTGATTGAATACTACTGGGTCTGATGCCATGACTCCATAGGTGTGGAGTCTGCATGTTCACCTCTTGTTGTTGTGGGGTTTCCTTCAGGTACTCCGGTTTCCCCCCCCCCCACAGTCAAAGAAAACATACTGAAATTAAATGGAGTTACCATATTGGTCCTAGATGTGAATGTGTGAGTGAATGATGTGTAAGTGTGACTTGCGATGGGTTGGTGCCACATCTTGGATTGTTTACTGCCTTGCACCCTGCGAACCTGAATAGGACAAATGGTTACAGAAAATGGACGAATGTGAAATGACTATTATTTCATAAGCTTATAATTACACTTTCAAAGATTTTGCATGATAATTATTTGTTACAATTGTATGCTTATTGTTAAATGTTAATGTGGAAAAAATATGTAATTATGTCAAGTATTTTAGTAAGAAATGAAATCTGTTCAACTGTGCTCAGACTGAGACAACTTAACGTTTCGAAACAGTATGACCTTATGAAGCCCCGATCACACTGGTGTTATATTTGATCCTTCAAGACAGTGTTTAGATACAGAAGTATCATAAAGGTTTTGAAACTGTTTGCTACCAGTAGCTTAATAAACAGTATATACAGATGTGGACAAATTTGTTATTATCCCACATAAAACACAACTATCTCTGAAATAACTTTGAATTGATCAAAAGTTTAATGGCATCCCTTATTGTTAACTCCATATGTAACACAAATCTGCTTTTGGGTTATTATTATGGGTTCCTCTAAATATTTTATATAATTAAACAAATGAAAATGGCGTGGAAAAAGATGGTACTCAATTTAATATTTTGTGGCACCACCTTTTGCAGCAATCTCTGTACTTCACAATGAGACGTCTGCATTTTCCAACAGGTAGTTTGGCCCATTATTCCTGAGCAAACCGCTCAAGCTGAGGTCTTTCCAAAGATGTGCTATAGGATTAAGATCTTTGCTCATTGAGGTACCATTTAAGAATAGTCATTCTTGAGTGTTTTTAGCTGTATGTTTTGGGTCATTATCCTGTTGGAGGACCTGTGACTGAGGCTGAGCTTTCTGACACTGGGCAGTATGTTTCACTCCAGAATGCCTTGGTAGTCTTGAGACTTCATTGTGTCCTGCACAGATTGAAGGTTCCCTGTGACTGACGCAGCAAAGCAGCCCCAAAGCAAAACCAAGCCCCCTCCAGGTTTCACAGTAGATATGGTGTTTTTTTCTATTAAAACTTAAATTTTCCTTCTGTAAACATAGAGCTGATGTGATTGGCCAAAAAGGTCCAGTTTTGTCTCATCAGCCCAAACGACATTCTTCTAGAAACGTTGGAGTATGTCAACATACATTTTGATGAATTCCACTCTGGCTATTTTATGTTTTTCTGTCAATAATGGAGCCCTCTTGGGTCTTCTTCCATGGAGCCCATTAGTGTTCAAAATGTGATGGATGGTGCGATCAGACAGTGACATACCTTGACCCTGGAGCTCAGCTTGAATGGATTTGGATGGGTTCCTTGGCTCTTTTTCTACCATCCACACTGTCCTTCTGTTAAGCCTGAAGTTGCATTTTCTTTTGCGTCCATGTCCTGGGAGTTTGGCTACAGGCCCATGAACCCTACACTTAATTATATTGGCAACTATGGTCACATTAACGTGAAGCTGCTTGGACATGGTCTTATAGCCTTTAGCTCTAACATGGTTATCTATAATCTTCTTTCTGAGCTCCTCAGACAGCTCTCTCCTTTGCTTATACACACACACACACACACACAATGTACTCCTCAAAAATTTCAGCAATCAGTAACAGCCTCAACACGACAGTCAAAGCCCTCAAACCAACCAAAACTACCCATTAAACATGTGGTGCTTCACTTTTTTGTATCAAGAATTCGAAACTCAAAGCAAATCAATAAAATGTCCCTTTTGGAAGCGATGCTTTTGTTTGTCATCAAGTGATTTTCTAAAAATGATACAAGCCTCAGATGTTATGCGTCAGTATAATTAGTAGATGTGCGTTGCTCTCCTTACTGAGTGGTTCCTTTGTGATTTCTCTGGTCTCTCTTACTTTGTGATTTCTGAACCTAATTCTGAATTTTCAGTTCTGCCTTTTGGATTGTGATTCTGTTCTGCTACAGTACAGCTTCTGACATTTTTCCTGATTATTGACCCTGGGATTTGCATATATTTTTGGCTATCTGAGGAATATAAAACTAGGAGTAAGCAAGTACAGCATTAACTCTGCGTGTTCAGTCAACAAAATTATCTGTATCTGGAATGGGTGTCGCTTAAGAGATGTGGCTGTGGTTTATCCTGGGAGTTGGCAACTTCATGGATATTCCCATGTGAAAGTCTTGTAAGAATACATATGACTCTAATTCACCAAATAAGTTTAGTTTGTTGCACTGAGAATACATATACAATACATACAGTATATGGCCATATATATGTACTATATAAACCAAATATGAAAGCAGGCATAATCATATACCCAAATAAGAACAATACCATTTTCCAGTATGGATGAACAGGATATTGCTATGCCGTAAAAAGCACTTGGCTCTCTCTTTCACATTTTATGAAAACAATGCTAACTGACTTCACGATTCTGCAGTGGACTAATCTAGTTTTGCATTGTGCAAAGTGGACTGCATCACTGGATTGTATTTCTCTGTTAATCGAGGTTGGTGCAATGATATGGGACTTCTTTTTAAATCCTACTTACCTGACCTAGGCCTGCTTATGTCATGGCAGGGGATGGTGCAGGCGGGGAAAAGATGATGATCCATGGAGTGGCTCACGAGACGACAGGTGGTTATTAAGGAAACTGAACGCAATGGGGAAGACAAAAAATAAATGCACCACAAGGGGTCAAAAAAAGCAAACAGAGAAAACAACAATTAACTACGAGAAACCATAGAATAACAACTGGGGAGCAGAACCAGACAAGGAAACAGTAACAACCACGCAGTAACATAACACAATGTCTGACTCAAGAATAGAGCAGGATCAGACACTTAAATACACACAAGGCTAACAATATGTGATGACAGGTGAGAATAATAACCAATTTAACTAATCAATGAAATGACAGGACAACAAGCAACAGGTGGAATCAGAAACAACACAGAAACTAAGAAAGCGGGAACACAGAAACTAGGAAACATAACAGACACTAATACTAGGAAAAATGAACCACATACTAAGGATACAATGCAAGGATAATTAAAGCAGAAAGAGAACAGTACAGAACAGAACAGTTAAGCAAGGCACTTCTTAACAGAGGAAAAAAGAAAATAACAAACACTAGGGAAAAACAGAAAACAAATAATCGAACCAAATTGGCAAGGCTGGTTCCTGGCCAGCTTCAAACCGATAACTGGAGAGTTTGCAGGCTCTGAGCCACATGATCAACCCACTAAGCTATGCAGCAGTCCAGGGAGCAGTGCAACACACTACGGCTGAAGGGCTATGAGATAGAGCTCATTAGAACACTTCTGTGGTTCCCTGATGCAAGTGCAACCTGTTAATTCAACACAGCACTACACAGTTACCCTACGAGTCTAATTTGGTCAATTTTGTTATCTCCGTACTTACTGGAAAAGCTTGTGAGTGGGCTACAGCCCTCTAACATCTGAGCAGTCCTATCTTCCATTCATTCCAAGCTTTCCCAGTATTATTAAGAGGTGTTCAATAATCCTTTCCATGGCAGGGAGGTGGGAAACCTGCTTCTGGAGCATCATCAATAATCCTGGCTTTTCTATGAATCTACCATTAAATTCTGTAACCTCACCATTGCCAGTGGATAGAAAGAACCCGAGCTCCTCACAGACTATGCCCTAGGCATGTACCTAAATCTCCAAACAGAGATGGCATGGCTTGGATTGGAGGAATATATCCAACTGTCAATTTGTTTGGGCAATCTGGAACATACCCAGTGCCCACCAACTGAGACCAGTGCACCTTGCTTTCAAGAACCATACTGCCCAACAACAGCAGCCTCTCACCCATTCATTTGTATCAAATCTGAGCAGTTCAGAAGAACCCCCCTCACCCCAACTGAGCGATGGCCACGCCTCATAAGAAGATATGAAATTTACAAATAAGAGGAGGCCATTCGGTCCATCAAGCTCATTTGGGGAGAACTTAACTAATAGCTCAGAGTTGTTAAAATCGTATCTAGCTCTGATTTAAAGGAACCCATGGTTTTAGATTACACTACATATGAGAGGAAGACTATTCCATACTCTAACTACATGCTGTGTAAAGAAGTGTTATTCTCTCTTACCTGTGTTTTTACCAGAGTGCCTGAGTCTCACTCAGCCATCACTTCTGTATGCTTGTGATCAATAAGTTCTGTCTGTATTGTAGTGAACCCAGTTATACCATCACACAGTGCCCATCCCACTCAGCTAACCCTTGGAAGCACACCTGATATGCTATAGTCATCTATGATCCTGCACATCACTCACAAGCACTTCACCATACAAGTCATTCTCAACTCTGACTCCACTTTCCACATACCCTCCACCCTGATTGTCTCTGGGGCAGCTTGATATCACGCAGGCTCACCACCTGAATCTACCCTTACAATGTGCAGCTCCATATCTGCATATCCTGACCCTGGATGGACCGACTGCTTCTCTATTTTCCATTCTTCTTGACCTCAGCTTGTTCCACCAAGAGAAGATTCAGCTTTTCCTCACAAAGTCTCCCCATGATAATGTTGTCGTAAGACACCCACGGCTGTGCCAACAATGACCCCATATCTCCGGGTGCACAGAAGAAATCATGGCTTATTTCATGACCTGCCTCTGACTACCTGTCTTTTCTACTTCAGTCAATAGTTCCAAAATTGCTCATGAGATTCTCACCTCCACAGAATACCATGATTACTCCTTGACATCCAGAGAAGTAATTTGTAAGTTGGCTACAACTTCTGGTACCTCATTCCTCACCTGTTCAAAAAATGGTGTTCAGTTCGGGATCATCAGCAAAGGGACACATGACATCACAGTACCATTGAGTACTGCATAGGACAAAGGATCCATGCAGCTAGTTACCACCACAGGAACCCAAATAGGACTATTGTTGTAATTCCAGACATAGACTTCATTACTAGGCAAGAAAATTCCCATTTGGGTGTTCTTGTCATGATCTTGTTTCTGTTGAAGCTGTTTCTCTTGCACGTTGGTCGTCATGTCAGGTTGAAGCAAATCAAATGCTGACCTTAACAACCAAGCCATCATAATTTTAGCTGGAGACAATCCTGTGGTCGACTGTGGTGTGATTCTCAAGCTGAGTAGCAAACGGGATAATCTGGTTTCCAGTGTTCCAGTGCCACTAGACATATGACTGGGCTAACCCTTTCATCCTTCAGATACCACTGTTGCTCTGGTGTAGGAGCTTGATGCCAGTCGTCGAGCTGATGCCAGTCTTTGAGACATGGTGCAGGATGACATGGGTCGTGAGTCCAGTTCCTGTGTCCGGATAGCAGGCACAGATGTCAGGGGGTTCTGTAATGCTTGGCACACAATACGACAATCCTCCCTTGGTGTGGTCTGTCTTGGGCAACTGGAACCTTCACGACATGTGTTGGTGCACTCACATGCCCACAGGTTCCAAAATTGGGCAAATGACATCTGCATGCCCCACATAACAAGCAATTGCACGATACGACCACCTGGCCTCATGCAAACCCACAGTGTGACTCCTATCGAACTCAGTCAAGTGCTGGTAATGCTGTCTAATGTGCCTAAGAGGCCTCCTCTGTGTCTGGTAACTATACGTGCCAGGTCCATGCAAAACGAATCATTTTCATACCCGTCGCTGGTCTGCACGTGTACCAAATTGCATCAAAATTAGACCATTACTTTTGCGTGCGTAACTTTTTTTGTCACTGAGTACGTATTACTCATAGACGATGCTGAATTAGAAATAAAAGTTGATAAGTTACTTGTGTCCTCCACAGTGAGTACACATGCAAAACAATCATTAAACTCATTAACTCTTATCAATTTCATTTTCAGTCATAAGACCCTTGGAAGACCCAAGCGAGCTTGATGGGCCGAATGGCCTCCTCTCGTTTGTATAGTTCTTATGTTCTTACTATCCTACAGATTACCGATTTCATCTTTCATAGCTCATTTGGAGTTGAAATATAGGAAGAAACTTGTCATACAATCTCCATTCTTACCCTCCAATGCAATCTTCCTTTTGACATTCCTCTTAGCAAGTCTAATGTTATTTTTTAACTGAACTTGTAGACTTAGATACTCCTGCTTTATTCCAACATCACTAGTTATTTTCCATTTGTGGAGCACGGATTATTTCCTCCTGACTTTATTCTTAATTTCACTAGAAAACCATATTGGTTGCAGTTTCCTAGACTTAATTTTGCTGGAAACAGGAATAAAGTCCTGTTGTGCTTGCAATAACGTGTTACGCGTTTTAAAAAAAAAAAGTTTTCTTACTTAACTACATTCAGTTTACAGTTTCTAATTTCAGTCTCATGATATTAGAGTTGGCCTTCCTAACATTGTATATTTTTGAATTGTACTTTGCTCTTCGGACACTAAAATTGACTTCAAATTTAACCATGTTATGGTCACTACCATGAAGTGGTTCTAAAATTAGGTTTTAATTAGGCTATTTGAGTTTTTAGTGTCTAGTTTTACCCATTTAGCTTCTGTCCTTTTATTATAATCATTGAATTCCCTTGCCTACAAGTTTTCTTTTACATATAGTGCAATACCACCTCCCTTCTTGCCTATCCGGACCCAGTGGAACAGCGTGTAACCATCCATATTATATTCTTCCCCATCGTCACTTAACCATGTTTCTGTTATACCTGTAATGTTATAAGATTCTGATGAAATAAAAGCCTCCAAATCATGAATTTTGTTTCTAATACTCCCAGATTTTAAGTACAGGCAGTATAATCACTTGCTGTTATGTCTGGCTCATGTCTAGTTTTGAAAACGGCATGCCTCCCAGACAGTGTCAAAAAAAGATCTTCCAGGCATGGTATGGGGTATATCTCCAAGGGTGCAATTCTATTCACTGTCAGCTTGAGTCTCTGCAGAGTCTTATGGACCTGTCCAGTTTAAAAATGGGTACCACTGAAGCAGCCCACTTGGAGTACTTCACTGGAACAACGATGCCTTTTTTTTCAATCTGTCTATTTCCTGGTCCACTTTCACACACATTGCATATGGTACTGATCGTAGTCAGAAGAATCTAGGTGCAGTATCAGGAGATACATGAATTTAAGCTTGGACCCCTGGTAAAGTACCCAACTCTTCTTTGAAAACCTCTTCATTGATTGCCAGAACTCACTGTAGTGCCTCTTTCTCTGTTTTTATAAAGTGTACCTGCTTTGTCTGTCTTACCTGATCCCACCTTAATCAGATTTCTTCGAACCGTTCTCTTCCTAAGAAGTTAGGTCCACTGCCTGTGACTGCCACAAATGGCATTTTTTTCTTCTTTTCCCCAGATAGTTAACATCAACTTCAACAGTTTGTATCACTTTAATAGGCTGACATGCAAATGTCTTAAGTTTAATATCAATCATCTCCAGTGCCCCCCCCCCCCAAAGTTTCCATATTTCATATCAATTAATGAATGACATACCTATGAATTAATACTCAACTTACATTCCAGTTATTGTGTAGTCACATAAAGTCATTGTGACTTCATTATTAGTTAATGGTGAGCAACAGGAATTCATAATACATCTTGTCTTAATTCATTCATTAAATCATCATGAGTCATGAAATAGCATTACTTAAGATGATTTGTACCCCTAAAGTATTACCATATGTTCTAATGAGTGTAGTGTATTTTTCAAGTTCGTCAAAAGCCTGTTTAACAAGGAGAAGCGTGGGATCCTTAGATTACCTGTAAGGATGTAGGAGCACCACAGGAAAACCTACTCTGCCAAAGAGAAGTATAAGCCAGTCACCATTCGAGATGATATGCCACCAATTCACCTACCTGAGTCCCTACATGGAATGAGGTAGAAAGCACAGTATTGTGCAAGATCAGCATCTGCCCGAGGGCCCAGTGGCATTCTGTATAGAATCAATAAGAATAGCCCAGGCATCCTGAAAGACCTCTAGAAGCTAATAAAAGTGGCATGAGTTAAAAGCATTATACCTAAGGCATGCAAAGGCCAGGAGGGATCCCAATTCCCAAAGAAAAACCCCTCAATAATCAACCAGTTCTGACTTATTAGTCTATTGAATATAAAAGCAAAGATCTTCTTCAGTGTTGTGGCGCAACTACTTTTAGCATTTAGTAATAACCTTGTCAATATATAAGTGCAGAAAGTGCAGAGATATGTGATTTCTCAGAATGACTGGAACATGTAAATGGCGCTAGATAAAAACTAAATGAGAAGATGAGAGACCTACACATGGTTCTCCTACATCTAGCCAATGCCTTTCGGTTGATGCCTCACACAATTTTATGGACAGCTTTTCACTTTGTCAAGGTCCCAGAAAGCATTACAAAGCTAGTTAAAGCTTACTTTCAGGATCTCCAGATCTGCATTAATACACAGGGCAACACCCCCCGCCTGGCAGCACTTGGTGGAAAGCAAAATGGTGGGCTGTACCATTTCTCCCCTGTCATTTTCTGCAGGCAGTGGGGTCTGGGAAGGCGGAGCAGGAACCTCCGGGTGCAGGAACTTCAGGCGCTGCAGCAGGAACCTCGGGTACCAGAGCAGAAACCACAGGAGCCGGAGCGCGTCAGCCGCCGGTGCGGGAACCTTGGGGGGGCGGTGCGTCGGGCGGTTTCCAGTCACTCGTGGCTGACGAGCAGGGAACACTCGATGGCCGGTGAGCAGCCAGAATCTGCAGAAGAGCCCACCATCCTCCCTCGATGACATCTTTGTATCCGATGCATGTCCAGCAGACTGGAAGGAACATTTCAGGGCATGCTGTTAGGCTCCAGTACATCTATTAACACAACAGTACAACAAGTATTAACGGTAGCAACACTAAACGAGGCTATATACAGTTGCCCACGAGCATACTGGGATATACACGTCCCACCGGTGGTACAATACTAAAACCTCTATGGTCAATGTTGAACAAATAAGACTCATATGTGTGTTCTGGCACCTTTGTATCATAGACAACATTAACCTTTTTATCAGAATTTTCAGCCATTTCTGCTATGGTAGCTCTCCTGTGGGACTGGGCCAGACTAGTTAGCCTTTGCTCCACACGAGCATCAGTGGTCATTTTCTAGACCCTGTTTGGTAGGTCCTGGCCTCGGCATACTGGGAACACCCCTTAAAATCTACTGTTTTGGAGATGCTCCGATGCAGTCGTCTATCACAATTTGGCCCTAGTCAAAGGCGCTCTGATTCTTACACTTCCCCATTTTTCCTGCTTCCAATACATTAACTTTCAGAACTGACTGTTCACTTGCCTAATATATAATGGCACCTGTCACAGGTGCCATTGAAAACGAGATAATCAATGTTATTCACATCACCTGTCTCTGGCTGATTGGTGTATGTAATAAAATGTCTGAAACACATTCAAGTAATGCCAGAGTTGACAGTCTACATCTGTTTGAACTAACACATACATGATATACATGAGTGCAGACTGGTGCAGATGATGGTCTGCTGCTATTGACATATATTTAAATGTACCCTATCAATTTTATATAACACTTTGTCAAATAAAACAATCCGACCAAGAAGATCTATCTTATTTCTTTTCCGCAAAACATCCTGTTATATAATTATTAATTGTTTCTTCAATTTCCAATGTGGGAATTAAGGAGAATAAACATACTGTATAAATTGCTACATGTATTTAAATTGTATGGAAGCTTGTTTCCACTAAATTGAAAAAAAGATTGCTTATTTGTGACTCTTTTTCATAACTGTGGCTTTATTTCTCGAACCTGCAACTTTATTTCTTGGAATTCTGACTTTTAAGCCTTTTAAGTGCTTTTTTGATTTAAGCTCCTGATGGGAGAATAGACCCCTCAGGGTGTAAGTTTGTATACTCATGCATTTGATGGCACACATGCTAGCATGTTCTTGTTAATTCCTCACAAAGTTATTTAACTAAACTATATTCTTCATCACCCTTTTTTTCCTCAAAGATCCCTTTCTGTGAAGTCTAACACACTATTAACCATTTTATATAATAAATAATATGACAACAAATTGTATGAAAGAGCCAAAAAATTTCAGCTGCATTTATAGAAGTTGGATGCACTGTGGATAGAAATATGTTGTTGAACATGCTGTAATGAATTTTTCATAAGTCACATATTCATCTGAATTTCCATTGATGAAATGACATTGACTCACCATTGAACAGATGATAGACTAATGATGCAATACCAGGGCATGTAAAATAAAAAACCTGGTGTACTGCATTCATTTAGCATGAGAGGACAGAGGACAACTTTATTTTAACGTCATATTTTATAAATATAAAATAATACTAGCAGTATTTTTTTTGCAGATTCAAGGATGCATAGAGAGAGGCAGAAAAACCATTAAACAATAATTATGGCCAGATTGGTGTGTTATTTTATGTGTTTAAGACCAAGTGCTGGTGTAGGACTGTTATTATGTAAAAAAAAGACATGCTTTACCTTCCTAAACCACAAATAACTAGCATTCATAATTAAAATGAGCAGAAGTTCATATATTAGATTTGTATATTAATTAAGGGGGGGGTCGGAAGCACTGTAGCGCTAATACTCCGTAGCTCTTGGTTGTTGATTTTAATCCTGTCCCTTCGCTTCAACATATGCGCCCCTAATATTGTGTGGGTCTCCATTACTGTGCTGTCGCTTGGGTAACCTGCAAGATTCTTGTGATGCTGAAATGGATGAGGCTGGGAGATGGATAGATGGATGGATAGATAGATAGATAGATAGATAGATAGATAGATAGATAGATAGATAGATAGATAGATAGATAGATAGATAGATAGATAAAAAAGGTTATGGTGTAGCAATGTATGCCCATTGGAATATTCACGAATGACAAGTTTTTGGAATGAGATGATTTACTGACAGAAGTATGGGGTAGAAAACACATTTACTTTTCCAGGTGACTTTAAAAGTTAGGAAAATAAAATTCTATGGCAGGGTTCTTGGTATAAATAGATATAGAACAAGTCCCATAATTTCTTATGAAATGTGAGATAAAATGTGATATTTTGTATAAATGAAGGGAAAAAAATCACCCGCAAAATCGAAAGTGTTTTTCCGTTGCATTTGGCACCTTACAAACAAGAACCTGGACATTTCACAGTTCTATAGTTCTGTGAGTCAAGAAATCCTGATAACAGGTGGTGTAGTGCGCTGGCAGATGGTGGTGCTTGTTAAAGGCTCTGGTTTTATGACCAAACAAACACAGGTTCAAATACCAAAGACTACATTACTATTACTGTACACCGGAAGCCAGTTTTGTTTCCCAAATGCATGGATATAAGCAGTCAAAAACAAACTGTATTTCTCACAAGTTAATTTGATTAATAGCATGTCCTTAGAAAATAGCGTAGTTTTTTTTTCTTAATTAAAGGAATGAATACCTTCAAAAGACCTTGGGTTTCTTAGTTGTGAGTAAAAGAATTCTGGGGAAAAAAAACAACACATTTTCACATCAATATCAAAAGTTTTGAGCCAAGTGGTGTTTCAGAACCTGCCAAGCTTATGAAGGCCAACACAGGGCTGACAATAATTATTTTCTCTTCTTATTTTTAATCACTTTTTTGTCACATTTGTCACATTTAGGTGTATAGCGTAGATTTGTAGTTGTAGGTGTAAATGTTAAATCACACATTTTCAACAGTGTCCTATTAAACTGAAGCTATGTGTGTCCCCAAGTATTTTGTAGTTTCATGAAAGTCTCCATAGGTCAAAGACAAATTTAGCTACTTATGTGGTCATGTTATGAACAGTCGTGTGCTCAGCCAAACAGAAGTACAAGCAATGTAAATTTTAACTATTTATATATCTGTTTAGGCCTACTGATATTTTGACTGAACATAAAATATTCTTGACAAAAATTACTGCACCTTCTCACAGTGAAATGTAATAGAATTTATCTTTCATATCAGTTTCTAAAGTGCATGATGTTTACTGCCAAAACTACAAAGACTGAATGAATGGATGAAATAATCTGACAAAATGAATGGAGGACTGAATGAATGGGCGTTCGACTGCATAAATAAAATGAACCTGCATATACCATATTACCACATTTACCCTACAGGTATTATGTGTCATAATGTAATCGAAATAGAAATTCCTCAAACAAATTCCGTATCAAAGTCACTGTGGTAAATTCTTCTTATTATTTTTACAGCTTCAGGGTCATTCTAGGTTTCATGTTTCGCCCCGCAAACCTTATGCCTAGTTATAATTGTTATTTATAGCTATTAATGCATAATGCATTTCAGTCTCTACATGTAAAAACTAAATGTAGCGCGTCTACACGCAGCAGCGTGCGGCCGCGATCATTTTTCGGCGCTAGGATCCTGGGGATGAGCTCCGAATCTCCATCCCCTCCCCTCCCCTTCATCTAGGTTTTTTTAAAGTCGCTGCCAGACCCCGGCTCACATGTTAGTTACTTCCTGGATGGAAGAATGGGAAGCTTCCAGCGCAGCTCTAACAATTCCCTTTCTGTTATTGCGAGAAGCGCTGCATCTCCGTCTTGCATAGACGAACACAGCTAACCAGAGAACTGTCCTCTACATCCCCGCTACAGGAACTGAAAGGGCTGCATGCACGATTGTGCCTGACATATTTAATTTCCGAATTTGAAGGAACTGCTTGCATTAGGGAGATTTTGAGAAGAAAACTTGTTCATCTGCCGGTGATATTTAAAATATTTAACAAAACCGAAGCTTGTAACAAAGTCCATTACACTGACACAGCGGCTGTGTTTACTTGTTTTGATTTAAAAAAATTTCCTTTACATAGTAATTTTGCACACTTTGTCAGCTGTTGCCTTTCACTCTCGATGAGTATTTTGACATGCGGAGACTACTGCAATCGTGTTGGTGGATCTCGTCTTTAATTTTCTCATCCTTCGTGCTCCTCAGGGCCGAATCTCATCCTGGTAAGTTTTGTGATTTACAGTTATATTACCCAAGGCTGTAGTATAATTCATTTTAAATGTCCCATTAAACTGAAATAGTTCACAACACGACATTTTAAAATTCAATTAACATAATAAAGCCATTCGTCAATCGTTTAATATTATTAATAACATACTTGAACCAAAGCTGTTCACTAAAAAGGTGACTTAAGCAGTTATCTAGTCTAATTGAAAGGAACATTTTAGTAAATTTATGATTTTTTTTTCTTCTAGATTGGAGACTGCTAACGACAGTAATAACGTCGTTAATTTATTTAAAATCAATGTATATATAAGCATTAATTTGTTGATAAAATGTTTAAGATAACAATGTAGTTTTCCTTCGTATGCTGCATCTATCATATGTTTCATTAGAAATAATTTATGAAATATATTGTTTGACAGTTAAAATGCAAATAACAGTTACGCCAGATATTACATAAGTGGTGACAGCAATACTCCTAATGTCATTTTCAAGTAGCGAGCAATGTGCATGTTATTTACATGAAAGTGATGTATAATAGCGAAAATAATATAAACATCGTCTAAAAATGTAGACAAAACAAGTAAATGCGGGTTCGACTTGAACCTTTCAGGTGCGCAGATAATTACGTGGTTTTAGGTGTCAGTTTCATAATATCAAACACCGTTTTCTTGCTCGCGTTCGGGACCTTTCGATGCCAAAAAACCTCAATGAATTCATTTGTTTTGGCGCAGTGCTTTTTCTAGCAGAATCCCGAGTAGATGATGACCGATGAGTTGCGATTATGTTGCAATGGTGATTGTATCCGCCTGGCCGCCTATTATATTCCGTCGGAAGGACGGGGACGTTTGCGGAGGTGATCGCCAACTCCAGAGGATTATAGAAACGGAACGTGTACGTCTACGTGTGTTATTTGTAAGTACAGAGATTACAGGAAGAAGGGAATTGTTAGTTGGATTTGGGTTAATGTCGAGGCACGAAATAAATTAGGGTGACCTTGATTAAAAGATTGAAATATACCTTGAGGGGATATAAATATTAGTGTGTGTCTGTGTGTGTGTCTCACACACACCTGTTGAAAGAGTTAACTAAACTAAGGTAAAATTAGGACAGTGACAAGACTAATCTGGTGGGTTAAGACCTTCCATGCTGAACTTAACACGGTAAGGCATTTGCCCTATGACTTGCCTGTTTGGCTCATTTGTTACTGCAGTTCATTTGTTGTATGTGAAGATCTGAATTTTACTTACTAATTATAGTGCTATATACAATGAGTGTAACTTTTACCAGTTGAGTTTTTCTTAAAATAGCTTTCTCGTTCAGTCAAATGTTGACACATTTTAAAGCAGGCCATATTCTAAAATGTCTGTCATTTCAGATTGACTTGCTATTTACTGTAAAATTCTGCTTTATGATATCTTGTTATATTTTGTGATACAGAACTGGCCAGATTTTATCTGTTTTGAGGAGTAAGCATTATACCTTTTATGTTCTTTTCATTGATTTCTAAATCAATCCTAGACACTAGGAAATTATATTACCCGAAAAAATGGGGCAAGGATGAGACCATATACTCGGCACATATTCAATGTACAGTACATTAAAAATCAGCCATTTAAAACTAATGTAAAGATTAGCCATATCATGCTCTCTTGTGAAGTTAAAAATATTCAATACATCTTTTATGGTATCATTTTAGCCATTTATGTATATGTGTACGTCACTTAAAAAGCATCACATTTACTTGAAAGAACTCTGAATAAAACCAGACTGATACGATATTTTTCACAAGTTACTGCATCATTCAGATACAGTCTTTACAACGCACCCTTCTCATATGCAGTGCACCATTTGATCCTGAGACCAGACACTTTCCTGGTGTGTTAACTTGATTGGGCAAGAGGCACCAGTTTAGGGTGCTTCTAGGATACGGGGGGGGGGGGGGTTCTTCTTCAAGGTCCATGCCACGCTTCCGAGTATTGAATTTGTTTCTGACCTTTCAGTCGGCCACCTCCGTCTTTCATCCTCTTCTGATCCTGCAGCGTAGCAGAGGAGCGATGAATCAAATCAGCGGGAGCGCATGGGGGGCATTCTGCTGCCCCGCGATATGTCGCGGCTGCCAAGCGCAGCCATGCCTGCAGCCTTTGTGGGCTTCATTACACCAGTGATTTATGCCCCAGGTACATGATGGTGTCAATAGTGGGACATAGGTTATAACAGGTTATAACGGTCAAGGACTGGCCTGTGTTGCTGCCTGACATTGATATTGTGGTAGCTGGTGGGCTGAGTCAGGTGCAGAGATCATCAGGATGCCAACTTGTAGGACCTGCAGGAGGAACGAATGTCAAAACTCTTGTGTGAACATCAGCCTTCCCTTAGTAGCTACAAGTTGCCTGCGATTGGAAACTGTACAAATTCAGATTCCCGACTTTTGATTGCTGTCAGAAGCACCGTGGATCATATAATGTGCAAGGCAACCCACTTTAACTCCTGTTTGCGTGGGACGTGCTGTCTTGGAGATCACAAAAACCAAAGATTACATAAAACTACAGCAATATTGTAAGTAAATACAAAGCCAATATTTTCTTTTGTGTGCCTTGTAAACATGGTGTAGTAGGATAGCGAAAACTCTCAAGTAAAAAAGCTTTGTATAGACCTATAAGCAATTTTGTTCTGTATTTTGATGCTATGAATTATTTGTATTTAATAGGTCATCGATATACTTCATGAAGTTCACAAAACTGTATTAGTAGCTAAAACAATGACATTTGTTTTTCTGGCAGTTTTGTATATGTATTTTTTTTGCCATTTGATTTTCTTTTATGCTGGGAGAACATAGTGGCTTTTCCATGCTCTGAGAATATTACAGAAATGCTGCGGTGACTCTGTACGGTATAGCTACCCCATTCTTTCTCAGTGTCTTTGTTTGGTTGTCAAGGCTCTTCAGGTTATTCAGTCTTAGAATTACACCTGTTCACTGATATGTGGCCACAGGTCTGATTTCTCCTCCAATGCACAAAAGCCTAATTTGAAGCTACCTGCATAGACCCCGTTCTCTGTTCATGGAGAGCAATGTATTTTTTACAGACTTGCTGTGTTATCACAGCCCCAGTTTCTCTCAGTATATTCTTTGGGCTAAATTATGTATGCCAGGAATTTATATTGTATTTTTTTGCTATGTATCAGGCTGCTGCAGTTCACTTATCTTCCAGCAGAGTTTTCAGACCTGGGGTAGACACTTGCAAGCCCTCCTGGAATGAAAGTTGAAACTGCTGTTACAAAGAAGAAAAAGAAAACAATTAAACAAAACCTTCCAGAGAATACGTATGAATCAGAACTCAGAATTATCCTGTGCATCTTTTCTATCTTTTCCATTAGGTACGTCAGTGCTGCGAGAGAAAAAAAGATTACAGTATCAGTATACTGTAGGCCTTTTTAAACACTGAAGTGGGGTGCACCCCACACGTAGCACTGTCCCCTTCAAATACAGCAAAAGTGAGCAGTGCAGAATGAAAACCTGCGCTGAGAGCATTTGAAGGACCACTTGTGGAACAGAGGGTATTTGTTATGCATTCGTGATTCTCCTGTCTTTCTCATAGTGCGCTAATAATGAAGACGAAAGCAACGCCATGCTAATTCAAAGACTGAGTGATCACAAAGTTTATTTATTTATCTATTTATTTATTATTGGTCCTCGCATGTTTTTTGATTATTTTTTTTGACCTGGGTACAGAGAGACAAGGTGAATGGCTGAAATTTACAAAAAAATAAATTCAATGTAATAGACTGGTTCTCATTATAGAATATTCATTTTTGGATCATTGTGGGGCGGCGTGGTGGTGCAGAGGTTAGCACTGTTGCCTCATACCTCTGGGACCTGGGCTTGAGTCTCGGTCGGGGTCCCATGTGTACGGAGTTTATGTTCTCCCCATTGTCTCGTTTCCACCGACACAGAGCCGGTGCTGGGCTAGTTCTCACTTGGTGCCTTTTGAGAACCTGCATGAATTTCCACTGGTTCTGAAAAATAACAGTACAGAAATGTTATGTTGGCAGAAATGAAAGTGAAGTAAAGGTTAATCTGTATTTTTTTTTAAAATCTGTTTTGGATTTTTGTAGTCTTTATAAGCTGCCGAATCAAAAAGGAATTCAAAGTATCACTCGATGCGCTGTCTCTATTGCCTGTATCCACTTTTGTATCCGTAAAGGCTCCCCCATCTGTACGTGTGAGTTTATTCTCGCTCGCTGTTTTACCGCTGTGTTTTAAAGAATTGCACAATAAAAGTCTGCTAAAAACTGAACTTTGCAGTCCGCCTCATATTTTATTTATTTGATCTGCGACATATTTATGCTTTATTATTACATCTGGCCAGCAGGTCAATCTTTTGTTTTCCACAGAATAAAAAACAATGCAACGTTGCATTATTTATGTCAATTTTAGTGTTTTTAGTGTTTTAGTGCAAGTTAATATTTTATCTTATTTTCAGCAAATACAGTCCATACTATTTTAAGTTGTTTTACAACATTTTGTCTCTGTGAAGGCTCCCCCGTCTGTGTGCATTAGTTTATTCTTGCTCGCTTTTTTACTGCTGTGCTTTTAAGGATCACCCAATAATGCTAAAAACTGAACTTTGCAGACTGCATCATTATCTTTTTGCCACTCTAGTGTCACGATATTTTATTTATTTTACCTGCAACATAATTGTACTTTTATAATTGTATTATTATTATTATTATTTATTTGGCCAGCAGAATGATTATTTTTTTTCACGGAATAAAAAAAAAAGTAACATTATTCCGCTAATAAACTGGCAGGTTGTTTGACTGGCAGCACCAGCGATATTAAACTAAACTATATTGGTTATGGATTGAATTTCCTGGGTATGTGGAAGGTCTGGACATGATAGCCCATCCTACTTTTAGTGATGTTATGGTGCCATGCATTTGCTCTGGCTCAGGGCAAGTTTTATTTTTGCGGTGGAAATGTGGAACTAGTTCCAGATTGGGAAGAAGTCCAGCACCAGCACCGTGTTGGTGGAAGCAAGGCACATGTTGTCATAGGGTTTTTTTTTCCGGGTACTCCGGTCCAAAAACATGCTAAGGTGAATTGGAGTAAAAAATCGTAGGATTGCAAGTGCGAGCGATTGGCACGAGTGTGTCCTGTGATGGATTGGCATGTCGTCCTGGCTCGTTCCCTGCCTTGCTCCTGTAGCTTCTGGGATAGGCTTTGGGTCACGCATGACCCTGAATAGGACAAGTGGTTACAGAAAATGGATGGATAGGTAGATTAATCAATGTGCCATCCCTGTGTCTAAAAGGGAACCATAAGCTATATGCAGTCTTAGTGTTAAGTCATTTTTGTATGGGGAATTTAGGAGTCGCTACAGGCAAATGGAAAGTTACAGGTGAAATTACCCATAAACCCCACCTTAAAAATAAAGTTCCATTTTATTATCAGCAAGTCTTGGTACCTTGTAGTGTTTTTTTATGTTCCTGAAAAGCATAACAATGAACACACAGTGCCACAAATCTGAGAGACAAATTTCCCAAAATCCAACAATGAAAAAAAGGCTCTCATCAATTATAAACTTACACCTTAGTCCAGTATACTTAACAGTGTCTTTTAGAAAGTTTGCATATCATTAATGTAAAATAAGCATTTTTGGTATTTTTTAGATTGTGTTGCGATTTTGACATGTTTAAATTTCTTTAGCCCAAAGTATTACTTTGGTGAACAGAGTATAGATTGGGGTGAGTACTCAGTTTGCGCTAGTTCTCCTGGTCTGTGCTGTTCACATAGATCAGGGGTCTCCAGCTCCGGTCCTGGAGAGCTACCATCCAGTAGGTTTTCTATCCTACCCGGCT
>JABFEB020000104.1:23922181-23932793 GCA_019775895.2 Stomatorhinus ivindoensis | reverse complement strand
TATCTATCTATCTATCTATCTATCTATCTATCTATCTATCTATCTAATCTATCTAATCTATCTATCTATCTATCTATCTATCTATCTATCTTATTTAATATTTATTGCAATTTGCATTTCACAGGAGTGAACACAAACTGACAAGCAAAGAGAATACATTTCCCCCCATTTTTTTTTGTGGAATCATTAACAGTAGTTCTTGCTAAACAAATGCAACCAATGTAGTCTGCTGCATTTGTAAACAACGTGGTTTGCCATACAATGGCAGGATGAATGGACCAGACAGTGCATCAAAATGTATCATAGGTACCAACGCTGCACATGCGCAGGCTTACAAGTATAGAAATAGGGCAGGTGGTATGGGGTAGTAAAAAGTGTCACGGAGAACATCTATTCAAATGCTGCAGGCCCATGTCCAATACTGAGTCTGAGTAAAACTCTCTCACTCTCTCTCTCTCTCTCTCTCTCTCTCTCTGTGTGTGTATTGCACACGAACAAATCCATCTGTTCTTCTGCAGCACGGGCATAAACGATCAGGTGAAGGGAAGTGATAACTGAATATATGTATTCAAACAGATGGATTTGTTTGTATGTTAAATTCTCCTGCATTTTGGGAAATTGATTTCAAGGCCTGTAAACATTTCGTAGGCCATTTCAGGCATGTGTTATTAAAGATATTTACTCATTCTACATACTTGGTAAATATCAATGAAGCACTGCATATAGACATCTATTTTGTTTTAATTATCTGCCATCAGGTAAATAGTATTGTATTTCATGGACCACACATCATTTGTGCAGTAATAAAGAACTCCATTAAAGAATTATATTTACTGTGTTTATTTCGTTAACACTCAATGCATTTATTTACTTAAATAGAAATGTATCCAGACTCTGGTATCAATCCAATTTTTGATATGTAAGCCTTAAGAGCCCACATGTTTGTACAACAAGCCAGAGTGCTTCAACAATTGTCTAACGGAAAAGAAACTGATTTTTATAGTTAGTCTTTTTCAGATTCTTTAAATTATTATTTTCTAAGACTTAAAGGCAATAATGATTTTTCTATATTCTTCATAGTTTTGCCAGTATAGTTATGAAGTTGGCCTTAAATTTAAATTTCATTTTGAGTGGTATTAAAATGGCCTTAAAAAGTCTTCGTTTGACTGGGAGTCCAGCAGCCTGTACCAGTCCCTTCATCAGAAGATTTCACACTCAGTATCAGAGGTACCAACCAAAAGGTACAGGTGGACTTTGGTATAGGAAAAATGAACACAAAGGTGGTATAGAAAAACACAAAGGAAAGAATGGGTGACATATGACAGTCTGGAGCTGTGGACTGCATGCTGTCATTACTGAAGCATAGAAAGCAATCAACAGATAATGTGGGATGCTCTCTGTCCTTTGTGTGTAACATAAGTGTACGAAAGAAATCGTTAGCAGCTCAGCTAAAAGCAAGTCTGCTGAGAACTGTGGGAATGCCGGTAAAGGTGTGTGTCGGTCATGCATACTGTATGTTACATTGTGGGAAGCAAGTGTCCCCACAGTGTGATAAAATTTATTATGTTGACATTGTGGGGACCACCTTTCTATTCCTCACAATGGGAAAGACAATTTAATAAAAGAATCTGTAACTGCAATAAAAAATAATTTAAAAAACAAAAGTATTGTATTTTGATTAGCTACGTAATGTTAGGTCTGGTTAGGGTTTTAGGTTGTCATACTTAAAATTAGGGTTAAGGCCATAGAACTGAATGTATGGCCCCACTAAAGATATGAATACAAACCTGTGTGTGTTAAGTATGTATGTATGTGTATGTGCTTTTTTTGTTGCCCTAAAACTTATGGATAGAAGATATTTGCAAATGATCTTTCTTCAAAACCTGTTGTAGTGTAGTTTTTTACAGGTTATGTGCCTCAACGGCCTGTACCAATTCAGTTAAGACCTATGCCGTCATATGAAATAGCTTTTACATTAAAAGGCAGGGGCTATATTGCTACATTTCCCATGCTGATAAATGCAAGATTTGATGTGTTATAAATGTGATCGAAATTTATTACCATACTGAGATCCTTGATGACTGACCCAGTGCAGTTTAAATTGGTACCTGCAGGAAAACAGCTGAAGTGGAAATGTTACACGCTCTATTGTGTCAAGTCAGAATTCTGCATGCCTAGGATTTTTTTTTCCCCAAAAAAGCTTTGATAAAGTCATTTCATCACCTAATGCTTTAAATATGTGTATTTAATGAATAGAGGATGTGAGGTTACGTATAAGCCCTTTAAGGCTTTTCTTGCCTCTAAAATCTTGTTTGACTGTGTCTGTATTAAGCTACTGTAACTAATATGGAGTTTAAAGCTCTCTGGGAGCCATTGCTGCTCTCAGGTCTTGCCTGGTCAGCTGTGGACCAGCATGCAAATCTCCTTATTCCGAAGAAACAGTGCAATTTTATTTACTATTATTATTATTATTCTTGAAAACTTTTGAAGGGATCAGTCTAATTGATTTGTAGTCTCTGGTGAAGAGGCCGTTGTTTTTTTGTTTTTTTCGCTGTTGATGGTTACCTTCTAGATTCTCTGGAGACCAACTTCTTCCTGTTGGCAATCTTAGGGCCTGAGCCAGGCCATTAATTATTCCACCGTGGCTATCCATCTCCACAGGCATACTCATCAGCCCACACATACACAGACGTGAATGTGGCCCTTTGGAGACCAGCCCGAGCTGATATTACCACCAGGCGTCTGTGAAACTGCTTGTTTAATCATCACACGATAAAAAATAAAAAAAGTTCTGCTTGCAGGATTTCATCCCACACGGTAATCCGAGTATCAGCCATGCACTATATAGGTGCACCACTCTAAGCTCTTTACTGTTTAATCTCTTTGATATGTGGCAGCATCATCAACAGGTTCTCCAGAAATGCCTTCAAGAACCTTGAACCTCAGATTTTTGTTTATTTGCTGTTGGGCCTTTTTCGAACGCTTACCCCTTAAGGTACATGCACTACGGCCTGGTTTTAGCCAGTACAGCTTATGTAGCATTCCTTAAGCATAAGCATGTAAACAGATATCATGGACTTTTGAGCTACAACCCACCGAAGTCTAGTCCTTGTATTAATGGTTGGTATCTGGATGGGGAAGGTAGGGATTGTTTACGCTGCTGGCCTACTATGTGCTGTAGATTCATTACATCAGTTTCAGTGCCTTTTCCCCAACTTAATTATGTTAACAGGGGCAGAGTGTTTCCAGGGGACTGAAGTGATCTGTGGGAGCTGAGGCAGCATGTGGAGATCTGGGGCTAATTGTCGGAACGCTACCTTGGGGGTAGTCTCAGGATATTCTGAGAATCCCATGATATAATGGGTTGAGTTGTTTGTGAGTAGCCTTCCGATGTGGGGCTATAAATGTACCTTTGCCTCGTTGTGTTGGGATATGCATCGTTGTTAAATCTGCAAATTCCTTTCTACCGCATATAAGCGAGAGAGAGATATTTTTAGAAAGATGTGGTCCATAGTACTAAACCAATTATATTTGAATCATTTTTTTAAATTCTGCTTTCAGTTCAGCGCTGTCGAGATTTTTTTTGTCGTGACTAAAGATGTCAGTTTAGCTATTAGCCAAACAGCTTCTCTGGAAATTATAAAATGTGTAGCCCTACAGGGAAACCACTCTAAAATCCCAATGGCATGATGTTCTTTTTTTTAGAAACATGGTTGATTACGATCATATATTGTTAAGCCAGCTGATTCGCTACTCATGATCTTCCCAGGAGTCCTCTTATTTTGGTATATTTACTGCAAACAAATAAGAGACCCAAATACCACATTTTTTATGGGCTTTAAACATGTTTTAAATCTTTTTTTCATATATTATGAACAGTATTAGGTTTTATCAAGTGTTATATTGTGCATATCACTGTTTCCCTTGCTATTATTCCTGTTATATTAAGCAGAAATAGACCATGTCTCCAATTGAATGAAGCAGCATGCAAAGGAAATCCTTAAAAATCCTTTCGGTCTAAATGCACTATTTTGGGGTTGGGGGGCGGGGGTTAGGAGTGTTGTGGCCAGGAAGTGAGCCTGTCGCACTTTCCTTGGCAGATGCATGCCGTAGGTTGCACCTCTGGTCTGGGCTTTTACTTCTTCGGCTGATTTGGCCATTCGACTTGGGCTGGAAAATTCGTACCTGGTCCTAATGTGCGGGAAATACCACCCAGGGCTGGGCAGTGCAATTGTTTTTTTAGAGAGCACACAAGCCGGTCCTATTAGTACCCTGACAGCAAGCATGAAATGTGAAATGGCTGTGAATCGTCAGACAGACAAAGGAGGAAAAAAAAAACAGAAAAGGCAGATAATAATTTGAAAAAAGGTAAAGAAAGGAAAAAAGAAACAAAACACTGACTAAAAAATATGTTCTCGTTCTATCACATTCACAGGCAACATTTTATTAAGCTTGTTCCCATAACAGAAAAGCCTGCTCAGAACTTTAACTTCATTTTTTGACATTTCCTCATTTGCACAAACATAATGTTGCGTTACACCAGAAACAGAAAGAGAAAATTAAAGTGACAGAAAGGTTGTAATTATTCATACATGCTGGTTACGCGAAAATATATGATTGTAGCGGTGGGGTTTTTGAAAATGGCTTCTTGCGCCATTCATCAGCCTCTGCCCTTGTATTTTGTGAAGCAGCATGACAATTGTCCTCCTGGGCTTGGAGTATTTTCTGTCCCCTTTGAGTTTTTGGCATGTCTTTGGAATTGTTCTATATCCATTTTATTTAGAGGATAGAAGGTTTTCCTCGTGTGACTGCCTTTTTGGCAGGTGGTTAGGAGGTGCAGCTGTCTGGACCTCTCAGCATTGATATCATATGCAGTCTGTCAAGTCACTCCTCTGCTGGTGTCGCCCGGCTTAAATGGCTAGACTGTGCTCACTGAGCCTGAAGCCCTTCCTTGGCTTCCTCTGACATGCTATTGCGTGGTAGCCTCGTTCTTCGCCATCATGGCACACTTGTTTGGCAATGTTGTGATGTCAAAGAAATACACATAGCGGGGAAAACACTACCCGAAGTATGTGTAAATCAAAGGAGCAAATTCACAGGCAAAACTGAGTGTTGTTCTAACAATCTGCTTGTAGTTTATTATTTTAGTTCTTGTATCCTTATGTTCTTGGTGAGAAGAGACTTTTATGCTTTCAGACTGTGAAGAGCAAGTACTTGCTTTCCTCTGTGAAATTTAAATTTACAAAGACCATTATTGTGCTAGTTCCCACTGTAGATTTCAGTATAATTTTTTTTGAACACAGAGTAAATATGTTAAACGAAGGGATATTTTAACACAGCCAAAAAGCAGCTAATGGGAATTTCATTGGTGGCTTTCCTTCTTGTGGATTCAGGAAAATGGTAAGATCCACTGTGTATTTTGGGGTCCATGTCAGCTCATATGCGCACAGCAGCAATGGTATTGCTTCCTCAATGTTTATCCGCTTGGGATATCGAAAAAGTCATAAGCAGTCACGCAAGACCTCTTCCTCAGACTTAAGCCCTCGACTTGCGGGAAAAATGACGCCAATTACGTTTCCACAATGGGCGGATGACATGCCTCAGACTGCTCCGTGACCCAGAGCCGTCGGAGTCGGCCCGTACTCCGGTGAAAGGCACTTTTTTTGCAAGCTGATCCGCTCAGAAAGCCCAGGAGTCGTCTTTTATCTGCACTCGCCAGTGTGTGAGCTTAGGCTAGAGTTAGACTTAGGTTCTAAAGAGGGGTGGCTTTCACCTGCCTGTGCAATAATAACAAAAAAGTCATGGTTATTTCTGTGGGAACACATGCGGTAAGAAAGGTCAGGAAAGGTTTATCGACTGTAATATGCTTGTGTCCTTGTGGGATTGGGGATTCATCTTCCTTCTGATCAACCATGTGTGCAAAATAACTGGAAACTGTTTATTGCGTGATTTACGAGATACGTGCACTGGTTCTGAAGAGCCTGTCACAGTAATGCTGAAAAGATGACAAAAAAGTAACTAATAAATAATATATAATGATGTGTGCATCTTCCACCTACTATCTTTTCTCCCTGAGGAAGCTTTTCACTTCTAATATGGTGCTATAAGTCTTTCTCAACACTTTAGTGTGGCTAAAAGCTTTTCTGTCATCGGATGCAGATTCAGATTCGATTATTTGTTTATGCGTGTAGAATTTGCATCGGGAACACGGGATGTCTAATGTTTTAAATGTAATATGATAGTTTGCTGGTTTGCATAAGATGTCTCGGGGCTTTTTCCATCTGCAGTGTGTGGATTTGCGTGTTTTGTATAATATGTTTCTTTTCAATGCAGGAGGTCAGATACACATTTCGGCACATAAGTCTGGACTTTATGGTGTGACAGTTGTCGACTCATGTTGGAGACGTCCTGGACAGTGAGTTTAATTGTTATGAGGGAACGAGAAACTCACATCTGGTAATTTATTCCCTATGCAATGATGCAACTTTGGGTAAGGGCTGAGCTCAGAATAGGAGAGTGTTTGTGAGAGTCAAGCCTCAATTGGGTTTCATTATAAATGTATTAATTATCCTCAGTGGAGGCTGCTGTGCTAAAAAGGTTGCACTGTCTCCCTTGACAGAGGTGCGCCAAACATGTGCCCCAACTCACCTGTGGCAAGGATTTGTGGAGAAGTATGGGCTGGCGGGCGTTTGAAGCGCGACAGGCAGACAGAAACCTTTACTCCACCTTGCAGGAGCCTGTTGAATGTTTAAGTGCATCGGAATCTCTGTTTAACCGACGACCGGCTCCTCCAAACATGTTCCGAGCGATGCGGGGAGTGTCCCACGGGGAGGGAGATGCGAGAGGAGTGAGTGATCTCTCTCGACAGGCGCAGCGTGAGATGTAGCACGGAGCGGCTCATTTGATCTCCCCGTGGCGGCTCCAGGTTTCAGACCCTGTGGCACTGTGATGAGGAGTTTTTGCATTGCTGAATAATGCAGGAAGGGACTCCAGCCTGCAGCTATAGGGGCTGAAGAGGTAGAGCAGAGATGCTTGGGGCCGAAGGCTCCTGGCGTATATTGCAGGTCCTGGCGCTGTTCTTTGGAGAGGACGGTGCTTCTGAGAGACAGCTGCCTGCCTCCATATCTGTCTTTCGGCCACTTTCACGCTGCTTCAGTTAATTAGCATTCAAACCTCAGGGATGCTGGGAAGTGTATTTAGCTGGTGGAGCACTTACAATCCAGTGCACTGACTAGCCATTATCCTGCTAATGAAGGCCCAGTACAAGGGCAACGGCCACCAGACCCGGTAAGGTATTGGGTTAGTTGTCTGACAACTCTGCTCACAGTCTGAGCTCAGTCTGTGCGGTTCTGCTTTTATATGCAAATGAAAATTGGTGAGTTTGGGTGCTATTTCAGGATAGGATTGCACGATATCACATTATGATTATATGATGAATGCGCAATAATCACCAGGGCTTTAGATGGTGAGCATATTCATTTGTCTGGATGCTGGCTTTTTGCTGTTATACAGACATTTACTTGTCCTCATAATTAAGAAGCAGATTAGTAGTGTGATGGGTTTAATAGGGTGATGCCCAAAAGTTAGAAATCTGTAGAAATTTGGAGCGTCCTCATGTTTAATGAACCTGTCCGACTTGAAACTGCAGAAAGTAGAAAGTAGAGCCACAACCACCAACCACGTCCTTTTTTATCCACAAGATCTCCTCTTTCAAAAGATGTTGTGGCTGCCGAGCTGCCTCTTTCTTCACCGCGCTCCAGTGCTTATCTCTTTCATGATATAGGCCTTCCAACACAATAGCATGTGGCATGTTCCTGTAACCGAATTTAATAGACACAAGGACACACTGAATTCATGTGGATTACTAACTTTTGGGCATCACAATTTGCATCTCATTAATACGTTAGGTGTATGACTAATCCACTTACCAAATTATGAGTGTGAGTAAATGTTCATATTGCACCGAAAAGCTGATGTCCAGACAAATGTTTACGGCGATCATCTGAAGCCCTGGTGATTATTTTGCATGCACCATATAATCTCGATTGTATTGCAGTGTAATATGGCATCACCCCCATGCATCAGGCACCCCTCCTTTACCCGCTGGCTTTGGCCAGACCTGGCTGAACCTCTTCCTGTCTCAACCCATTGAAAACCCAATGACCCCCCCTCCCCCCACCCCAACTGGACAACTAGCTCGGCCTGCTTTGATGTGCATGTATACTGGCAAAGGTTTATAATTGCTTTCTTGTTTTTTTTAAGTTCTATTTTCGTGACACTTTGTAATTTTTTTCCCTCCTGTTCTAAAGAAGTTGCTGTTTTATCCGGTTCCCAGTCCGCTTCATTAATGTCAGAAAACATTAACAGACAGACACATCTAAATGGGAGTTTTGCATTAATCAAAAGTATTTTTTATGATATTCTTCATCGTGTGAAGCCAATTTTTTGTGTGTTTAGTGCTATATCTTATTTTCACGCTTCTGTTTTGGATTTCACTGTTGGTCTATATGTATGTATATGAGACCAATCCTGAATGAAATTTAACAGATGAAGACAACCATTCATACAAGTAGGCTTTAATGAAATATAAGAGGGGAAGTAATAGGACAGAATATGATTTTGTAATTATTCCAATAAATGAGTCCTGACCATCAGCTCTAATTTTCTGTACAAAATGGGCAATAGCGTGGAATGACTGTTTCTTTTTTCGGTGGGGAACGAGGTGCAGTTTTTATTAAAAGCAGAATGCTGTCAAAGGGGAATTCATAGGCTATGAAAAAAGATCTGCTACCTGACTGGTGCCAGAGTGGTTCCTAGTTTGAGAAAAATGAGGAGACGAGCCCCTGGGACCGGCAAGCACTCTGGTACACTCCCCTTGGACCTGCCTCGCAGCTCCGGCCTCCAATCTTTCCGCTGGAGCCACTCCAGCCAGCAGGCAGCCCTCCTGCTCTCGAATTAATGCCTGACCATGAGCCTCTGGCTAATTCAGCCGAGTAATATCACTCCAGCAGATAGGGAGACCCCGTCCTTCAATTTGCCCTTTCCAAATGAGCTAAAGGATTCAAGAAAAGAAATGGCTCATGCTAGTGAAAAGCTTTTGCTTCTCTTCTCTCTTATTCAGAAGTTGCTTTTCAGGTGGACTTTAGTAACTCCCAGTATCATTTTGGTAAGACTTTAAGATTTTGTTTTTTGGTTTGTTTTTTTTTTAAATTTCCCATTAAAAAATAGCTTCTGATAAGACAAGCTTAGCTCTGAAAACGTAGCTGGCCTTGAAGTAAACTTATATCCGCTATTTTTCCATGACTTCTTATTAAAAACAAGGTCTTGGAGTGTGGGTTGAAGCCAAAGTGCCCAGAGGAAACCTTTTCTGGGTCACATACACTAATTCAGATTGTATGGCCATTCATTCACATCACACAGCAGTGTACGGGCTTCTGTTGTGTGGTTCATTGTTAATCAATTTAGGCACAGCAGGGCTTGAATGTTGCTCTGCATTGTGTATTCCAGCAGCAGGGATTTATTCAGATCATTTATTGTTGATGGAAACAGGACATTCCCACTACTGTAACAGACCTTTTAACTGCTATTGAGCTGAAACTTTGCTTATTGGTTTGCTTAGCGGGTATTCTTAGTTTGGAATTAAGGTGAGACAACTAGCTGGGTACTAGTTCCCACAGTGCCACATATGGGAAATTAACTTGCAAACCAAACTGTAATACCTAACCAATGTTCAGCACCGCTGCACTGCATGAGTTGCAGGTTTGAACATCTGTTCTTCCTTCTGCTGTTAAGAAAAATGGAAGTTGTTGAGGATAAATGCAGCTTGTATGAGACTTCTTGTGTCTGCCCTTCAGCCAAAGGTGCTAGATGGATGTGGAATGCCGAATGAATGTGGTTTGTGTGTGTTTCCGGGATGCTGCGCGACCTTCCAGATGAGAGTGATAAGATAAGATCCTGTCTTACATGAAATGAACTTTATTGGTCTCTGGGGAACATTCTTTGAAAATAAATACAATTCAAAAATGAACACAGACACGAACGAAAAGAATACACTTCTGTTTTGATCTCTTATTAATTATATGTGCACGTGAATGTGTATGAAATATTTTATAGTTTTTTCCTTCGTTGTGGAGGTGCAGACAATTTCTTGGCCAACACTGGTCTTTTTCATTATGTTACGTCTTAGTTGATGTATTTTATTTTGATGTGTATAGAAGACTTAGTGAGTTAGCTGCTCATTTACTTGTACTGTAACTGTGTGTCCTGCTTCATTTTAGTTTAATCTATTTTTTTCTTAATGATGACTTTGTCTATTTTTCTCTGGCTCCGTTCGTGGTTGAGTTTATTACTTTTTTGTTTTTCCAGTGCTTTGCAAAGTGAATGCTCCCCTTGAGTGTGAATTAAGAATTTGGACCCTCTTCCTCCCATTAATAGGACTGTAGAAATTACATCATCTCGTTCATTCAAGCCCTGCTGTGCCTACATTGATTAACAATGAAGCACACAACAGAAGCCCGTACACTGCTGTGTGATGTGAACTCGTGGCCATAGGTGGAAATTAGCGGGAGAACACTTCAAACTGGATTTAAGGAAGCACTTCTTTACACAGCGT
>JABFEB020000104.1:23848418-23893333 GCA_019775895.2 Stomatorhinus ivindoensis | reverse complement strand
CAACGGGCCTGGAAATTTTGTGCAGCGGGCCTGGGAATTATGTGCAGCAGGCCTGGAAATTTTGTTCAGCGGGTCTGCTCATGAGTGGTAAACCACTGTGAAGCATGGATGTGCATATGTGAGTGTTTCATGCATGATGGGTAGTGCAAACATCCAGGAATCCTGTTCCCATTTCCCTTGTTTTGAATTTGACTGGTCATTTGTTGTGGGTAATGGGTCAGATCAAATCACTCTTCTCAGGTATGTGCCTGCTTCAGCCAAATCATGTTCGATCTTGGTGCAGTTTTACAGCCTAACTGCTATGTGACTCAGTCAAAATTAACGGGTTTGTTGGGATAACTTGCATATAACTTGTTGGATTTACGGCAGTCAAGGCGAAATGTCAGTGTAGACGTTTTGAAGTACACCTTAAATCCGACACATTATCCGGCTAATCAAGAAACCATGCTTGGTGAAACAGTCCTCCTGTGTGTGACCTCATTTCACTTACAAAGCCCATTAATGAACCAGATAAAAACAACACAGGATAGATAACAAATTTTCATTGCCACTCAGTCTTCCATAACAGTAAAGTTATGAGTGACGTGCACTCCCAACTGATATCAATGTAGTGCATTACTTGTATGTTCCTTAATTCGGTAATCTCTTAAGGTTTCGCAGTCACAATAGAGCTGTGTCAGAACGTTACCAAGAATCTTACCAGGGGATAGATTTAACAGTTTAGCTCCTATTCCCGCATGACACTATAACACGGATTTAACAATATATAAGTGGGTTTCTGTGTGTGTGTGTGTCTGTGTGTATGTGTGTGTGAGTGAATGGAGTACAAGAACGAGGGGGGCGATGTGTCGTTGCCGTGGGGGGGGGGGGGGCCCCCCCCCCCCCCCCCCCCCCCAACTACATGCCTGCTCTGTTTACCTACCTAGTTTGTTTCTCTTTTCCTTGGAAAATACTTAAGTAAGATTTTATTTTCATCATTAGAGCATTATAATACCGTCAGCTAAATGACAACATATTAAACATCAGTAAACCAACTGAACTCCGTAATACGCACACGGAGACGGGTGGGAAGTGGGCCTCCAAGGCACTGGATTACAACAGGGAGGGGCAATCTTATCCAGAAAGGGCCCATTGTGTTTGTGGGTTTTCGTTGCATCTCATTACTATTTAGGGGACTGATTGGCTGAATAGTTCTTACACCTGGGTTTGAACAGCTGACCTAAAGGTTATCCTAAAAACTTCCATACACACCATATGTTTTTTTTGTCGTGATGGATCACCGCAGCAAAATACTACCGGTGGAAACACTGGTTTATTTAACCATTAGAAGGTAGAAAAACTCTTGAATTTGAATAAAACTTAATAAATTTACCCAAATAATTACCATATAGATAGAAGAAATTTTAATAAGGACTTTGAGGTTCACTACTGCAGGATTTTATCAGGGTCAGCCTCTGTCAATTGACTCAATAATTGCACTTCCTTAAAAAAAGCAAATATCAGGAGAAACAGATGCTTCTCCAACCTTTTAATCCTATCTACAACATCACCCTTTTGCTCTTTTTTTGTTAATCCTTTCATTCCTGCAGATGATTGGCTGACTGGGAGCAGGTGCTGTTGCTTGGGATATCTGTGTGTGCTGAACAATTACCCAGCATTGATGTCCTCTACATGTCCTCTCCAATGGACCCATGGCATTTGGAACAGCAATAATGCACGACATTTAACCTTCTTTAATGTTCCCATGCCCCCTGTCTGTTCAGCCTCATTTTTGCCATCTCAGCTGCTTGAGGCATCGCTCCATACAGCTTAATCTGACCACTCATGTCATCGATATCTCTGCAACCTCCAGGTCATCGGACTCTCACTTATTTACAGCCAGAGTTTTTTTTCTTCCTCCTCTCAACTTATGTGAAGGTGGAATTACATAACAGTTACACTAGTGCTGGCTTGGGTAACAAAATTGAAATGTGGGGAATGTGTGTTCAACCCACACTTGCTTGATTGTACTTACCCTGCATCCATCCTTGGTGTTTTATTCATTTTAGTCTAATGATCTCTAGTCTAAGACCACGCTTGGAGTCGCGTAAATAATTTCTTGTAGCTTGGCTTAGCAGGTTCATAACTCATGTGAGTTTTGAATCTTGGAAAAAGAGTGTTTTCACAGAGCTGTGCCCTAAGATGACCTCACTCTCATTTTCATTCCGTTGAGGTTTGGACTAATTCATCCAGAAGGGCTGCTGGGGTCTGCTGCCTAGCAGGTTCTGTGGACAGCAAAAATCAAAGGAATTGAGTTATTCTTACCTGATTGTGATGAGACACTAGGACAACCCTAACACAAGTGTGACACCTTTATTTTTGGTTTATTTATGCATAGGCAATTTATATGTACAATTATCAATTTTTCAGGCTTCAGAATTGATTTGTCACACCTATCACAGGTTCTCTAACCCATATTTGACAAGTTTCTTCCTTCTGTCTCCCAATATATTATACCTTTCTTTTTGTCCAGAAATATCAAGCGTATTCGGAGTCAAGATGTTGCATCACAGGATTTATCATGAAAGTAATATTAAATCACTGTACTGTATATTCACACATTCAACTCAACAAGGTTGCTTCTTCTGGAGAGGATCATGAGGGGAGCCTATTTCAGGCACCCCAAGGCACTTGAGATACAATGGCTGGCCATCACAGCACTCATACACCCGGAGAAATATACCGCGGGCAAGACAGGTGCCAGTCACCCGCATGTATTTGAAAGGAAACCTGTGTGACAAGGGAGAGCATGCAAACTCCACGCACAGAACAGGAGTAGGATTCGAACCCTGAACCCTGAAGTATCAGTGCCCATATAAAATGTGTGCCTTATTTACTGTAATGCTCATTTTAAATGTTACCATAACCTCAGTTACAACCTTAAACATAAGGCCAAACATAAGCTGATACTTTTATGCACTTGCATCGGTTCGTATTTGCATACCAGTTATATTCGGTTTGGTGTGATTCAGTGTGAAACGTCTGGTATGTTTTACAGCCAAGTGTGTGTTAGGGTGGGGGGGGGGGGTGTAGGGGGCTCAAGCAGAATCACTGTATATTATCTGCACTTCCCAGATTCAGTAGATTTAAATGAATAATTAATCTCCACACCATCTTTACCAAATGTTGAAATTTACATGCTTTCCTTTTTACCAGCCACAGGCCCTAAATCTGTCTGGCTGAATATGATGAGAAATAGAAGTGTCAGGCTGGCTATGGACAGGCCCAGGAAGCCTGTCTGCATGGCAGAGAGGAGCCGGATTTATGGAGCATTTTTCACTCGATCCATCCTGTTACTGTTGAACCTCAGAGAGGGAGTCAGGGGAAATGTTTTATTGAAAAGAATATACAAGTAATCGCAATGAAAAATAGAGAGATTTGTATAAATTCATAAAGCCGCACCTACATTCAGTCATGTTGGTGAGCGCCCAGACCTGTGATATACTGTAGTTCAGAGCACGGCTATGATTTAGTTAGGTACATACTTCCATTTAAGCTGCATGCTCAAACCTTCATTACATAAACAAGTCACTGCAGCACGTTATTAGATACCAATTGTATGAAATGCACTAGTGATGGCAAATACAAGGTTTATTTTTTCACTCTGTTGACATTCATTTTTTCCCTCGTGAAATAAAACTGGTTCTGGTCAGATGTGACCAGTGGCTCAGTTCATTTTCAGTATGAGGCTGATTTATGGAGACCAGCCATATTGGCAGCAACAAAATGCCCACGAAGCAGACATAGCGTGGGCAGGATGCTTGCTAAAGGTAACTAAATGCATCCAAAGCCCTGTTCACACCTGGCATTAACAGGCATCTCCGCATGCTTCTAGACCAACCGCCTTTAATCGGCTCTCACTTTCCCGCGACTTATTTAAATAAGCACGTAAATCACTTTCGTATTATTATAACGACAGAACCAACTGGCAAGCACCTATCACGTGCCTGCATGTTCAGAGGCTGCAACAGTACAAAATAAACAATGTGGAACAAAGCAATTTCAAATGCACATCTCAGTGAAAAAGCAATATGCATGCTGATTTCATGCATTTGTGCTCTTAGCACAAGAAATTGGCATGAATTTTAACTATTATACAGTGACTGAAGTACACACATGAAGTACATGAGTAAGCACATGTGTAATGCATACTATGTCAATCTCTGATTATAAAACCACAATTGTTGTTTAAGTGGTTAAATGGTAAATTGGCATTACTGCATACATGGCAGTTTGGTTGATTTGTAAACAAGCAAAAATAAAATCATGATGTATATCGTGATTCTCTCCAAAAGTATCATGGTATGATATCTGGCCATATCCCCGCCCCCCCATGACTGAGTTAACATATGGATTGTTCCAAGTATACTGTACCTGGGCTGTGGTAGCTAGACTACGGACTCCTGATGTTTTGTGGGCACTGTGTCCTAATAATCCATTTTCATGGTTCATAGTTCATAATTAATGCTCTGCTACAGTGAGCATTGTTGAGGGTCAGACACCACAATAGTTTATTTTATGACCTAAACTATATATTTCAACAAACATATAGTCTCCAGAAATCTGGGACAATACTTCAGTCTGCATATAATAAACATATTTATACATACACACAGTTGTATATAATATACATATTTATACATATACAAACAGTTCTGTGTCCTAGCACTTCTTCAGTTTGTGGCAACCAAAGAAAATTATGCGAAGCTTGTCTATCTGTGCTGTATCTGGGGGGTATATTTGCTTAGGAAAAATATAATTTAATATCAGAACCTATGCAAATGAATAGTAATGCAATACAAATTAACAAGAATGTCTTCTGTTTTCCACAAAGTCTTGTTGGATGCTAGAAGAACACAGTTTTGCTTCTCAAATCCGTCCACAGGGTCACCCTAGCCATTCCATGTGTTTCTGAAATTTTACCACCAGCTCATCTAACTAATTTACCTAAGTTGTTAAATGACTCAATGCGACATTGATTAGCCAAAGATGATGTGCTAGTGGTCAAGTTCAAGAAATCTATGGCTATACTAGATGGTAACACACTGTAAAAAGAAAAAAGTTGGGAAAACTCAAAAATTTAAGGCAACCTCCTGCGAAGCATTTTTAAGTTTTCTGAACTTCACGCCCATGTAGCTGCACTGACTTAATTTCCTAAGTTACACAGTAAGTTCCTAAGTTGTCACAGGGCAGTGCTGTAAGTTTCCTCAGCTTCACTTTGCAAGCACAATGAAATTGTGAGTGTGATCTTGCTGAGATTGTAATGATAAGTTGGGTGAACTATTATAACCCAAAGAAGAAAAGCAGGTTTGCAGAACTGCGGGGTGATTGAAGTTGAGAAAACCATAGAAATGCTTTGCAGCTGGATGCCTTACATTTCTAAGTCTGCTCAAATCCCTCTAAACTTGCTTTGTGAGTTTAACGAAATACATAAAGGATTAAAGGCAATTGATTACATGTTCATCTTAATCACGACAGAGACAATGATTTATTAAATACAACTTATTTCACTCTCCTCTTTTAACATCGTGTATACACATACACACAATTAACCTTTTTGACTATAACCCCTACCCAGCCTTAACCTTAACCATAAGTAACAAAACAAAATACAACTGTTTTTTTAGTTAGAATTTTTAGTTTTTGATAGCATTCACAAATCTTTGTGGGGACCTGAAAATAACAGGTTTTCATTACATTGTGGGAAATATTTGGTCCTATCATATAATATAAACATAATCCACACACACACCTGCATACATAAAAGCTGCTGATGTACAGTATATGGCAAATGTATCAAATGTTTTGTACTTTCACTACAATATATTTTTTCTTAAATAAACATCCATCCCTCTTATAATCTAATTATTACCACCTTTCTTAACTCGCGTGGTACATCCCGTACGGTTATCACTATATTGTGTTCCTTCAAAGCTTTCATGCAAACACTGATATCTGCATATTCATTAAGCCAAACCTGCATCGCTGACACACTCACATACCAGTGACCTTTTCACGTGTGAATTGCACCATGCTCCGTTAACGCAGAACCTAGGAGTTGTTACTCACGCTCACGTTACTCACGGTCTGCTTCAGATTTGTTAACACAGACGTAGGCCTTTCATAATTTAGCCATTGATTTGAGATGTTCGGCCATGATCATTCCTACAATGTCTTTCTTGGGTTTATTTCCAAGGTAACACGATAAAAAATCTTCTTGGATGTCTTACACAGCAAGGAAACTTAAAGTTTGGCAGTAGAATGAGGTAACAGTAGAAACAATAGAAATGCACAATAAACAAAGCCAAGGCGATAAGCAGCATGTCTGCACTGACTGATTAGCCACCGTTTGACTGCTAAGGGAGTTAGTGTCACGCTTAAAATAATTCATCAAAAAATCCAGATTTTGTTCCCTAAAGTCCCTACAGTCATTTGTAAACTAAACACGTTAGCATTAGATACTCATATTTTAAAGTAAGCAGCATTGCAATAAGTAAATACTTCAGCAATCCTTAATAAAGATGTCTCTTTGCCAGTAAAATTAATTACACTAGTAACAAGTAAATAGCAATTTCGGCGTGTTGTGTTTAAGGACGTTTACATGACACCCTAAGATGGGTCCTGTCTGGTGTTGTACTCTTGAGAAGGGTACTTAACCTGGATTGCTCCAGTAAATAATATTCAGTTGTATTAATGGGTAAAAAGCTTTATGCTATTAAATTTAAAAGTATAATGCAGCTTTCATATGTGTCCAAATCAAACACTTATCCGTGAGATCAACCGCTGAAATTTTTGACAAATATGAAATTTTGAGAAAAATCTGTCAACCACAGGGCTGCATGACATCTTTTAAACCTGTAATCTAAGGGAATTCCCGTGCGAGACGTGGAGACACAAATGTCTGTGTTTTTATTGAACTCACAAACCGTGAGAAACTAATTTCACGGCCGTGGAGCAAAGGAAACCAGGAGCCTCATGGGAAAACCACGGAGCTTGGCGTGTACAAGCGCGGCGTGTGTGCGGAAGGTGAGGCTACGCTGGGCTGACAGGTGGCAGAGTGGGACTCGCACCTCACGGGGCAAAATCTGGGAAAAGGCAGTGCTGCTATACCCTAAACGATTGGCTTTATGGATAATTCAGCAGTTTCCTGGAGGAAAAAGAAGCTTTAAAATGAGTTGCAGTTTAATTACAAAGCGGTGGGATAAAGTATTATTTTTAAACATAAAACCCTGTATGCACATGCAATTTACCTTAGATTTCCCATTGCATTGTTATATTAATATGAACGTTATGATGCTGGAAGCTTCCCCTCATCAGTTGGTGTAGTGTGACTTTGACCGTCTGAGTTACTGCTTAAACAAAAAGAATAATTATCACCTTTCCCTTCTCAATGTTGTTTGATCTGTCCTTCTGCACTGCCACAAATTAAATTTTAATTGCTTTATTAGAACGTAATTTTTGCTTATTATTGTCTACAGTCTTCTCCGGAAATACATGGTAATACATGTACATGTGTCTGTACACATAATAATGGATTTTTGAATGTGCCCATTAGGTAGGTCATTTGTGTTATTCATCCTAATACTGTATGACAAGGGGGGCGGTAAATGATCCCTTAAATGACTTCAGAATGACTTGACTTGCGATCTTGACAGGCATACAACCTTTCATCGAGGAGACACAAAATCTCCTCAGTTGCAGCAATAATCATAGCTTGTGTCAAATATTTATGACTTAACTTTGTTTTGAGAGGGGAACTATCTGTAAATGGAGCTGCTGAGATGACGATCAGAGAGCACTGTGACAGGTCCTCTGACGTAATGACAAGTTCAGCACGCACCTTCTCCCAAAGCGCTACCAAAGGAAACTCCCTGGATGCCTTACAGTTCAGCATCTAAAGCAAACATATCGGCAGCTTGTCATTGTTGCTCATCAGTGTAATTAGCAACCAAGCAAATTTGTCCCTTGGAATTCAGCATATGGTGTTTAAGTATTAAGGTGTTATGCACACACTGAATAATTCTAGAATTTGTGCAGCCAGGTCCTCTTGTAATGATACAAACTCCGGCACTCCAGCCACTTGACTCCAACTTGATGTGATGTATGAACAACATCACAAAATAATCAGAATATTGACTCCTGTCTAAATTAGGCTATGGGGATATCAGGGATTATACAGTTTTCATGGTCCTCACTTTGGTGTGTCTTAAAAATACTGCGAAACTGAAGCTACATACATGCATTTACCCAAACCATATGTCCAACAGAAAGCTGTATCAGGAAGCTGAGGCTGGGAGAAAACCTGGACTGAATGCCAATCTATCACAGGAAATGCATGCAAAGACAATGAGAATATGCAAATCCCTCACAGAAAACTGTGGAAATAATCAAAGACATATCCTAGAGGTGTATGGGCCAAACCCAGTCAGTCACCAGGGTGTCCTTGATAATAATTAATCTTCCCTATCTGAAACACTTTTGAAGGAAAGTAACAGAAGATTTTTCATTACAAGTTCTTCAGCTTTGTGAACTTATTCTCTTTATTACACCCAATTGTCCTCTGTAATACCTTCTTAGGCAAACTGGAGTTAATCAGAGGTTAGACATCCAAGAGACATTATTCTTTGTGGTGAGTTTACTATCCTCAAATATGCGAATATCTTATTTGCTACTTTTTACAAATGTGCTGCCAGGAAAAAATGAACGTGGATGAAGTTTTATCAGAAATCTTTACAAAATGGTTTCTGCTGCTTAAATTTGGGATGTGTTCATTGGCTTAGGTGTCTAGTGGGCTGCCCAGCTGCCAATTGAGTAATCAATTAAGCCATTGATTAAGATACGTAAAATTCAAATCAATTTGTCTCTCTGTTTTAACTACTTAGAAAAGCAGGGTGCATTAGAGGAGAAAATAGGGCTTGAACTGGCATCTTCATCTTGTGTGGTATCTAACTTGGCCAGCTTTTTGTTTGGTGGAACCTGCCAAACAGTGTTTTTCTCCTGCATCCTTTCCTGTGGAACAAAGCAGAAATGACAGGGCCACCATGCTGCTGTCAGGGTTCTGTTGGCTGGATGAGCAGCAGTGTTTATCCCACAGATTAATTCCTCCATTCCAGGAGTGAACGCTTGCTTCTCAGTTCTCCTCGTCTAAAGAGCTTGCTGGTTGTTTATTAGCTGTATCACATATGTATGGTTTTTTTGTAAATACGCTCATTCGGGCTGGGAATTCTTATTCAATAATTAGTGCTCATGGGACGAGGCTGTTCTTTTTGAACAGAAATGTCTTCAGTATTATGGCGACTACATAAAATTACTTAAAATCAGCGGCTTGGAGGGGGTGACAGCAAGCATATAGAATATAAAAAGCCATTCATGATTTAAACCAATAAATAAATGTTTATTTGAGGGGGCTAAAGGCCCCCCTAAAATAGGCATAATGACAGCCCTGCCTGAAATATGGATTAGAATTTTTTTGTTGTCAGTTTCAGAAAAACTGGTGTCGTGACCTATTTAAAATGAAATGTGTAATTTTGAAATGCATTTTTTTATTATTATTATTGGAATACTCTAATTTTGTGCTGGATCCCATTTTTCGATACTAGCTCATTGGAAGCTAGATGTAATAAAGGAGGCAGCCTTTGAACTCATACAGCTGTTATACCAAGCAGGCGCTTGTCTTATTACTCAGAGATCTTCAGATTGAATATTTGACCCAAATGACATTAGTATTCTTGCGTCATATCTTATACAATAGGAAATCCTGGACTGTATATGAAGTTTGTTTGTTTGAGCCTTTCTATGACGTGTCTGAGAAGGGCAGAAGATGGAGAGGTCATGGCAGAATGTGTGAGTCATTCATAGATAGACTTTAGGTCTCTCAGCATGTGTGAGAGAGTGAGAATGAACTCAATCCCCTATGTGCATGTGGAGGTATATGGTTTAGAGAAAATGGATACTTCATAATCTCACATGCTAGACACTTTGCTGTGAGCAATGTTTTATGTAGATTGTCATTTCATGCTAATTTTTCATACCACATGAGATGAAAGTCCCATTAACACCAGTGATCCCAGTGCTGAACCTGCTGGTCACCATACCTGAAAAAAATATGGAGCTTTCTTCTGTTTGAAGTTGGTCATAACCTTAGGTATTTCATTGCTAAAATTTGCTATTGGGTTTAAGCAGCTACATAGTGCTAATTGTATAGAACTGACTGGAGGAGGATAACCTGTCAGGATTTCTGTGTGTTTCTGTGACTCTGCTTATGAGACGCTCAGCATTTATAAATATATCTGGCTTTTAATGAATGTTTCGGTTCTTAACTGCCTTTTTATTCAGAAAGGACAAACAAGGCACTTTGTTCTGAGTTGGGGAGGGGGACCTGTGTGTTGTCCTCTTGGAGTCTTTCACTTTTCCGCTAGGGGAGGGGGGTCTGCTTTGGGACTGCTCTGTCAGCTGCTGTCTGTCATCTTGCCAAGCTGAAAAATTAATTATGGAGGGGAAAAGGGAAGAAAAAAGAGAATGTCTTTGATTGCTGATGACTTGCTTGTTCCAGTCTGTTTCAGGGATGTTTTGAAAGCTCTGACAAGGCATAATGGCATGCCTTTCACTCTGTCGACTGTTTAAAAAGGTTTTGCATTTTTTAACCTTTTCTTGGTCAATAAAAAGATTTTTTTTTTCGGTTTGGGAGAAGGAAAGACGAGTGTGCTGTGGATGTCACCTTGAGGCCTTCCTCTAGGCTGCCGCTGCCGCAGTGGGCTCTCTAAGTGAAAACACATGTTAGCATGACTGTGACAACATCACATCTGTGATGGGA
This sequence comes from Stomatorhinus ivindoensis, assembly GCA_019775895.2. Classification (NCBI taxonomy): domain Eukaryota; kingdom Metazoa; phylum Chordata; class Actinopteri; order Osteoglossiformes; family Mormyridae; genus Stomatorhinus; species Stomatorhinus ivindoensis. The sequence continues at coordinate 23,882,481 of JABFEB020000104.1, read as the reverse complement.
ATAAAGCCTTCATTTAAAATTTATTTCATGTTTTCTCTCGTGGAATCACCGTAGGGGTGAGGAAGGGTGTTTGTTCATGAGTTTGTGGACAAGGGTCTGTGCCATGTATGATACCAAATATTAATCATATATATCAGAGACAGAAGCAACAAGAAAGAAAGAGTATAAATACTGATACAGTTCTTGCTAATTTCTAATTCATTTTGATTACTACATAAGCCAATGAGCAGTAGCCATTTTAAAGACACCCAGGTACTTCATTCCTGAAATAAGTCATACCAAGCTTAAATAGGCTCAAGTATATTATAAATGGAGGTGAAGCTTCAAAGTGCAGTGAGACAGAATGTTAAGGTTAGAAGAGCTCATATTATAATCAATTTATTCAAGGGTGAAACTAGAAAGTGACAGAAACATTATTTCCAGACCTTATGATTTATAACCCCATGAAGCAAAAATCTTGTTGAAGGCAGGACCGGGAGGGAGCTGTCAGGGGTGTGAGGAGGCTTCACCCGCTACGCACTCAAGTTTGATCTGAAATGGCAAGCGGATTATGGATGTGGCATTTGGGCTCCAAGAAGAGCTGTGTCTTGTCCACTTGATGGGCATCTTCGAGCCATTGTGCGTCAAAGGTTCTAGCCGGTATGACTAGCATACCAAACCTCACTGTCCCCCTTCTTAAAAATCTGACAGTCAACTTTAATTTCTACCTTCACTCTCTCAGATGCCTGAATTGCAGTTTTTTCTGCTCTCATTTTCTGTAGCATCACTTTTACCTGATTCCTCTGACTTTCTCTCATTCATGTACCTACTCTCACATCACTGCTGGCGCCCCCTGCCCCACGGAATTGGCTGGTAGGTTGGTGTCCCCTCAGAAGTTAGCGCCCTAGGCGGTCGCCCATGTCACTTATAGGATTGACCGGACTTAGTTCCTCTTCTTGTTATATTATTTATAGCTAAAATATCCCTATTCATGGTGACCCATGTAGCTCAGTTTCCAGCTTAACCCATTACGCCTCATAAAAGTTTTAGCTTTATAAATGAGTAAAGTAACAGTAATGAGAACTTGAAATTCTTTAAACACTTGTCTGTGCTGCTTGAATGGAAGCTTGGATTACGGACACTTAATTAGAGGGGGTTGTGCACCAAGATGCAGGTAGTAGAGGCTCACCCTGAAACCAACATTTAAATACAACCAAGCTCATACAGTGTTGCTTGAAAATATGTGGAGCATCCTTCATTTGGCAAATAATCTCAAGCATCCTTTATCTGATCTCTGATCTCCTTTGTTCCATGAATCAAAGAAACACAAAGTATTGTTTTTAGTAGTCTGTTCAATCAATAAGCATTCTGTTTTGTGTTTTCAGTGTTTGATGTTGCATCATTAAGCTGTATTCACGAAATATAACCTTGATTTAACCTGGCAAAAGAAGCTGTAAAAAACACCATTTTAATATTTTAAGCAATTAAAATTTGATTGAAATATGGTTCAAACAAAGCTGACGAAAGAGCGTTAGTGAAAAGGCATTTCCTGAAAGGCATTTGTCATTGAATAATGAGGTTACAGGTGCAAACATACATAGAAATTACGTAAACTAAAGTCATTATTGAGTATGACTTTGTCAAAGTTCTATTAAAATTGATGCCAGCTTGTGTATTTTGATTTGTGACTTGGCCGATGTGAAAATGGAATGCTAATCTCTCTTATTACCTGCCTCTCTTCCTTTAATGTCCGCCACCTACTTACTTAAACTACTAAATAATAGCAAAACTGAATTTCAGTATTGCGCATTTCCTGTTAAAAGTGGTCACATTTGAAAAGTGAAATGCTGATGTCTCCTCATTTTAATTTGAAATGTGCATCAGGCAGAGTCTGTGGCTTCTGATTGTGGGAGGAAATTAATTGCATGAAGCTTTAAATATTGCATAAAATTGAATGAGTTTCTTTGAAAGACAAGTACAGAAATGTTACAATTCACAGAATCTGAACTGAGAGGATCATATTTCGGACCAATGTTCTTTATTTTTTTGTTCAGTGCCATGTAGCAGTTAACAAGGCAGGACAAGTCTTAGCTAAATAATTATCATGAAGCTGGTGATAAGTGAGAATTTCCCTGTTTTAGCTGCAAGTGTATTTAAACAACTGTCTGTAGGCCAGAAAATCAGACTGATTAATATTAATATGCTTCTAAGCAAGATAATTGGAATCACATTTTCCCGAGCAGTCAGTGTTTTTCAGAAATAGCATCAGCTTTCCTAAGGGATCTGATTGATGAAGCATTGATGCTTTTTACTGTATACTGATTGAGAAAACCTTCACATTTCATATGCTTCATATGCTAAGGGGATTTTTAATTTCAAAGTATACATTGTACATAACAGTAATGTATGGTAAGAGGTATTATGTCAGCAAATCTTTTACAGAAAATCAAAAACTGGAAAAAGCTGATTGCATAAGAAGTCAACCCCTGTGTTCTGGAAGCTGAAAATGAAAGAGGAGGAAAAACAGATGGAAAACATCCCCTTACCCGGGACACAATTCTTTTAAAACTGGTCTCCACCTTTGATAGCACCCCCCTCCAGTTTTTGTTTCACCCTCATTTAACACACCTGATTCAACTCCTTGTGCTAATTACCGCACAGCTCTTGAGCTGAATCATTTGTGGCGGAACAGGGAAAGAACTACGCTACACTGGGCTCCGGCCCACCAGGGTTAAACATTAATTTCAGATGTCACTAGGTTCAGAAACAGGCATTCTGCTCTTCACTGAGCAACTCATTTGGCGGACTGGATCACAGATTACAGCCCAACTTTAAACTTGTTCAGCTGAACTTGGATCTAAGATAGGACACAGAAGGAGCTTTCAGGTTGACTGCTTGTGATTGTCCTTGTCCTATATTTACAGCATGATTATCTCCTATAATATGCATAATGAAAAAAAAGCACTCAAAATAAGCATGTCATTTATTTAAATTACCCTGACGCTAAGGGCAGCATTAAGTTAAATGCCTATGCCATTGTCTTTGTACCTTTGTTTTAATATGCGCCTACCATAGTGTAGTATTACGTGAATAACAATAATGAACAGTAAACATTTCCATGTAAACATATCAACCAGTATGTTGGCCTGTCTTGGACTCAAACAAAAAACTCTTTCTTGTTTTCTCATAACTCTCTAACTCTCTAACACACACACAGGTTAGGTATCTATATCTTTCTGCAGACCCTCCAGGCATTTCTAAGGGCATATCCATAATCCCAACTATGACAATCTTAACCCCTACCAAGGCCAAACCTTAACCCTAAATAACCAAACAAAATACGAGACTTCTGGCATTTTCAGTTATTTGATTCTCAAATTGATGTAAAATTGATTTTCCTCTTGTGGGGACCAATTTTCTGGATACCACAAGTTTCATTGATGATGATTATTAAAGCATTATTATGTCAAACAAATTTTACAGGGTTCATTTTGTTAATTTATTCCTGTAAGTTATCTGGTTACTAATTAATCTATTTAACTTAACTGCACGGATGCTTGTCTAACAAATGGCTTATCACATGTCGTTCTTAGCATTTTGCGTTTTTGACTTACGTCATTCACCTTAACTTTAATACAAGGCAGAATACAAATGAAATCCTTAGGTTGGTTCATGAGCTACGTTTCTCACATTGTCATTAATTCAAAGTTCAAAAATGGTATGTAAGAAGATTAGGGCCACCATGAAAATGTTATGTGAATTCTGACTTTAATAGCAGAATTCTGAATTTAGAAAAAAGTCAGAACTCTGAGATTAAAGTCAGCATTCTGAGAAAAAAAGTCCGAAATCGAATAATATTTTCATGGTGGCCCTAATCCTGTTCCGTAATAATGTGGTTGTGAGTAATGGATTTTTTAAGGAATATATACTTTTTAATTTATCCAATTATTTGTTGCATAGAGAAAAAGATGTAAAACTATTTAATAAAAAAATCTAAGCATGTTTTCTGCTAGTATAACTATTAATTGCTAAAATATTCAGCGACTTCGGCTTGACTGTTTCCACAGCACTGTCACTTTGGCCTTTCCTGTCAGTGTGTACAGTTAGTGGTAATTTAGGCAGCAGCATGTAAAAATGGCAGCTGTTAAACTTACTTGCCTGTTTGTTTCTGACAGCTTTATTTTCATGAGTGTCTACCAAGTATTAAATCTGAGGCATAGACCTCGTTTATATATTTAAACTAGCGGAATATTGCATGAACACACAAAAATGTCATGAAAACCAGCCTTAGAGAGCTACGTCCTGCATTGTGCCATGATATCTCTATTGACCTCAGTAAATCATAAATTCAATTTTATATTTGTTCTTAGACAGGACCATCCAAGTTTTGCTTTATGGTCTTCAGAGATAAACAAAGTACACAACTCCATTACTTGTGTCGAAGTGAAAGTCATTCAGTCAAATTTTTACTCGAGTTAAAGTACCTCTTGATTTAAAAAATACTGAAGTATTAAGAAGTTCATTCTCTTTTTATTGTCAATGCTATTGCCGTATTGTTGCCACAATGCATTTGTAACAAAACCTCAAGACTCTTAAACACCCTGCTGAATGCACTTGCAAGTAGAACCTGTAGAATAAAAATCTTGTGGAATATGATACAACAGCTATAGAAACACAATTGAATCAAATAGAAATTCATTAAAAAAAAATATAATACCTCCCCACCCCACCCACAAAAAACAGAATGGTAGTGTTCTGACTGGTTACGGCTGGGTACGGGTTAAGGTTGTCATAGTTGGGATTAGGGTTTTTCCCATAGAAATGAATGGATGATCCCCATAAAGATATGAATGTTGACCTTTTTCATGTGCATCAGACAGATAGTGGAATGGCTGTCGATGCAACTTCCTTGGAAAATACAAAATAAATAAAACAACCAACCTAGTAACACACCTCTAGAACTGCCCAACAGCAACTTGACTGACAGCATAGGAGCTGTGTGCCCTGATTTGTTTTTCTCCTGTGACAAACATAATATGGCCCATCACATTTTAGAAAAGAAAAAAAATCCACTAACTTTAGAGCTATGCTTCAGAAAAATAAATAATGAGAACCTTCCTAGAAATATAGTGGAGTCAAAAGTACATTTGTCTTTCAGATCTAGTGGCATCACAAGTGACAAGTTTCCACAAAATCTGGTACTCAAGTGAAGTACAGAAGCTTGAAAAATGTACTTAAGTACAGTACTCAAGTAAATGTACTTCATTACTGTTCACCCCCCCTATTCTTTTGGCCTCTCTAAAGTTTGCTGTCAGCTGCAAGGGTTTTTTTCCTGTCCAGTCATCCAACTGAGCTTGCTTTTGCTTCACTAAAAGACCGAAGAATTGAATATTCATGAACTGAATATCCTTTGTTTTCTTTTTGGCTGGATTTTCCCACACCATGCAATAGAGTCATCTTGATATAAAATTGTCTTCTGTCATGCTCATTCCATTTCATATACTGATTAATTTTATTTTTTTTGTCAGTGTGCTCCAATGTTATGCATCTTATTCTTATTCAAATTATTATTCTTACACTACCACTACATCTGTATTTTAAAACTTTTAAAACTTGATTTCTGTTTTGAAATAATCATATATTTCTAAGCACATCATTTACATTACTTTTACTGTTTCCTAGATACCTCATCAAACAATTATTCTTATGTGTCTTTTATTGTACCTGCTGATGGTGTTTTAGTTTGGACAAATACAAATTGTGGCCCTATTACTTGTTGGCTTCCTCATTGGCTGTAACTGTTACATGTAAAATCCATGCTTTGATAGCATGCAAAAATCACAGAACTTAATACTACAGAGAAAGAAAGAAACCTTAAAAATCTGCGTAACTTTAAAAGTCATATAGTATTTCCTTCCATGGCAATTCATTCAGTTGATGAATTCATCATTGTCATTCCAGCAGCATCTAGTCACATATCTGGATGTTCAGATCATGAAAAATAAAACCGTTACCTAACACCTGAAACATGAGAACATGCAAATCCTGCAAAGCCTGAGCTGTGGCAGTTTCACGCTACAATCTTTGAGGTTTCACGAAACAATAATATCCACAGTAGCTACAGTATGTGATGCTTACAGTTTTAAGTTTCAATATTTATATGGCTTTATATTTACTAATTATAAACGTTAATGACCATGTGAAGGACATATATAGTGCATAATGCAAAATCCTTCCTTGTATTAACACTTGTGGCATGACCCTATGGTTGCTGCAGAGTTGTGTTCCTTATCTTTCCTGCAGACTTGCAGTCTCGCTTCCCTCGTAGTCATGTTGGGAAATACGACAGATGAAAGTGTAATGATCACATTTGCAAAAAAAAAAAGAAGAAAAAGTCACTTATCAGATTACCAATAAACTATTCATATCTCATCCCAGATCTGTCTCACTGTTCCTTTGATGGTACTAATGATCCTAATATTGGTAAATGGGAATTAATGTGATTCCTAATGGGTTATCAGCACAGGATTTGCATTTTACGCTGGTTGAAGCTTTTCCAAAAATTCTAAAATAGCCTGTTCCTTCTCATGTTGATTGCTGCATTTATATATTTATATTCTTGCAATATTCGGATATCTTTTTTCACTATTAATGAAATCTAGCTGGACCTGATTGCACTCATTGCGTCATCAGAGCTGTAGAAAGGTGAGCAGTGTCTCGCACTTCATCCCATCTTTATTTTGTTTTGCCTCCTCCCAATAATGATACCTGCTTCTTTGAAGTCTGTCTCCCTGCCTGGGTTTCCCACCCAGCAAAACTTCAACATTAGGAAAAGTTTTAGACATTATGGATGCAATTAGGAGTTAGGAAACAGAAGCTCAGCCTCTCGTGTAGGGAGAACACAAAACAGGCATTGTTACTGAGCACAACAGAACATCCAAACTATACATTTTTTTCATTGTTTTTTCGGTCAAACTCTATTCATCAAGCTTACAGACTCATACAGGACATGTTACATGTGCACCATTGCAAAGTACAGTACGGTTTCTAAAATAAGGAGTAACACAGTCACCTTTTATGTAAGCATGTTAAACAAATGTCATTTTGGTAGTTAATTATCAGTTCTGGATAAATGGATGGGTGGACATCTTTAATGAATCAAAGCCAGAATAAAACTTCATATCTAGTACTGCGTGTGATATTAAATTCAATTTGAGTCAGCTGCTTAGTTGTTATAGAATTATAATTTCTGTGATTATTGTCAACAAATAAGGCTGTTCACACATAAACATATATAACTGGGCTGTGCTACTTAGCTAAAGGCCGGGTCACCTACCTCCAAACACATACACTGGTGGGATCTTTGCTGCCAGCTCCGAAATTGATGATTAAAGGCACTGGCTGCCTTCAGTACCTCTTCCATGTTGGAGAGTATAAAAGAAAATAGTCAGGCTTTCTACAATTCACTCTCCACTCAATAGCAATGCACAGGCGCAGACAGGAATTGGCAGGAAATGGAACTGATTACACTGCTGATGAAATTTAAACCTCCAAATGTAATATATTTTGCAACTTTGAAGAAAAGCTTTGCTTTTTATTAGTCAGCACTGAACTACACATAAGGTAACGTGTAAGTATATTTATAGGTATGTGTTCTGTCCTATTTGTAAGCAGCACAACATCTGTTCATGCACTGTGTAAAGAGCCCACACGAAACGTACTGTAAAGCATACATCTGAAATTCCTCTTCAGGAAAGTATGCTTTTTTCCTTCTTTCTTTGACAGAGATTTGAGGGTGGTGTTGACCTTTTTCATTTTATCCCTCCCTATGTTTTTTCACTGTCGGGAACAGACAATTAATGCCATCATGGGTCTCTCCCTCAGTGTACAACTTCCACGCCAAATGGATGGGGTGAGGCCCGGGCCTAGTGCATGGGCCGTGATGAGTGTCCTCAGTGCTGATGTGTGTCATGGATGTGCGAACTAGAGCTTTGCTGACTGCAGTGTGATGCTGGGTCTCAGCTTTGGTTGAACTTTTGGTCTGACCCTCAGGGGCTTTCAAGTTATATGCCATTATGGATAATTGCTCTTGCTAATTATTTTGTTTTAACCTGTGGAGTGATAAACAAATTTTTATAAAGTCTGGATATCTATTGATGTTAAAATCCACAAGAATATTGATGATGGTTGTTTCCGGTAACATAAAAACACCCATACAATGACAGGAAGAATTTAAATGTCACTGTTGTTTTTGAATACCCAGTGTATTTGAGAGAATTGTGGAGCCATTGTTTTTATCGTGAATGGCAGTTCTGACAGTTACATGCACTCTGGTGTATAATGTCCCAGCGTGACTGAACCTCTCATTGTATTTTTCCACCTGAAAAAAGGCATGCAGTTTGACCTCATAACCTCAACTCTCAGAAATTCTCCTCTTGGGAGTGTACACTTTATACCTGCGGTGTGATCTGTGATGTTCTCACTCTTGAGAGGAGGATGCACAGGTTGGGTGGTACTCTGAGATCTGAAGTCTTGGAGTGGATTTGAAATGCCACTTCACTCACAAGAAAGAAAGGAAATATGTAGGAAGTAGGGTGGGTCCCTTCAACAGAATGTTTATGGGAGTTTGCCAACTGTGCTTATGAAAGCGAGGCAATGTAAATACCGAGAAATCGCAAAGTTACGTGGCTTTTTGTGTTATATAAATGTGAGATTTGTTATAGTTTTATTTCAAACTCATATTTTCAAAAGCAGACTGAAATACTGAGATTAAGACAAGAATATGACCTCTGAAGGCAGCCATGAAATACCTAATCAGGTTCCTGTAATGCAACGTTGAATCAACAGAGAGAAGAAAATAAAATACCAGCTTAAAGGCTTTATTTATATTCATCCTCTGGGTAAAAATGAAGGATAGTCAAATACCATATTTTCTGTCATAAACAAGATTTTCAGGTGAAAATTCATTTTCATTTACTTTGCATAGACTAGAATTAAGGGCTGGTTTAAAGTATTAAATAATATTATTCCATTAAAACTATTCAAACCCAATCACTTCCATGTGCCTTTAGACCTTCATTCCACTAAAACATTTACAATGTAAACAAACATAAATTAAATGTTATGTACTAAATTGCTCAGTATACATTGTATGTGCAATCAGGTAAAGGGAGTGTCACATCAGCATGGACCAAAGTGTCTGAGGAACGTTTCAAGGTCCTCTAGAATCTATGCCATGAAGAATTAAGGTATTTCTGGGGTCATCTGGTACTAGCAAGGTGGACCTAAAAAATAGTCTGCGATTACGCTGTACCTTACAGTGGCATCGCATGCAACTTCTTAATTCATGTCAGGAACATGAGCGTTTGCACTTCATGCACAGGCACTGCTTGTACGCTGATTGTGTGACTCCTTTCATTCTTTCATGGGCCACATGCCCTTTAAAAAACATGGTTCCAGCCTAAGGATCATATTGGCTTACACAAGCTACCTACTCACGATAGCGAGTAAAGTCATACAGACCCTGCTTAGAGAGAGGCATATTAGAAATCATATTAGTATGGTTCTGTCAAAAGGAAGCGTATCCTTATTGGGGAAATGGAGCTGGCGAATCTAGCTGCGTGTACTGGCTTTATATTCAGACTATAAACAGGCCCAGGTTCTATCCTGTAAGTTAAAAGTATAGACAACAGCGATCGGGATTATCTGTGTTTTACTTCTCAAAATCATTGATGCTGCTCATGGAAAGCTAGATATTCTACACCATGTATTCCGGCTAAATCTCTGCTTAGGGGACCACAACCCCCCCCCTTCCACCCTAGTAGAATCATTTTTACTTATGAGTCTTAGCTACCTGTTGTCCTAAATGACCAATATTGTAATAATGACATTTGCTTGTTGTATTCTATGCCCAATGCTTCTTTAAGGTTTACAGTAAGATAAGGATTCACAGCATGTCTTAAAAAATGGTAATTGGAAAAATTCAAACAAAAATGAAAAAGGCAGCAAGGAAAAAATACCTTTTCAGTACAATGGGAAGTCTGTTTTAGTCTGAGAATAAAGGACATGAGTATCTAAGCTGCAGCTCCACTTCTAAGTATATTCTTTTGAAGCAGGCAGTGAGCTCGGTTTTGAAGTCTGATTAAAATTTTGATTGCTGTACCTGAATGTGGTTTAGTTAAAAAACGGCCATGCTGCCATTCCTGTTGATTGTCTGCCCACTGAGACCTGTCTCTCTGTGACAAGGGAACAGATGGACTTTGTCATCCAGGCCTAGATTTTTAAAGTTTAAAAGTAGCTGAGACGAGGCATTTTAACAAAAGAGCATGAATGCCTTAAGACCGACAGGATTAATTTCTGATAATTGCCTATGATCTGCGCACAGTGATCACATAAATGTCATGTTTTAGATGTGCCGTTCACCTGTACTTAAGCTTCCTAAGGTGGCATTTCTTTCATGATGCAGGCTGGTGAAATATGAGGGGTCTTCATTGTATTGACAGCTGATTATGCCAAATGATGCCGGTGCATGCATTTTTAATTCTTCCATAAAAGTATTTTAAGAGCCTCTGTGGTAATGACATTTTATGTTGAATTCACTTTGTTTTTAATTTAATCACTTAAGTACAGATGTGAGTCCATATCTTCTGATACTGCACATGGATGATCACAACTAATCAGGTTTTTTAATGTCAGGGCTTGAGGTTTTCATAACATAGCTTTGGAATCCAATACACGAGATGTTACTAGAGGTTTCTTAACATTAATTCCACTGATTAACCAGGCAGTGAATTTACTAGGTGTAATGATGGATATTCCATTAAATGTGCTACAGAAGCCTGAGAAGCAAACTTTCATTTGAGCACACTAATGTTTTGCATCCATTGGGGTTATATCTCTGATGTTAAATCCTCGTAACATGTAATTAAATGCTGATTTGTGGATTGTGTTTTCCCTGGACAACTAAAGCTTTAATTAAAAACCTCTTTGTTTGCATTCCGGTTCCTTCAAGGGTAAAACAGTCTTTCAGGAAGATATGGAAGGTAGTAAAGATACTAGGGCCTCAATCTAGTTATATTGCATTTTACTTAATATAGTGCTTTTACAGTAAAGGGACAGTCCCCACCTGGATAAAACACAGATACTAATTTTACAGTTAGTATGAGAAAAGATGCTGTCATTAATGATGTATCACAATGAAGCAGATTGTATAATTATTTTATTTCCTTTATATTGTTTTATTTCCTCACATTCTTTTCTCTAGCACAAAGGATGATAGATAAAAAATGCAAAGTACCAATATTAAGAAGCAATGAAATGCTTAGTAAATCTTAGTTCAATAAAATTATTTATTTTAAGCAGCTTCTACAAGGATTGCCATGAAGTGGTGAAGGTAACATTTTCAGCCTGTTTCCTGGAGAATGTGCTATTGTCATTATTAAAAATCCGGATTATTTGTGTTGGAAAAGCAACAATGCCAGCACTTAACAGCATAGTTGGTGACGTAGAAATCGTTCATGTGAGTATTATGGTGGCTTTCTGCATAGTACTGTTGCCTCAAACCCCCAGAGTCCATGTCTCATTTTTGCTGCATCTGAGATGTTCTGCTTTCTGCTCAGTCGAAGACCATGCAGTTTGGTTAATCAGCATCTCTGAATTGCCCCCGGTGTGTGGATGTGTGTGAGTGCTGGTATGTGCCTGTGATGGATGGGCATCCCGTCCAGGGTGGGACAGGCTTCCTGTTCCTCCTAACATTGCCCAGGGTATGTAGGCAGTGATAAGCATTTAAAATTACAATTACAGTTTACTTAGAGAAATTCATTTTCAACTTGGAGTCATTTATTTTTCTCATTTTGTTCATTCTTAGTAATTTTGTATGTATTGTAAAGAGGTTGTTGACAATACATACAAAAATAGGTTTGAAATCGGTGAAAATCGCAATCACCAGTTTTATGTAAAATGTTCAAAATTGGATATTGATGTTAAGGAAACGATAAGTTGGGGAAAATTGAATTGTTTTGTGTTTTTACCAACGGAAATGAACTGCCACACAGCCTAGTTGAGCAAACAGGATGAGTACTACACTATAACACAGTATTAATCTAAACAAGAACTCCACCCCCATATTCAGCTGATGAGAAGATTGCCTGGTTATCTCCCCTACCTCCTGCTAACCTCATCAGACAGTACCCTGCTGTCTTCAAATGAAGCGTGTGATTCAGGTGCTGCACGTTCCCTTGCAGTTTACGTGGGGCTGAGGAATGGCAGGGTATACGCAGACCAGCTTCTCTTTGGAGGCCGTGCGGAAAGGGGAGTGTGTGTCAGTGTGTCCGTTACTCCTGCGGAGGCTGATTCCTCGTGCCACCCTTCCGTAACCGCTGTCTGCCCCGGCAGCGGCTCCTTGGCACGCCGGTGGGCGGATTCTGATGTAGCACAGGGTCAGCGCTCTAATGAACAAGCATAAGATGGGCTGAGAAGGGGCTGTCGCGTCGTCCATCAGCTCCGCGGACGGCACAGAGCGAGGAGGGAGGCGCTTTACACGGCCGGGCAAACCGCGTGGCCGTCTTACCAGGCGCCGCACAGCGTGTCTTCATGTCATGGCTATCAAGCACGACACCCGACACCTGAATGTTCACCTGGTAATTTGACACCTGCTGCTATGACAGTGCCGGCAGATGGTCGCAGGGTACATTAATGTGTTGATGAATGGTGCCCCTTCCAAAACTCAGTGTACTGCCCATACCTCTGGCCATTCAAGATCATTTATATCGATCATATTTAAAAATCAAAAATCTACTTTCAGTGGGGTGTTTCAAAGGTCATACAACCTGGGTTATTTCTCAGCTTTATATATATATAAAAGTATATATGTTGTCTGTTTGTAATATATATATATATATATATTAATATATATATATATAATAATATATATATTACTGTGTGTATATATGTATGTATGTGTGGATATATACAGTATATGTGCAGCGGTAATGCATTAGATGTGAACATTTCAACATTCATCATGCATTACCGCTGAATATGGTGTTACATTTCATATTCCATAGTACTCATTATCATCCAAATTATCCATGCAGTGAAGGGCTGTTCGGCTGGGCGTATAATGAGCCTGACATCCCCATGACCGTAGCATATGATTCTGTGTTAACTCCAGACTTCGGCAGATCAATATGCCCTATAAAGTATGAGGAACAAAGGGAGAAGATTCCACCACGTTTAATGAAAAGACATTACTGAGCTCCCAGGAATTCCGCCGGCCAACCACCAAAAAAAAAAAAACTGTTGACAAATTAGTTTTGAAATCCCAGGCAAAAGGTTATTGAATCTTTATCTGGAGTGAGAGTGCAGATGCAGGAGCTGAGATGGTGAGAGGCCAGATGGTGTCCTAGCGGATGTGTCTGGCCGTTTCAGATGAGTAACTTCTTTTTTTGATGCTTCTTTCTTACAGGGACGTATGGGCCTGACAGCTGGGCCTCTGCATACCCAGAATGCCGAGGGAGGAATCAGTCTCCCATCAACATCAATGATGGGGATGCACAGGTCTCCATAACATATCAAGAACTCACGCTAGATGGGTTTCAAATTGAATCGTCCAACAAAACCTCTATGAAAAACACAGGAAAAACCGGTAAGATGTATCGCCATGACAACATAAAAAGCTACAGACAATAATTCAACTCAGGCAACTATTCTTTCATTCTGTTTTTTACAAAATAAACATTCATTTTTAAAATGCTCCAAAACACCACTTTGTATTGAGATTGTAGTGCATTAGTAACAATCGATTGATCTGCCTTTCAGAAAAATAATAATAGTTGTGTTAGTTGCATTGAGTAATTTGCCTAATTGTAGGTAGACCTGTGAAATAAGGACTTCATGTGTACAGTGTTTATACAAATTGGATGCCATGTAACTCACAGGGTATCCAAAGGGACGTGAGGTAATTGAAATTTATTTGCATTCATTCATTAATTGTTTATTATTCATTCATTTCGGACTGCCAAGCCACGTAGACTCCTCTCGCCATTTTCAAATCTGATATCCACATTTATCAACTAATTTAAATTTTATAAAGGTGTATCCACTGATGTTTTCTCGAACATGACATTTCTTGGCAATCTCTTCTCCTGACAGACATAGCGTTTAAGCAAATTCTTATGAAGAAAAAAAATTGCATTTACTGAGGGTTTATTTTCATAGCGGCTGCTGTTTTCCTAGGATTCTGCTCAAGTCATCTTGGCTAAGCTTCTAATTCCTGCTCTCCTGTTCGCTCAACGAGACACAGGCTAGCATCACTAATGAAACTCCCAGGGCCAGACTGTATCAGGCGCAGGATTACCTCTCCACGTCGGCGCAAATAGACGAGACCACTGATTAATGCAAGGGGCCTGTGTGCATGGGGCTGCTATGGGCTGCAGGGCTGGCTGAAATGAGCATCGTCAGGAAGCTGCACCAGTGATAGCGGTGGCAGTTCAACCTGCCTCTTGCATCCTGCTTCCGTGGCAACCAGAGAAGCTTAGCTGCAGATCTCTCCCCTCCATATGCTGCACACCATGTACTCTTTTTCGCTACCCGTCACCGTGGATAATCTAGACCTAATTTTTACTCTTCTGCTTGAGAGGGGTGGTTCAAGGTCTTTTTTCTGATGGTTCTTCGGTTCCCCCCGCTTTCTCTGGTTATGCTTAGAGGAAAGCTTACTCCATCATCATACTCCGCTCATTGTTAAGGGAGAATCCGACGCTGACCAGGTGACTGCTCGCTGGAATTTCAGCAGTCACAACCTTGAGGCCAACTTCATGCAGGCCATGAAAAATTAAACAGGTGCCACTTTATCTCAACCTTTTCAACAAGACGCATTATATCAGAAAATAACTGGAAATTTGAAAACAAGCAAACAATTTCTAAAGCAGAGATGGAAAAAAAACATTTACATTTAATTCTTAGTATTAACACAGATTTTTATGAATGACATTGCAGCATGACCCCTAAGATGTCATTCTATTCCCATGATAGAACCAATTTGTTTTTAAACCACAAAATCACATCCGCAGTTTAGTAATTTCTCTTTAGTGTCATTGCATCCCTTTGCACAAAAATATTTAACTAAGCTTTTCCCTAAAGATTGTTCTTTTATCTTTCATAAATTGAAGTTGACATCAAATATATTCAACAGACTATGTCTTCAATTAAGTCATGTCATATTTTTATAATAAATCATTTCAGTGTTCCTATTGTGAGGGATACTGTTTTGGCAGATGTATGTAGCTTAATTTAAGCTTTAATATATTGCAGAAGTTGACATCTTTATATGTTTTTGAAGAAGGCATCAATACAAATGACATCATAAATAGACTTAAAGGACTACTTGGCCATGAATGACTGATGAGTTTATTGTGGTAAGTATAGTTCAGTTTAGTTCAAAAGTATACTTAAAAGAACTTGATTACTACGAGTGTTTACTGAATACAGAAAGAGAACAAATCATATTACTTTTATCCAAAATGTATCATTTTTACATTGATTTAAGGAAATTAGCACACGTTTTGGGAACAGTGCGCAGGGTCACAGAGCAGGGACAGCCCGCATCCAGCATCCCTGGAGCAGTTGAAGTAAAGGCCTTGCTCAAGGGCCGAGCAGGGGTTAGGTTTCTCTGCCAGCCTCAGGAATCGATCCCTAGCCCTTCCAGACTGGAGGGTGGAGGGGCCCTCATGCTAACTCTAAAAATATGTTGTGAAGAAAAAAAACAAAACTAAATGAAAACATCAACAGCTTTCAAGATGCAATTTGGGGTGTAACTTTGAAAAGAGTGAATGCACTGGAGGCAGGTGATATGTACGTGTTTGGTTGCGTTTGCTCTCTCTGCGGTATGCTGTCTGTCTGTCATCATGCTGAGACTGTCTGTCTGTCGTCATGCTGAGACTGTCTGTCTGTCATTATGCTGAGACTGTCTGTCTGTCATTATGCTGAGACTGTCTGTCTGTCGTCATGCTGAGACTGTCTGTCTGTCGTCATGCTGAGACTGCCTGTCATTATGCTGAGACTGTCTGTCTCGGTGTTCCGGGGATCCAAGCCAGCTCATTCTGTTTCTTTCAGTGGCCATCCTGCTGAGGGACGATTACTTCGTCAGAGGAGCAGGGCTGCCAGGCCGCTTCAAAGCAGAGAAGGTGGAGTTCCACTGGGGCCAGAGTGGGTTAGCTGGCTCCGAACACAGTATCAACAACAGGAGATTCCCAGTGGAGGTGAGTGGAGGAGGACTGGGGTCATGAATGAAGCACAGGGTACTCTATCTTTTAAATTAAATTTACCAGTTATTTTTCATATCAAATCCATTTTTATTCCTGTATGGATTTCCTCTATTTACTCCCCAGTATATCTTTCTTAAATTCACCTTGGAAAGCTGCTCTGCTGTGATTTGCACTCATAAAATCTTTTATTTTTGGTATGAAATAAACACACTGTAAAATGGAATTCTATAATCTTATATTATTCAGTTATACATAGGGAAAATTGAAAGTTATCTTAAACTGGTATCTTCATCAAATGCAACTTTTGCCAGTTTTTAATTGCTTAATCACTTCAAAGACCACTCTTTAAGGACCACTTACCTTTAGAAAGTGTAGTTTTGTAATGACACCTTTTTTCCAACACAGTATTAAGTGTTACCAGAGGATTTTAGCTATAAGCATGAGTCTGCAGAGACCTCCTCCTCATTTGTCATTTTTTTAACAGCTGGAAAATAAACATAATACACAAGGATCATTTCAACATGCAGTATTTGCTGCATAAATTGTTGAAAATCTAGATTTAATTGCCTTGCATTTCCAGATACAGTAACAAAAAATATACTGCAGAAACTAATCATCCTCGTCTCCTGTGTTGGAGATGCAAATGCTTAGATTTTCCTGGAGTCCAGATATTCTCGTTTGGGAGCAAAGCTGGTTCCTGCACTGTCAGAAAAGATGGTTCTATATGGCACTCTTAGGGGTTCTATAACTTGCTTCATATATGGAACTCAAGATGGTTCCACTGCGATGGGCTGGCCCCCTGTCCATTGCTTCCGGGTTGGCTCCGGACCCCCTGCGACCCCGTGAGGATAAGCGGGTATAGATAATGGATGGATGGAAGATGGTTCCTAATAGAACCTTTTCTGGGAGGCAACTTTAAAGAACCATACTGTAGCTATTCTTTTGTTAATGTTTTGTTAATGTTTTGTTAATGTTCTGCATAGTACCTCAAGGTGCAGTCTTTATAAGCAAAATACGTTATTTAAGAAATACAATCGTAATTTAATAAAACATATTTAATGTATTTGGTGTATATATTTATATATATTTATATGATTATTTACCATTGAAAATGTTAAGGTATACTTACCATGCTTTATGAGTCCCTTATGAAGGTGCACTGAATGTTCCACAAATGCATTATAAAGACATTATGAACGTGCAGTTAATGTAACGCGTTAACCACCTAGTAATTACAACACTGTTATCATAAATGCAGAATTTGTGGAATGCCACTTGCAAACAAAGATGTATAAAAGCTGTTTAACAGCTTTCAAGCTCAGTGTGCAATCAGTACCATCTCACATATAACTGTTTGCAACTTACAGTAAAAAAAAAAACTTTGCTTTACTTGGGTATCTGCCAATAACTCCTCAATACTCCCAGAATGTTAAATATATACAGATACTGAGATACTGAACATATTGACCTATGTTATACAACAGAATGTTTATTAATTTATCATACTTGCTTTAGATTGACGATCTAACATATTTTTTTCACAATAGTTCTGCTATGAAACACAGTTAAATCCCCAACAGACCATACATCACATAACGTAGTAAAAACATCTTCTAACTTGGTCAATGCAGCATATGTGTGAGACGCTCTCTTTGAAAAGCTGAGACACAGCAGGTTCCCTGCACATCTCTCCCAGTCTAAGGGAAGACTGACACCTGAAATAAAAACACTTTACTTTAGGGGGTACAAATAATGTAGTTGTACACTTATACTTATTGTGTTAATTAAACAGAAATTAAGTGTTAGTTGCATAGTAATGTCATGCTTGTTCAACATTAATCATAACGGCCCATGTATTCTGTGCAGTTACTATACCTGTTCATTATTTGTACTTTAGTAGTATCTGAGTTAATAATGTAAGGTACTCGTGCCCCTTGAGCAAAGAGTTACTCTTTTATGGCTTTGCTATGTGGTTTGTAGTCCTCCTCTGCTGCACATCTCTCTATGCATCTGGAGAAGGCGAGCTGTCTGACCTGGCACTGTATGGTCACCAAGTCGCATTTTATAAATAAAGCTGCCAAACGAAATGCTGCAAAGTAGCGTCTGATATTTTTTACCTGGGAAACGTCTTCGCAGAGAAGTGAATTTCACCGGAAGTGTTAAAACAAGCAGTCAAGCTGACAAGCAGCAGATGTGCCAATGAGCATTAGTTAGCTACAAATTTAGCTGCAGAAATTACGGTTTGTATTAGCTATCTAGTTAGAGACAATGTTTTAACATTGCATCTGGCGTGTTGTTTTCCAGACTTGATACTAAGAACAGGTGGCTTGTTTTTTGCGAACTTCGCTTTCAACTTGAAACTTTTTTTTACATTTTTGTTCACTTTTTAGAAGGATATTCATACCTATTAATATATGACTAATTCCCATGAAGTATAAACCAAACACTGTCATCCATTACGGGAAGGTAATTTTAAACTGTCCTGTTCCTTTCATTTAAAGGTGTGTTAAACCTTTTTACTGAAATGGTTCCCAATGAACAGTAGTAACACAACAGGGCTAGCTATAAGGCTCCCTACAGTGCTATGAGGAACCCTAAGTTTTAAAACAGGGCCATTAAAACTTTCAAATTTTAACAGTGTATAAAGCTTTACACAACCAAACGAAACAATATTTTGACACCAAACTGGATGCTATCAATTTTTGTATAGAAACAAAAGAGCAATGAGATCCTGAGTGTCTCTTTTATGCAGCCATTGTGAATGTAGCAAAGCTAATAAAGGGATTTGCAAAGCATAACCAAAATTCATGGCCCCCAAAAGCCCCCCGAGCCTCTGCCCTGTGACTCGTTAATTTTGTCTCGTCATGGCTCCTGAACTAATACCACACCCCTTTGGGCACTGTTAGCATGTACTACTTCATTAGCACTTCCCTTACAGGTTACAGGCATTGTGAGACAGGCCCCTGGGTGTGAGAGAAGTAGCTAACACGCTTTGCGTTTTTGTGTATCTCGCAACGGGACATATGAGACGATAAGGAGCAGCTGAGCGGCGGAAGCTCCTGCATTGCTCTGGTCTCTCTGTGGCCACAGGTGTAACAGTTGGTTTTGCAGGTACTACGGTGTGATGATCACAAGAGGCACGGCAGCATAGGTGGGTCCAGGGTGCTCCTGGTAGCGACCTGCTGCTGTTCGATTTCTGTGCGCTAGCGGAGAATGTGGATCACAGAAGCACTTTCAGTAAAGAGGGTCTTATTTATACTTACATGTACATTTACAGCATTTAGCAGACGCTCTTTTCCAGAGCGACTTACAACCAGTGGTTTGTAGTCCATGACTGTTCTTCGATCTACAAGTTAGGCCTAAAATCAACAACTGTCATCAAGATCAAGTCACCGGTAAGTATGTTGTATAAAAAACTTTGTTAGGGAAAACAGTGTACAGGCAAACATGGTTAGTGGAATCTTTATACTCATTTCAATGAGCAGAATGTTTCACCAAGCAGACCTCAGGTATCTAAGACAAGATAACAAGAGATTGGAACCTACATAGTTACTGTCAAGTTATTTAGGAAATTATAATTTTTTTTATTCATTTCACCGATTTATACATATACATTACTGATGAAAGACTAGGTGATATCAGAGGTGATGTTACTGTTGAGTATAATTGTTTGCCAATAATAATTCATGGCTGTTTAGTGTTAAAAAGTCATATGATGGAACATTGTCTTTCCAATTTCTGTAATTCCTTGGGTAAGGGTTTAGGTTAGTCAGTAGAGCTGATTTTCTCTTCTGTTTCTTGATAACACTAACAACAGTGACACTCTGATGACAGATGACAACGACGATGGCAGTTATAATAATAATAATAATAATAATAATGCAGAAAAATCAAAGAACTGAAACAGCAAACAATAAGTCAATAAAAAAGTATGCTGTAATGCAGCTGTTGTGCATATATATGGCTGCATGCATGTATTTGCCCTGTGATGGACTTCATCCAGGGTGTACCCCAGCCTTGCACCTTACGCTGCATAGGACAAGCTTCAGGGGCCAGTATCATGAAGCCAGATTTCCTGCTTAGTTTCCGATGACTATAACAAGAGTAAGAGGTTAAGTGAATGGATGGATGGGTGAATGAAAATGCTTGGTGTTAACCTTTGAATAATTTTACTTGTGAGCAGTTTTCACCACTCAGTTAACTCTCAACAGCAATGATCACTCAGACCTCACAAATCTGTAAAATATTCCAGACTAGAGGATACAGGACAGGGTTGTATTGGATGGTGATGTTGCACACCCAGGCAGGACGCGCTAAGGCAGGGCTGGGGATCCTGGCCAGCCCTCCATGGAACAGGATCCCCAGCCCTGCTCTAGGGCCTAGGTACTCAGTAGGTGGCCCAGTTTTAGTTTATGCCTCATATACCACGTCCTGTAAATATTTATAGTTAGTGTTTTGTCTAATTTCTGTGAAAATTGGTCATATGCCTTGAATTTTATGCCTCACCCAGTGCGCTGAACAACAGTAAATCATTGCCAATATGCCGTCTTCGGTATGCATCTTTGTTGGTGTAAAGCTAGCAAACAATTAATCAGTCTCCAGTAATAAGGCAAGGTTTTTCTCGAATTTCACTCATTTCTTTGTAAACTGAAACTACAAATAAAAAAATCTACATCGATTTGGGTTTTATTTACATATGACCTATTTACATGAATATAACACTAAATGATTGCCGCCTTACATTACCACATTATGTAATAGTTTCATAAATATGTTTGGAACATATTAATGATCTGTATAGCTTCCATTATGACCAATTGTTTTACAACTATAACATTCCCCCCCCCCCCCCCCCCCCGGCAAACTAAATAGCTGTAGCTAAATACATTGAACAGAAATAATTATTGATAATACATTGCAGGCCTTGATGTTTGTTATGGATGAATTGTGGTCCTCTGTGCCTTGGAAGCTGAGTATCTCAGCCCTAATGATATATTACTGTAATATATATTATTATTTTATCTGTTGCATTGTCACACACTCCAGTACATTCTCTCCGATCAAGAGCAGATGAGCTCGTTTTGTGCTCATGGTAATGAGGAGCCGTGAAGATTAGCAGCATCTCTTTGTGGCCATTTTGCTGGAGCAGCTGGAATGTAGTTGTGCTTGGAGCTGCCATCCCATCCAGGTGGCGTGGTGCTGCTGAAACGCCCCCAGTTGTCACGCACCAGTGTGTAGCTCAGCTGCTGACTGCTAAGTGCTCTTTCTATTGCCTATTCACGCCGCAAGGCTGTGACCTTACCTACTGGCAAAAGAGACCATGCGCAGGCAAAGAAGCGTCCATGCTCTATGCGGATTCCCAGGTTAAACAGCTGCTGTTTCTTCCTGCCGGTTGCATGTGAAATAGCCGTGTGTTCAATTTCCTCAGTAATTATCACACTTTCGAATAATGTATGCCTCTGTAATGTTTGAAGGTAGTGAAAAATTGTCTTGTGTCTCCTTGGCTGGAACAGCTTGCAACAACAAGGAATTGTTACCATAGAATTACGTTGACTTGTTTACCCAAGGATCCTGTGTGCTCCACCGGGGCAAAAATCCACACCACACAAAAAGATAGGTCGTATATTTAGCATGTACATTTACTTTAGCAGAAAATACAATATTAAGAGCATTTGGGGAAGATGGAAGCACACAGGGATTAAATCTGAATCATAGAGGAGAAGGAGCCCTGTCAGGTATAGAGTGGGGGGGGGGTGGGTGGGGGGTATGTTCATTTGTCAGCATATTGTGGTATCACTTTAAAGAAATACCAAATAAATTATTATTTTTATTTGATATGGATATTGTAAAAATTGTGTAGTTAATGGTACCTGAACCTTTTGAAACATAACGTGTAAATGAAACTTAAAAATGCATCAACGTGGCTTTTCACTAATACTCTATCTTATTAATTCATAATGTCCCCGCAAAAATTCACTAAAATATCATTATTCACAAATTGCATCTCTGAGGTTCTTACACAGGTCTTATGTCTAGCAGAGACTAGCTAGTAAGTGAAGTTTGTGAAATATGTTGAAATGCAAAAAACACGGAACAGAAATCAAGGTGTCATGGAATATCTCGTCCACTCAAGAAATAAATATTAACGATAGTAAATGCATGATTTAAAAAAAACACATGCGTTATAGCACTACCCTGACATTTTAAACCATTTGCTTTAAATCTTTTACAAAATTCTGGGACATTAAAAAAAGGCAATGAGGCAAAACTGTGCCCTGGCAAGGTGGGATTTGGACATAATGGCTCCATCTATATTTACATCATGCATGCACATACACTTAATAAGCATACATAGGCACATACACTTAATAAGCAGACATAAGCACATACACTTCATAAGCAGAGATTAGCACATACACTTCATAAGCAGACATAAGCACATGCACTTCATAAGCAGACATAAGCACATACACTTCATAAGCAGACATAAGCACATGCAGACACATGGAAAGAATGAGTCACATTAGATCTGCTGAATCATATTTCGTTTCATATTTCTGTTCTGACGCTTCAGCAATTTACATCTTTGTTTGTTATGAAGCCACTGGAAGCTAATGTGCCCCCCCACCCCCCAACAAAAGTGGTTCTGATGTTTTCAACTTGGAATGTGCATCTTCAACATTAAGATTAATTTATTGCATTGTCAAGTCGGAGTCATTTGTTTTCCTGAACATGGGTGCATACACATCCATTCTTAAACAGCTGGAGGGGAAATACAGTGCCCTAGTTCTTCAGCTTTAATAATCCTGCTGCAGTTGCTGTCTGTTTTTGTTTTGTGTTTTTTAATATATTTTTTTTGTTTTATTTATTTATTTTTTGGGAATATACATTTATTTCAGATGTGTCCAGCATTGCATCAAACAGTCACATGTTCCATTGTAACAGCCACCAATCCGTCACTTCACAGGATGGATAGATGATGGTACAGCTGTGCCCATGTTCCAGTAAACAGGAGCCTTGCTTATTAGTGTCCTTATTGATTTGATGTCTAATTTGTCTCCCACTGTCTTTTAGGGATATTTCTGGCATCTTTACGTGAACTATGGGCCTTCTGTCTTCAGACAGCAGGTGGTTAAGGAAAAATGGTTGTGACTGAAGAATCCTGATTCAAGTCTCAGCAGGGACTTTTTTATTTATAAATTGCAAAATTCATAAGCCTTTATGAATCAAATGATTTGACCAAAATTAAGAGCAACCAATCAACGAAGCAAAGAAACAAAGAAACAACCAAAACAGTGTGTGCTAACTGGATAACTGGATGGGGATACTGCTGCAGTTTGCTAATATTTTATTAATTTCTTTTGTCTGACATCTCTAAATTGCTCATGCCGAGCTCTGGGACTTTCTGCATGTATACCCTCATGCCTTTGGACTGCAATGCCTTCAGTGGTATACCCTTTTCCCTGTGCCCTTTGCTGCCTGTTAGGGTTGGAAAAATGATGGATGGATGATGTCTTTCGTGAAAAAGGCATTACTAGGCATTACTGCCTCTTGTGATTAAACAAGATATTCTGTTGTGTAAAATAAATAGGCATTACTAGAGATACGCCAAGCAACTTTCATTTATGAATTGACTTATGAATTAACTCTAAATAATCTACATGCCATATACAGCATGGCTGTTTACAGACTCTAACAATATTCATAGGCTTATATATGAAGCATGATTCTATCATAAGCTAATTACCAAATGAAATAACAGATTTTAGGTAGAGGCACATCTGTATTCTGAAATAGTTATTTTGCTTCACAATATAGATGAGAATACTTTCATATTTTGAATAATATAGTCACGTGCGTACATATGTCAACACACTGGTATGTTTATTAAAAATGAGTCAACTTGAAGCCAACCGGAGGAAGATTTAGACATCCTGGGACTTACTTTGAAATGGCCCTAGACCCAGACTAGACCAAAATACAGGCTAAATATTCAACATATGTGGTTTTATGATGTTACACGTTACCCTACGATGTGAATGAAGAATACAGTAGTTTCCAGTCTTGTGCTAGGTGTTCTGGACTCCATATATACGGCAGTTATGCATGAGATAATCACGCCTGTCAGTTCCACCTTACTAACATGTTCCATAGTCATTTTGAATAACAAAAACTGAATTTTGGACTGAATTCCAAGGCAAGGCAGATGGCAGGCAGCTGATGCAACTTGGGAGCAGCGGGGGCTCAGAAAGCTCCTGTTCTCACTTTGGCAGGGGAGATACTGTAGGTACTGAAGCTGACCATTCTCTGAATTTTTTGTTTTTGTTGCTGACCACATTGTCTTGGGGACTTCAGGCACTTTTGCATTAACATACCAATAAGCAATATTTAAGCATAACTTCTGCTGTAATAGCCTGGAGGTAGATGATCTCCTGACCAAAGGAAGCTCATCCCAGGGGATATCGCCATCGCGTGAGCTTTGTGGGGAACATGGCATCACCCAGTAATGCACGCTGTGTCACCACCGTACCTTGTTTCTGTTTACCCAAGAGATTATCTATGAACTATCAACTTCAGACCTTAAACATGTACGAGTATAATCACTTCAACGCAGTTTAGCGAATGACCACAACCCATTAACATCATTAATCTTTATTGTGTGCGGCTTTTCCCTTTAGCTTTAGGGAGATATTTTCCACATGTGCTGTAATATGGTATTTTTACTCTTTTTTTATTAAATAAACATTCAGCCATTGTGACATTTTGGACGCTGAGAAATGCTTCCCTGATGATTAGTTTATCTTAATAAATTTTCTTGGCCTGATGGTGACCATAATTGACTCTAACTAAGATGTCTTTGTAAAGAGGTCTTGATTGACATTTCATTACAGTTATTTATTCATAAACCTAAGGCACAATACTCAGAAATAGATTTTAAAATAGCATCTAAATAGCTTTTGCACTTTTAGGTGTGTTTGCACATAGAGCTGTTAAAGAAGGTGTTTGTCTTGTGGGAGCATGTTATACAGTAGATGTCCTTTATTTTTCTCCTTGATATCTCTGGAGACTTGATATTTAAACATAGTCTACACATCCAAAACCTTATGACCCAAACCAGTAACATGTATTTGATTTGTTACTCAATCACACTCTACAGCCTGCATTCCTCTGTAAGTGACACATTTTCTGTAAGATTGGTGTTTAGTTTATTTTTTTTTTCCACACATCAGGATGTGCTTGCACTTTTATGCATTCAGTGTTGAGTCAAAGAGCAACATGAAAAACAGTTGTCTTAACCTACAAATCAGGCAACATATGTATGATTAATATGAGAGCAAAAACGGTGGCGCCAAGAGATTTGCAGTGCTATGGCTTCATTCTGTGTCCAGGAAAATGTCCATTTGTGCAGGTTACTCTTTTAGCAAAAGAAAACAGTAGAGACATGTAGGAAAGATGGAGGGGGACTGATGAATTTTCTGAAAGCCGCACCAGTGCTCGTTCATCTCCCTTCCGACGTTGACATCTGTTGTTTCAAAATAAGAAACTGTTAGAGTCAATGAGCCAGCTGACTTGCTCCTACCTCACTCTGAAAAATGACTCGGGGGTAGGTGGGTGGGAGTGAGTTAAGGGCGATGTTTGGTGTTCTCCCTCACTAAGCCGGTATTTGTAATAATAATGCATTAAGGTGTCACTTCTCTCCATGATATATTTGAACATAACTTGGATTTATGGTCCAGCCCAGCTAACCATAATTGGATTTGAGTCATGCCACAAATTTTGTATGTGTACACATACATATCTGTCCATACACACAAATGCACTAAAATGCAGGTATTTTCAAGGATGGAAATTCCAAAATGGAGTCTGATTGACTGTAGGTTCTCTGCAGTTTATTGTAAAGCTCTGCAGACTTACTTAGGGGCAATTTCTTGCTTTGATTATAATTCAAATGTAGCATGGAATTTCACCCTCCCTTACCAAATAAATACTTAATAGATCAAGCTTCAAGGGTCAAATTAAATGAGCCGGTGAGTCTTTTAAAATACACAAGCTTAAATGTCCAAAGACAAGGTTGGTGATCTGTTTAGACATACCAGGTTTTTATGCAGTTTATTTTATATAATTAATTATATATTAATTATAAGCTGACCTGCATTTGTGCAGTTTTATTTCACACAAACAGAACATCAATCAATAATTGGACATTTGTGAAAATGGGTATAAACTGTAAATTTGTTAATATTACATAAGACTGAATATCTTATTACATAAGACTGAATATCCATAGATGCACAGTGATGAAGAAATTATCACTTACTCATATAACTAATAAATTGGGTTAAAACTTAATTTAAGTGCTGTTGTAATAAAGGTTATTTTTAATTCAGAAATAAATTAAATTTAATTCATATGGTTGCAAGAGATTGCAGAAAACACATTACTGTCAATTTAATAGTGTAATAACAGACACAAGATCCAGTATAATTTAGAACATCCTAATAAAATGCTGTTATGAATAAATAATGTTGTTCTAGATACTTAACAAAATTTAACTAAATTAGTTTAGGTAGGACTTTGGAAAATTTGCAAAAATAGCCCATTAGTATTTTACATGCTTGTTATAATATACTACTTGATGCACTTTGGTTTAGCAGTTCTGTTCTTTGAAGAGATTCCAGTCCAACAAATGCTTGATGGTTCTTTCACCCTGTAATATAAATGTTGTCTGTACTCTAGTGGTTGTCCGGACCAGGATAAACCTTGTGAAAGATTACTGTAGGCCTGCATACCAGAGATTTTGCCTTCATTTGTACAAGGTGCTGAAAGTGAGTAAACTGTTAAAATGCAGCTGAACTGAAGTTCAAAGCATCACAGACCCAGCTTCTTGCTAAAACAGCCAGCCCCCCCCCCCTCCTTTCGGCGCAGTAGCTGAGTGCTAAGCTAACAGACTTGAACCCTCTTCAGAACTGAAAGCAGCAGTGCCTTATCCCAAAGGACAGCTGTTCCATCATTTAACCAAAGCATTTCTGTAAGGCAAAAATTTTGCCTTGGGGAATTAAAGCAAATGGACTGATGCACCTTTCAAATGTTAGTGCCTAAAATTAGAAGAAAAAACATGAAACCACGATTGGCTCTCCGGGCTGTGCTGGTGCTCCCATTTCATACAAGGGTTTTTGGGAAACTGATGACGTTGAATTTAATTTTGTGTCAGTTTAAATAAATTATTGGAGGTTCACAATAGGAGTTGATCATCAGCTAGAATCATTAAAATGTACAGGCACACAAAAAAATTGAAGTTGGCACCTATCGAAACAGCAGTCAACCTTATTTCACTGTTCAGGCAGCCAGCTGGAGTCACAACGGATATAATTAGGGACACAAATGGGAACTACTGATTAGTATAGTAAGAGAAAGTCAACA
This sequence comes from Stomatorhinus ivindoensis, assembly GCA_019775895.2. Classification (NCBI taxonomy): domain Eukaryota; kingdom Metazoa; phylum Chordata; class Actinopteri; order Osteoglossiformes; family Mormyridae; genus Stomatorhinus; species Stomatorhinus ivindoensis. The sequence goes on along the minus strand of JABFEB020000104.1, from coordinate 23,854,819 downwards.
GGATCATCTGGTGCTAATGAGAATGACTTACTTTTGTAAGTAATGCTATTTTACTATCTCATTACTGGTTTATGGCTTCAATTGTTATTGCTTAACTATGGCTTTATTTTTAGCATCTGTTGTGGTTGTAATTTTAAACGTGTTTAGCAATTGTGAGTCAGACTTGATGGACCACAGTGTGTTCAGGAGGGTGGATTATCTAGGGGCAAGCTAAATGGCTAAGCTACTTAATAATGTTTGAATTGAGATAGATAGTTAATATATCTCACTATGGGCATTTTAGACAGACACCAAACGATCGGTGTTAAAGGCTGCAGTTAATGGAGTCCAGGAAGTAGCCGATTAGCTTTAATTAGTTGGAATGAGCAACTTTTTGTACCTTCTAAGTAATAAGCACTTTTTTTTGTCTTTCTTAAATGCTTGCTTGTCAGCTTAGCTTTCAGCCTGCATTTCTTCTTCATTAGCTAAAAAGGTATTTTATAATACAGCACAGTCTAGCGGAGGGCAGAGGCATATCAGAAGGATTAGCAAAGGTTATCCATTGTTCCACTTCTTCCTCTTGTGTGCCTATTTTTCCTAACAGTATGATTTTAGCTGAATTCAATTGTTTATTCTACGCCGTCCACCACGCTGGCCGAAAGGGGCCTTGAAGGTAGGATTTGGGCATTTCCACTATAAATAGTGCACCCCAGGTCCTGCAGTACTTTTTTGCTGGGGGCTGGCAGTTTGGTCACCTGACAGGTCTTTGGGTGGCAGGTACTGCATCAGAACTAGCACCAGTCCTCCTCCTAGACCAGAATAATACCATTTATGTGCATTCAGCTGCTACACAGCTCCTGGCCGTCATTTTTGACCAATGCTGCTGGCATAGTGGTATCGCTCCCATGCTCAGAAAAGATATCCAAACGGCTTGCACCCAATAAGCAGGCCTGAGGTCTCTGCCAATTTTGAATCAATTCAGCATAATGAAATTCATATGGGGTGTATGATGTCGATGACAAATTGATTTGTGCAAAGAACAATGCTTAATTTGTAAACTCTGAGGTGCCAGAGCTCGTGAAGACCGCAATGATGTTATACACCCAAATATCATTGTCTTTAACAATGATAATGCACTATTAAGTACTTAAATTTGAAACAAGGCAGTCTTTTCTTTCAACACCTGTTAGTTTTATCAAACTTTTCATCTCTGCTGTGCTTTTCTCGGCCCTTTTGCGGTTTTTCTCATCCGCATCCGCATCCACGAACACTGCTGCTCCCAACAATGTCCTCTTCTTATTCTTCTGGTAGGTTTTCTGGGTCACTACTCCTCTGCTTGGGTCCCAATGGCTTTGTTGCTTTTCCATGAAAATTCAAAATATTACTAGTCTTTTTTTTACAGGTTGCAGCAACCTGGTGCGTAACCTCATCTATTGTAGTGGCAAAGCTGTGGATTTATAAGCACATGTGTGGTGTGGTTTTTCCTTTCCAAATCACAAGTCAGATAAGTGAAATGTACTAATTTAATTGGGGGTGGATTTCAACAGAATTATACAATGCAGCAAGTTTTATAAATATACATTTCTTTAGTTCACTTATTATTTTCAAAGTTTCATTCAAATTAGTTTTGAGTTTAATTATATTGGGTTCAGTGTTCGAGGTGGTGGAGTGCAGGCTAATCTGAGCTTTGACCTCTGGCATAAATTAAACACTGGAAAAGAGTGACCTTCCCCCACATGTAAGGCTCTCTATGCCTCTCACACCCTTGCCCTCCTCCAGCAGCTCTAGCACTAGTAACCTATATATTTGCATATACATGAGTTTATACATATATGAAGAAAAGTATTGTGACATCAGGCCATTACACCTAGAGGAACTTTTATGACATTCCATTCTAAATCCATAGGCATCAATGTGGAGATTGTCCACCCCCTTTGCAGCTATAACAGCTGCCACTCTTCTGGGAAGGACTTCCGCAAGATTTTGATGTGTATCTTTGGGATTTTTTGCCCATTTATCCAGAAGGTCAGGTACTGATGTCAGACGTGAAGCTCCGGCTTGCAGTCTCCATACCAGTTCATCCCAAAGGTGTTAGATAGGTGTGAGGTCAGGGTTCTGTGCGGACCACTCAAGCTCCACACCAAAGTCACCCAACCGTGTCTTTATGGACCTTGCTTTGTGCGCTGGGGCACAGTCATGCTGGAGCCGAAGAGGGCCTCCCCCAAACGGTTCCCTCAAACTTGGCAGCACAGAATTATTCAAAATGTCTTGGAATTCTCAAGTATTAAGGGTTCCCTTCACAGGAATTAAGGGGCCCAGCCAAATCCCTGAAAATAAGCCCGTGCCATTAACCCTCCTCCACCAAACCTTACAGTTGGCACAATGTTGTCAGGGTAGTAATGTTCTCCAGGCATCCGTCAAATCCAGACTCGCCCATCACACTGGCAGACAAAGAAGCGCAATTCTTCACTCCACAGAACACAATTCCACTGCTCTAGAGTGCAGTGGTGGCATGCTGTAAACCAGTCCATACAGTGCTTGGTATTGTTTGGTGATGTGAAGCATAAAGCCCATTCCTTGAAGTTCCTGGGATACAGTTTTTGTGCTGAAGTTAATGCCAGAAGAAGTTTGGAACTCTGCACTTATTGAGTCGACAAAGCGCTCCACTCTGCACATTTATTTGTGTGATTTGCCACTTTGAGACTTAGCCTCTGTTGATACTAAGCGCTTCCACTTTGCACTTTGCAGGAAACTGGTCCCAACGGGTATTCATCACGTTATGGGGACATTTGGTCCCTGTACTGTATATTTTTGTGGGGATCGTCCATTCATTTCTATGGGCAAAACGCTAATACCAGCAATGACGACCTTAACCCCTAACCCAGCCCTAATCCTAATCCCTAACCAGCCCTAACCCTAATCCTTAACCAACCCTAACCTCTAACCAGCCTCTCATCCAAAAGTAAACAAACGACATACAAGACTTTTGATACTTTTAGTTTTTTTAAGCGCAGTGATAGATTTTTATTAAATTTATTTATTTTATTAAAAAACATCAAAATATCAGTATCACTCCCCCCCCCCCCCATTCCACATACACACATGAATTTATATGGTGCAGAAATCCAGGTCCTATGAACAGTCAGCTAATCCTCTCAAACCACATCCTCAGAAGTTATAAAGCAGACAGAGCGCCCTTTTACTTTTCTGTTTTTGTGTGTGGGGAGGTGCTGTGATACCATGCAGTGATATGTAGAGGAGCATTTAAGCAGACTTTAACAATCCACTCAAGAATTCTACCCAATGAAGCCATGTTTTCTCTTGCTTGACATTCGTCCTCAGAATACAATATAACTTCGGAAATGGATGTCGCTGTCCTAAAATAGCTTTTATTTTTATTATTGTTATTTTTTTGTGTCTGCCTAAATAATCGGCACACCAGTATGAAGATAATTTCCCACTTTAAATAATACGTCATCCACAAAACTATGAATCATTCCGTTATCTCCATAACACTGGGACCAACCACGCAAACCTATACTAGATTATGTCCTTAGACAAATGCCGGAAATGGTATTCAAATCACAGGCAAAGTGCGCAGCTCCCGTTCCATGTATTATGATATTTTGCTCCAGAAAGCAATTTCTATTTAAGTTTGTGACCTTCTTGTGAATGTATGGTTGTTCTTATGGCTCCTCAAGATGTATTATGGAGGTGTCACTACCTATCAGTTCTATCCTCAGTGTAACACTGCATTACCAAAAGTGACAGCGGAAGCTCAAAGCCTTACCCTTTTCAAATTAGGTTCTGTATTATTACGCATGTTTACAATATTTGGTAACATTTCATTTGACGGGGCACATAAATATAATACTATGTATTAACTAACCACAAACTAAGTCTTAGTTACACACTGATCTCATGTTAATTCATCATTAATGAATCATGATGAATGTTGTGTATCAAGCAGTTACCATGTCTATTAATTCTGTAAACCTCTGTAAACCGCTGAAGGAACTACTGTAGGAACAAGTACTGAATAACAAAAGTTAGATAGTGATCTCAAATGTCTTCGTTATTAATAAAACATGGTGCGTCTTGCATCCCAAGCAGTTTCTATTTTCGCTATATTTGTTAATTCTATAAACCCTTGTGAACTACTGAAGGAACAAGTAATGAATAACGCAAGAGAAATGTGGATCTCATTTTGTTCATCATTAATGAATCTGTTCCAAGATACCTTCTTTGTAATGTTCTGTTCATGTGAAATAAAACAGTACGAATGACAAATGCTAGACAGTGTATAATTAATATATAGGCAATAAAATAAAATAAACTACAGTAAGACACACCTTCTATCTCAAATATCAACTATATATTTTCAACATTTGTTCATAATTTGTACTTCAGTAGTGAGTAATTTGTAAATATCTGTGACCCATCAAATAAAGTGACACTCTATTTTGCGTATAAGGGGTTGTTTTTGTCATGTGGAGGTTCAGTGTGTACTGTTATGTTCTTATACCTTTAGGCCTTGTTTATTTGGGCTTGTTTTCTGTTCTGGTTCTATGAACTCTGTGTTCTTTCAGTGTTTCAGCGGCTTTCCTGGGTGCTTTGGTTTCTGCCCATAAATCCAAGCATATACAGTTTTACTTCCGTCTCAGAACTTTCCTTTGCGTGTGTGGCTATTGATAAATTGTACCCTGTACTCCCTGAGCTCCACGCTTTCTTGAACCTTGCATTGCAATAAGGAGTTCTGGAAAGTGGATGAATTATTATTAATTTTTCACTTTCATGCAGTTCCTTTGCAGGTCCCCTCACTTGAAATGATATTAATGATTTTGAAAATAAAGAATTACTTAAAAGATCTCATTTAAAAACATTAACATACGATCATTCACCTAAAGGGGATTTGAAAATGTTGATTGCAGTTTCTTTTCGTTACACCTCTAGTTCCACAGAGTGACTGCAAAACTGAATGCAAACTTGTGACTCATTTGCCATTTCTGTCACAGAGAAAGTGCTTCAATTCTTTACTTTCTGTTAAAGAGAGAGTAAAAATATACCTAGACAAGCATTTTGTCTAATGTGCCTGATTTTTTTGTTGTTTGTTTTATTGTTTTCATTAATCACTGTCAAAGGAACATAGAGGCCTTCAGTAAAACTGTTTGCATTCAAGTTGTTAATAAGAGTTCAAACATGCACACTGTCATCGGCATTATGAGAACCAAGCAGCGTTTACAAAAAATAATAGAAAAAAATTACGTGTCTGCAAAAAAAGCTTTAAATGGAACACAAATCTGAGGCAATATTGACACAACCCATAATTATACTTATTTATATCGCAAGAGCAAAGAATTTGTTCTGCTGCAGACATGGGTTTGAGTACGGGTAATGTCCGAAAGACATCTGGTTCATTTGTCAGGTCAAAACTTTTTCGGGTGTGTGTGTTGTAACGTTTATTTTGGTGTTTACCTTTCCTCATGCGTGGAAGACATCAGTATGTATGTATAAATGTACCATGTAGCTGCAGGCATGGCAGCTCGCCACCTTATCATACCTATAGGGAAAGGAACAGACACGAGGTCCACGCGGTCTCAATGACAATTAGGTTTCTTCTGAGCACAGTCAGCACATTTCATCCATCCTTCTCTCTCAGTCTCCCCGATGGCAAGAGATGTCCTACAAGGTGACCTCATCCTGTGTGCAACACCTTGAGTACCCAATTAAATGTAGTTGTTACGTCGTGTGTCTATGTGCATACATGTGTGTGGAGGTGTGAATATTTTCTTTTGCCTCCCAGATCACTTATATATCATATTCTTTGTATCATATTTCAGCTGTCCTATACAAATGACAGCTCATTTGCCCTTGTTGTGATGCTTCTTGTTTTGCATTTATTTAGGCACTAAGCAAGATCTTACCAGGAGGGTGTTAAATGTCTCCTGTTACTTTGTAGTGTACCATGTGGGTGATGATCCATTTAAGCAAGCATTGTGTGCTGTGAAGCCTTTTATCTTGCTATATTAACTCAAACTGGGACATGCCTCATTATTAAATCCCACAGTGTAGAACATTGTCATGCACTAAGCCTGATCTCCCTCTCCCACTCCCCAACACCAGCCCTCAGTGAGCTGTACTGCTATGGTGACATATGTGTGGGATATTTGTCACAGATGGGTTGTTTCTGCATTCTTGGGTGCTTATCTTTGTGTGCATGTGGTTCTGTTAATTTTGCATGCACGCACGTCTGGGAGTATGTGTTCTTTGGTTAGACTTAGCTCTCTTTGCTCTGCTTGACTCTTCTTAAAAGGAAAGATAACATTGTGGTATACCGTGCAAATTCTCTTCTGTACAGCAAGAGTTTTTTTTAATCTATATGACATCATGAGATGTGGGGGGGGGGGGGGGGGGCACAAGGC
>JABFEB020000104.1:23831852-23842180 GCA_019775895.2 Stomatorhinus ivindoensis | reverse complement strand
AAAAACGTATATTTATCACGTTATGGGGACATTGTGTCCCCATAAGGATAGGTATACCTGTTCGCACACACACACATACAGATATCTTTCTGATTCACAGGGGATTTGCTCTCAGTGCTTCTGGCGTTCATGGATTGGCTCTTGGACTTAAAGGCAGTATATCCTCAGGGAGCTATTATTGATAAGAATAAAAAAACAGTGAATAAAGAACTAGGCCATTTCTGTGGTTACTGATCCTCAGTTATCTAATCTTCTTTATTTCAGAAAAAAACAATTTAAACAAGCCAACATCTTTTTACAGACCAGTGTTTTTATAGTCTTTCTGTGGATTATCAGAACTGACGTATATATTACATTAAGCTTCCTTTTGTGATTGCAAATGTGTATTTCTTAGTCAGCGCTTATGCTTTCTATTATAGTTTTATAAATTTTTTGTTTATTACTTATTATAGTTCTCAAAAGAGTTAATTACTTAGTCAATTGCATATTGTTTAATTGATATCTACTATAATTTTCATTGTGCATTGATTAGTGTGAAGAAACAATAATTTTTTTTCTTTTTTACTGTATAGGTTGCCTATTTTTATTTTTATTTTTTTTTTGTCTTCATAAAATGAGAACACAGGTGTTACTTTTATATGGATACTACCCAGCAGGAATGGAAAACTGTAATGCATAAACCTTAATGGTTTCCCCCTGAATACTGGCAGCCCTATCGTTTAACACAATTACCCACCCGCGGTGCGCAGGCTAACCCGCACTTTAAGGATCTATATTATTTAGAGGGCCATGCTACAGCTGTACTTATCAGCTTTAATCTATTGGAGCTTCTGAATTCCCAGGGATGCTGTGCGCTTATTCCTCGGAAACGTGTGCAACACCCGCAGTCAAACAGAAGCTTTTGAACAGAACAGTGGGCTTTTGTTTCCTGTTCATCTCATATTTGTCTCAGCATATTCAGGGGACTGATGTGCAGTGACAGCTGGTGTGTCGTCAGATGGAAACAGAGCCCAGTGATCACTAGGAAACTTGGTTGCAGCAGGTGGGCTGCGGAAGACAAACATTGATAATGAGGCAGTTAGTCCCCAGTCACACATTGGCTCTGGTAGAGGCTTTCCTGGACTAGACTAAGTTGGCACTCTGCTGTTAAAATGAGCTTCTCTTTTCTTGTCTTGATAATGCGATCCAGTCTTACTTTATATGGAAATAATACAGTGCACAGTTGTCCACCACTAACAGCCCGGTGTGTTTTAGAAAACACTGTATTTTCAGAAATATATACACAATATCTCGTCCTTTCCAGGCTGAAGCAACAGTTTAGCTGGAGCCTCATCTGCAATGGGCACACCAAAAATATCAGCACGAAAAGAAACGTTGAGCGCTTTGTGAGATTATATTAATTTCCCACGTGTGAGGTATAGCATCAGATAGGGCATCAAAGTCCTCCTAACCATGATGACCAGTAAATGCCTTTCTCTTCCAGTTACAATACTCTTCTTCAATACTCTGTACCCTGCGGCAGTATTATTATAATTGAAAGAAATAAGTGATAAGTATTTAACACAAAGTGTTCTTTACTTTTTATAGATATTTATAGACAGCCTTGCTGTCATTGTATGTTCGCTGAAACATTTCTGCTGCTTTGCCATTGACATCAGATGTTTAAGAAAACATATGTATAAAGAATCACTGTTATGAGTTATACTAGACATGGCCAAAAGGATTTGTGTCCTTGCGCTTCATTCAAATAATGCACCATTCTTCCTAGAAACATTTTGGTAGTCAGCAAAATAAAAAAAAAAACTGTGGCAGAAAAAAGCTCTGGAAAGAATTTAATTCTTGCTTCTTCTCAAAGACATTCGAAAATGACTTGGACAATATTACTGATAGCCTTCAGAAGTTATAAGAAATAATTGTATTTTAGTGATACTTTGAGCAGAACATTCTCTCTTAATTAGCATCACATCTGTCTTCAATGATAGAATCACTCATTTAACCAGTTTAAATGGAGAATCATTTTCTGCTGTTTTGTGTTGGAGTGTGTATAACACTAAAAATGTAAAATTCAATGGGAAATCAGAAAGAAGGTAATAGCCGGTAATGGTCAATACAGAGGCTACCAGAGCTTAAAAGAGATTTAATATTCCTGTGACCATTGTGAATAAGATCAAGAATTTTAATACCCATGGGATTGTATCTAATGGGTAAAACTGTCCAAGGATTAAAGAGTAATTTTGGTGGAGAAAGAACCAACAAATTTTCAACATAGATCCAGGTTGAACTTCAGTCTTCAAGATGTAATAGTTTCATGAGTTGCCAACCACTGCAGTCTTAAAGGCCTAACTGGAATATGCCAAAATGCATGCTGGCTAGCCACAATCCTTCAGGGAGAATGTAATTTGGCACTGGGTGCCTTGAATCTATTCAGATGACAGTGAAAACAGAATACTCACAGGTTTTAGGTCCTCCCATAGGATAATGACCCGAAAAATGCCTCAAGAAGCATTCAGTAAAGCATGAGAAGAGACCATTGGCGCCCTGTTATGAGTCTTGATCTAAATCTCATTGAAAGACTGCAGAAGCAGAACTTGCAATGGGGAGCATTAATGTTGAGAGAACTGATGCAGTCGGCTCAACAAGAGTGGGCCAAACTATAAGCCAAGACATATATAAATCTGACACAGTGCTGCAGAAAACACTCTTTGTCCATGCTGGTTTCATTAATTTTATTTCAAATAACATGAGTCATCAATCTAAAAAAAGTTTCTGTTGTATTAAAAATGAACTAAATAATGGTGGATACTGCATATGTTTGTAATTTTGCTTTGCTAGTTTTTTTTAAATTTATTTAAGCGCAAGGCAGCCAATAATTTTTGCTGAATTTGTACAGGTTATTACTGCTAATGTGTCACCGTTCGTTCACCTGCAGATTGGATTGACAGACAATCCAGCGATGGATCCCATCATCCAGGGGTTGAAGGGTGTGGTTCATCATGGTGAGTGGACACTGCTGGCAAATTCATTCATATTATTGTATTTTCTTCTGAAGTATGATATATTTACCTTTAATTCATAGTTTGTGTTTTGCTTGTATATTATAGTAGCTCCTTCACTTTTCTGAAGATTAGGACTGGCAGCTCCCTGTGAATGTGAAAATTCACAAATTATATCTAGTCACCCCTAACCCATTCCGATATCAGTCTGCTAGCCTAAACGATAACATAACAAGTCTATTTATTAAAGATTTTTCTCAACAAACAGTACTGTACTATAGAAATGCATAGCTTTATCTTGCCCCTGTATGTATAAAGTAATCACATTACTGCATGCACTGGGAGCACTACAGTTTGGACTCATTATTAAAAATGCAAAATTACCAGCATTGAAAAGTTCAATAGTTACTGTGAGAGATACAAGAATCCATGAACAAGCCAACTAACACGTGAGAGAGGCTGGTAACACAGACAAAGATGTGCGGCGTACCCAAGATTTTTTATATTAAGGATAAGTATGTACTCACACTAAGAAATATTATGTGTCTAATATCTCAAATACTTTTATGATTTTATGTGATCTGAATCATTTTCAGTACTTTTTCTGGCTTGTGTGTCGTCTGTTAGTTTCTGCGATGTTTCAGCCAACTCTAAAAATGTTCCTGTATAATTGTTCACGGCCAAGTCGGGAATAATTGAAACCGTGAATGTCAAATTCGCAAAAATGAAGGGGGTAATTTGGGAGGGAGGAAGATGTGTGCTTCGCAAATTATAAAGCTAAGAATTTGACTCTTTTCCCACTTGATGGAATACAGTAGATATCTTCCAAAGCAATGTTGTTATGGTACTTTTCCACAGTGCCACATCAATTGCAAAGCTTCAGTGTTCTTTGCACAATTCCATATCTATAACTGCTCTGCATTCAATATCAGTCATTTGGAAATCACTTCTCTGCCAGCATTTGGTCTGTAGTGAAATGTCTCCATCTCCAATAAATGTTTAGATTTAGAGGCGTCTGAGATGTCTGTGTCTCCATTAGAGAAGAGAGACTATGGGGAAATTCATGCAGGACATCCATTACACTCAGCCATACAATGTGTGCTCAGATCTGATGGTGAACTTGCTCTTCAGTAAATCTTTCACAAACCATTAGCTACTTTCGTATTGATGTTAATGCATCGCCTGTCCTACATTGTGCTATACCACAAAATGTCCATATTGTTCCATAAAAATATGGTTATATTGTTATTATTGTTACTGTTATTATTATTATTGTAGTAGTAGTTATAGTATTAGTAACTGTGGTGTTGCACCTGGCACGAACACGCAGACTTATCCTGGCTTCACAAGTACTTCATCAGTGACGGTGGTCTGGCTTGACAATTAAAGTCTGCAAAATTAATGAATGCCTTCGTCCCAATTCATAAAAGGATATTGCATTGGACTAATTAAGCAATGTCTGTAATACTGTATTCAGTGTTTTACTAAGGGAGTGTTTTATAATTATGGTTTCATTAATGACAGCTGCATTATACAATAATATTTAACGTCAAAACTTTTACAGGTTTTTAAATGTAATGTTTAAGTTGTATATTCGGGAATGCACTGAACATGTGTAACGTGAGCGCTGATTGCAGCACTCTTTTCTCCATGTTTGTGTCTCATTAATACAGTGGCTTGGACACACTGGGAAATGCTCTGGTAGAATGATGCATGTTGCCAGATTCACTTTCGTTTGAGAGAAACGGGAAGCACAACCGCAGCGCTGGCCTTGTGCAACAAGAGATGGTAATTGTAGTCATTAGTAATTGTAGTCATTAGAGCACAAGGAAGCCACATATGGTGGAGCGCTTTCAATCACGGGATTGACATTAGTAAGATGGAAGTGTTGCCATGTCCAGGCTAAATGACGAGGGCAGTGCTCTCGTCACATTATGCAGATGCCGTGTTGTTACTCTCTTGGGTTGGTTCCGTTGTTCCCTTGAGCTTTTCCCACCATTACCTGACGCAGTGACCTAGTTTGACTAAAAGTTGGACTAGCTGAAAGTGCGACTGGAAAAATTCAGAACTACACCTCACATCGCTGTACAGGCCATCCGTCCAAAGAGAGGGGGGTCTCTGTCTTTACTGTATTAACTGTTGAAACATCGCAATTCCCATTACAGGAATAATGAAGTACCTGCTTAACCATCTTCTTTCCAATGTGCTTTAAAACTTCAAACTTTTTTATGGCTTACACTGAATTTCTAGGTTAAATTATGAATTTTGAAACTATGCCAGTGGCAGTGCAAAGCTGTAGGGAATTTTAAAAATATATACACACAGCCAAAACATTATTGATACAATAAGTGCTAATAAAAGCAAATCTATTTGTATTTTAACAAATATTTCCTGCATTTTCGAATTCAGAATTAAGTCATTAAAGTTAAAACAGTTATAATGACAGTTATTTATTACATATGAAGCAAATTAAGTTTCACAGGTAAGGTGCGTAATGTTAACTATGTACCTACCACCCAATGAATTCTATTAAGATATTTATGTTCTTCTCTCTCAAATACTGCTTCAGATGAATGAGGTTGTTCATATTTCTGTACTGTTTCTTTAAACAGTGCCCCCAGCACCTCTTTGTGGGCCTAAACAGAAGGAGCAGTTGCCCTTAGTGTTTTTTTATTTTTTGGTTTGGCTTTATTGCCATGGGGCATGATTGCTTTCATGGGAAGCAGACATACAAAGGAACCTGGGTAAACAGTAGGTGACGATCACTATTTTACTGTGAGGCCCGATGCTGTAGACCAGTAGTGTCTGGAGAAATTTTACGTTTGACCTGCCAATGGGCCATAGGCAGACTGACTCCCCTTATGGTTGATGAAGACAAGCCAAGGCAGTGACCAAAGTGTCACTCTACTCGTGCTTGTAGCACTGTTTTGATTATCCTGTGACAGGTTTCGAGCTGACAGACAGAATGACCCTATTCAGTGAAATCACTTACAATATGGGACACCTGTTACAAGGAAGCCAACGGTTAATTTGCTTAATCCTGCTACACCATCGCAATTCTAAATAATTTGGATGGACTTCATGAAAAACTCTACTCTTTGGTCACAGTATGGTCAATACAGAATTGTTATGCAAAAAATACTCTCTTCACAAAATGCAATACCCTAGTATTTATTAAATCAAGGATCATGTTTGTGGTTTCTCTGAGTTGGCTGCAATACTGACAGAGAGCTTTATATTTGTACGGGGGATTTTGGATGCCCTGTAAATTTATTGCAATACCTGTAATGCTATTTGACTTAAGACAGAGATTCCTCGAATTAAATTACAGTAAATTTTCTCCTTCAGAGCACTTTCAAAACATTACCTTTAAGCAATAAAAGCTTAGAATGTGTGGTCTAATAGAATTCTAGAAGAAGTTTCAGTTTTTATTACTTTTTCGTTTACTCGTTTGATCTTGAAGACTTTTCTGGGAACATCCCCAAACACTAATATGATTCTACTCACTTTCCTCTCTGGATTCTCTTACACATGAATGTAGCAGATGTACAGTAGTAGGCACTGCTGTGGTTAAAATATAGCCTAGTAGAGGTCCGATTCGGAGAGGATCAGTAATGTTTAAAAGAATGAAATGGCACATTGAACTAGCTTCTGCAGCCTGGTCATTATGAGTAAAAGCCTCTGCAAAGTGTGAAATATTCCAGATTTACCTTGCCCACAGCATGTAGCACTTGACCGATCCACTTAGGCCCACTTTATTTAGGGGCTGTTAGGTTGCCAGTTTCCTCTGTACTGCATGAATGCCGAGTTTGAAGTTTCATGCCATGAACAAGTACTTAAGATAAAGTTGGCTTTGTGTACTTCGGTCTGTATTTGTGGTGTGTGCGTGTTCCTGCCCTACACACATATACCAAGCACCTTTTTTTCCTTTCACACCAGAAAAAGAAACCCTTCTTGAGCCATTTGTTCTGAGAGACCTGCTTCCTCCCTCCTTGCGGAGCTACTACCGCTACACTGGCTCTCTCACTGTCCCACCGTGCAGCAAGGTAGTGGAGTGGATCATCTTCAGCCGGCCTGTGTTCCTCTCCCAACGTCAGGTAAGCCTGGACCCCCTGATTGCTTTTAACCGCATGGCTATAATTCCCCGACCCAGCGCTGCCTGACCAGAGCCCCCCCACCCCCTCCAGCACTGTCACTGCCCAGCACTCTGACCTTTACTCCTCCTGCTTTCTGCTAAGCAAACAGTTTTTCAAAATAAAATGACAGCAGCCGCAGTGTGCTGGGCTTTCTGCCTGGCAAGGAGTGTGGGGAGGAAGTCTAATGTGAAATATTTGGTTTTCATGCAAACCTAAGTACTACCCTATTCTTACCAAGTACCGCTTGATGCGACACTGTGGCCAAACGACAGGGCGTTTTGAAAGTGAAACTGCTAGAGCTCTTTGTGACGAGCTCGTCACTCAGCTGCATTGTTAGCAGAGCTGCAAAGGTCTTATTTCAGTGGTGCTTGTGTTTGTTTCTGCAATATGCAGAATAGCATGCAGCTTGACACCTATGGTCTAATTGGTGTTCGATTTTTACAGCTTATTTAGACTATTTTGTTCCCTAGATCAGGAGGTCAAATTTTAAGTTTAAGCCATGTGTCAATTACTCCTGATTCCTTTAACCTTTAATTTGATCCTTTTTATAATGGGAAAATACAGGCAGAGTAAAAGAAAAAACTTAATTAGCCCGGGTTCAAACACAGCATATAGTCCCAGACTGTGTACTCACATGGCCAGGTATTTGGGCAATATAATTAGTATAATTTAAAAGATATTTCTTTTTAGTTTGATTCAGTTTTCTTTGGGCTATAATACTTTTTTATTTCAATCTGGTTATATACTGACATTCACTGGATTTATTTTTGAATCATTTTAATCGAAATGTTTAACTGTGGCTGCATATTGAAATGTACTGAACACATTCATGTAGTGACAGCATGAGAGTTTGCGTTATGCTGTTCTCTGCCTTACTTGCGTGTCCGTAGGCGCAATGGATTATGGTCATTATAGTTATTTCGACATTTATTTCTGAGTGAACTGTGTTGTGTAACTGCATTATGAGAACTACAACTGAAAAATGGTCTAACACAATGATCAGCAAGAAAGAAACAATGTTTTCCCAGTATCTGCATGGGATTCTTGTAGGTACTCCAATTTCCTCCCTTAGTCAAAAACAGGTGGTTAGGAGAAATGCTGCCTCTGAAGTTGCCCGTAGTGTGTGAATGTACCTTATTTTCCATGCCATTTTGAGGGTCCACTGCCTTGTGCTTAATTGGTTTCGACACCATACGACACAATGATGGTTTAGTTTTACATTTATACGTGTCATATCTTAAAGTGCATACAGATAAACAAAAACATAAAATTTGTACAACTTGTTGAGTATTAATGATGAGTGACACTCAGAAAGGGGAGTGCATTCTGAACGAAGTACACCATATAAGGAAGTAGTGATTAACGAAAGACGTGTCCATTTTTATGCATGTTTACCTACAAGAAGATAGACTGCTGTTCTGCACTCAAGCTTATTATTCAAAGCCTGTGCTGCTCCAGTAAACATCCACAGTGTGTTTTCATGGACGAGCAACATCTGCTGCAAACCTTGGGCAGTCCCAGTACCCTCATTTTACAGCAAGTACAAGAGAGCAGTGAATCATCCTCAGTGAAAAAATTAAAGCAAGCCAAAAAAAAAAAAAACTGTGGTGCTTACACTCTTTGGAGCAGCTTGAAAACGGTATAATTTCTATATCGATACCACAAATTGACAACTTAATGCATGTGAATATGTATCGCTTTATTTTTGCGGGAAATAAGGTGCATTTTTGGTGTCTCCATGGAAGAGAAAGTGTTTTTCTGTATTTCCTCTCCCTGTCGTTTTTTTTTTTTTTGTTATTAGTAATAGTACTATATTGCACTTAGAAAACAGGCTGACATGTAGATCTACGCCGAAGCTCATCAGGGCCACATTAGGGAAGAGGAAGGAGCGTCTGGCGGACATGACAGGCAGGACGTAAAATTTCCTTCACTGTTCATTGTGACACCAGCTGATAAGAGTAGCAAATTCTTTACGAGGAGCATAAACCACCTGTCAGTAGAGCTGTGTGATTCTGAAAAAAAAAATCACATCACGATAGTGGAAAATTTTGTAATTAATATAATTAAAACAAAATAGAGCTGAAATTTAAGCAAAATAAATAATAGCCAAATAGAACTGGTTATGACTTAGTAATAAAGTCTGTCTGATGTTACCATGAGATCTACCAATAGACACACAGCAGTGCCAGAAAATCATTTGCCTTTTTGCTCAATTTCATTTTCATGGAATCCAGAATATTTTTTTGTATAGTGAAAGGCGAATGACTTTTGGCAACCAGTTCTATTTTGCTTTTCTCTTCCTCATTCCATTTTGTTAAAATTCTCACAAATGCACCACACTGACTATGAGTGATAGAAATGCCTGTGAGCAAATATATTCTTGATAATCTTGAAAAGGAGCCATCATTAATATTGCAATGCTTGCTTTATAGTTTTGCTTTCTATGACAGAGTAAAAATGTTTTAGCGAAACTTAATGTCTTAAGCCAACTGAGCCCTGCAGTCCTTGCAGCGTGACAGTTACATGTGCGAAGCATGGATTGTCGATATTAATAGTGCATGTTGTGCAGCGCTACCTGCCTGTCCTACACCTGAGAGGTAGCCCCTGTGGTGCCCTCCCCCCCCACGTTCCACCATGGGGGGGGGGGGGGGGGTTAACAGGGAGGCAGGGGACACATCCTTACCAGTTCACAATAAGCCATTACCTCAGCTCCAGCTTTGAAAGTGCCGCAAGCTGTAGGCTGACGCGTCGTCATCATCTGAGAACCACTTAAGAGCGGCACGACCTGGGACTGCAGATAAATTGATGCTGACTAAAATTTACACTATAACACAGTTAAATCAAAGTTATAGATGCATGTGCAGTAACTATATCAGCTCCCCGCAAAGCAGGTTATGGTAACAGGAATCTGAAACATGAGTTTTTGAACACAGAGCTTGATTGCTATAGCTTGTTGCATTGCAATCATCCTGCTTATAAATGACCTTTCTAGCACCCAGCCATGATACGAGGAAAACAAATAAAGTCGTGTTGTCCTGTTCAGCACATTTATCTTGTGGTTAGACCATAACTGGTAATGATTTGATCAGAAAAGCTTGTCAGAAATGCATTTTCCCAGGCAGTACCCTTTTTTACGTGGTATATTGGTTTATATACAGTATTTTGCAGTGTATAATCATTAATCCATTTTAAACAACAT
>JABFEB020000104.1:23820646-23831752 GCA_019775895.2 Stomatorhinus ivindoensis | reverse complement strand
TACCCTTTTTTACGTGGTATATTGGTTTATATACAGTATTTTGCAGTGTATAATCATTAATCCATTTTAAACAACATTGGATTCAAAACTCCTCTGACTTAGTCACCCAGACATACAAAAATACCTAATGGGGAAAAATAATGATGGTAACATTTTCTATGAATGCCATGTCTATAACAGTCTATGAACAAATTTTTAACACATTATGATAAATTCATAAAGCATTATAAACATAGCTATAAATATTTATGAAAAGGCATAACACATTATAGCTATGTTTATTATGCATTGTGAATGTTTTATGAATCTCTCATCTATAATTAAGAGTAGATCCCTTCATAATGCAATAAAAAGCATCCTTAATTCTTATACCTATATATTCTTATACCAATATAATGCATTATGACGGGATCCATAGTGCATTGCAGGTGAGAGCTTTATTGGAGCTTATGAAGTATTATAATCAACAGGAAGGTGTCTGTAATTCATTATAGATGACAGCATCAGGTAAACTGTTGCAAATAACAAGTAACAAATGGTTTCAGTGAACCATTCAGTCTGTGGTTAGGGACAGTACATGCAGAACATGTAATAAATATTGAGACAAGTATTGAAATATTGAGATCACAGGCTTGCCTGCTTTGCAGCTGATGGTTTTAAGTGTGACTTTTCTCAAGACAGCTCAAGGCAAACTTGTTTTGCATTTGCACCAAATAGCAAGTCAGGTCTTTAAAGATGTCAAATAGTGTAATTTCCGCTCTCTTTATGGGGAATTGATGTATTTTTTTTGTGATTTAGTTTTTTGTGTTCAATAGGATGTCATGTATGTCAAGCTGCATAATGTTGAAATGCTTGTAGCCGTCCTTCTTGTGGACAATAGAATGTTATAATGGGATCTGCGGGCCCAAGGCCCCATCACTGGCTGCAGAAAGAGGGCGGCTGGCAGAACAGCATCCTGTGGGGAGGCTATCGATGCTGGCATCAGGGCTTCCTGTTAATCTGGCTCCCTTCTGACGGAGCCGCTTTGTTCCTCTGTTGGCCTCCTCCCTTCTCAGCTGGACGCCTTCTATTCCATCTTCACCACCGAGCAGCAGGACCATGTGAAATCCGTGGAGTACCTAAGGAACAACTTCCGCCCACTGCAGGAGCTGGATGACCGGGTGGTCTTCAAGTCAGCGGTCAAAGATGCTTGGGTCCCGGACCTGTCAGATGCCAGGGAAAATCTGCATGGCACAGAGGCTTCCAAAGGTAGACAGGAATTCTCATGGGTCTTCAAAGGAGCTGCACGCTCATTACACTCACGCATGCTGTCGCATTCCTACTGTGAGGTGATTGGAAAAGCACGCAGAGAAAGAAATGCTGGGCCATTGATTTTGAGGGTCTTACTTTATAGCACTATTTGAACTTGCTTTTCTGATGTTTCCGAAGAATAGTGCCAACATTTCACAGATTTCACAATTGTGTTCACACCTCTGAGCGCTTGTGTCCACGTGACTCAGGGAAGGGCTTTTGAGAAGGAGCTTCTCTGCCTGCTCCAGCTGTGTCATTTATGTGGCAACAACAAGAAACCATAATGACCGGAGGGAGTCACTTCACACCTTTGCTCAGCGCAACACAAATATAATAGGCCTGTATACACACGGCGTATTCAGTCACTCACAAATGAGCGGCCTGCCATCACAGCAGCGCTCTGTCAGAGCAGAGAAAGCTTGTTTTGGTGAATGACAACAGCCAGTGTCAAGGCAGCTCCTGCCCTCTGTCTGCTTCCTCCCCTCTGAGACAAATGGCTCAACTTTGTTATTAACTGTCGGAAGATAAGTAGAAAAATGTAGCAGGCTTTGCTGTTGATATTCGGCTTGTTCATAGTCAAGTCATAACTGATGTTTTTCTAATATCTTTAGCGTTTCATTGTTCATTTATTGGATTCATTTTGTAAAAGTAGCTCATTTCCAGCAATGTGCTTCAGGTTACCCTCTCAGCGATACTGTGAAATATTGTTAAAGCCATGTAGTTCAGGTTGTTTTTGTAACAGTCGACACATCACTATCAGAACCAAATTAGCCACGTGAAAGTAACTTGCTAATCAAAACAGATGTGCTTCTGTGATTTCCTTCTTTCTTCAAATAATCATTCTTTTATTCATTTTGCCTCAGAAAATTGATTATGAGCTACTTGCATGCACAGCTCTCTTCCTGGCAAAACGGATGAAGTTAGAGCACCCTAAATGAGCAAAGAGTTTATGATAATTCACACATCCTAAAAATAGGCTAATATGGATTTAATCTGTGGTGTGAAATTGCCTTTGTGGTGTTAAGCCATGACTGATCAGAGAAGGAAACATGTCACAGAGTGGACATGGGGGGGGGGGGGGGTTGGTGGAGGCAGTGGTGTCTTGGAAGGAAGGGGCTGGTGTGTTGGGGGCATCTTAAGTAGTTTTCTTTAATCATGTGATGGGTGCCCATGTTTGATTTTTGGCCCCCATTTATGGGATGAAACTGCTTTTTGTCAGCACTAGCATGTAATTTGCTAAGAAAACCAGACGTGGTCCTGATTTATTCAGTACAGTCCCATGAGCTGCTCAATTCGAGTGATTTTAGCCCAGGATTACGGTCGAAGTGGCACCTATGCAATAGTAAAGGCAAAGGCTCTGAAAACACGCATGGAATTCTGGGACATTTAAAAGATGTACATTGTCTACGATTTTTGATTATCCTCCTTATTTGTTTACGGAGACTCGACAAGCAACCCCACGACTGCTTAGTGCAGTGGTGTTCAAACTGTGGGTCACAACCTCCTCGGGGGGGGGGGAGGGGTCGCAAAATAATTTTTTGGATATACAACAAAAACTATCATTAGCAATCTGTTAGCCAACCCGGACATAAACAATGACACTTGGGAGAAGAGCAGAGGTTTCCACAATAACTATCGGGAATGACATTGAAAGTCACATACTTTGTGGATAGCTGTCACTTGGAAATGTCTAGCAGCAAATTGTGTGCATGTAATAGTGTATACCACATTAATGAGTGTTTCTGAATCCTGATTGATATCTATTTCCCTACAATGACAATCAACATGAAGTCACTATTAAAGACATTGAAGTAGTATCAGACTGAAAACTAGGCAATAAAACTATTCTAACCATCTCTGTTAAAAAATAATAACTTAACAAAATATGCCACATATGGCTATGAAAATTAGAGGTTCCTTTTTCACTTGGTTGCTCTTCCCCTACTGTTCTCTGGTAATTGGAGCTTAGACATAATAATTGATGCACAAGGTCACAGACTGTAATATATGAAGTCAAGAAATAAAGTGCCTAAGATTTTGTACAAAATAACAAGCCTGAACTTTGAAACAAATTTTCAAGTATGTACTATAACTCTGTAGATAGAAATCTACATTCACTATATTTTCTCAAATGCAAAGAACAACAAAGAAAAGTGCCCCTATATTTGAACAATATTCTCACTCTCTAAGAATGCAACTTTTTTAAACAGTAAGTACATTAATAGTACTACTCACGGCCTGGTCTGTTTGTGTTTGCTAAACAGTGAGGTTGTTTTTTTTATCCATTCATGAACTATTTCCATATATTTTTGACATATATTTTTAATACGCTTTTATACAAAAGTGGCCAGCAGTAGAGGAAGGGTTGCAGTTCTTCTACGGGGCGCTCTTTGGAATTTTTACCCACAACCTTTGTACTGTTAACACAATGATCTCTTTGTTGAGCTGCCATAGACCGCCCCATGTTTCCTGGTTCAGGTACGGATTAGAATTATATTAGTTAACAGACAGCTGTTTTTCACATTGTCCCACTACTGTGAAAGGTTTTGTTGAGTCCTTTGAGGGCTGTGGGGTTACGGGGGCTGATACAAAAAGCACTTCTTACTTCATCCTGGGTTTTGTGCATCAATCTTCTGCCAATGACGGGGAGTCGGTGCTAAGCCAGGGTTTCATTATGCAGTGATTCTGCACTGGCTGAACAAGCCTCCCTAACCTCCTGGAATTTTTCTACTGAAAGGGTCAAGTATTTTCCATGTGGACCCTCTCCCTATTCTACAAAGCTCTCTGCATCACTCATTTTACTGTTTCACTCCAGTCACTTCAGATCTACTGCCTGCTGTCCGCCTGTGTGCCACCCCTCCCATCACCTCTGGGTCACTGAATCAGTGTATCCATCCATCTCACCGCCGAGCTGCCTGAGCGGCCGGCAGCCTAGGAGGAGAGGGGTTCTTGTGGGGCATACTGTCTGGGGTAACATCTGTGCTGGGCTTTTTACCAGCTGCTGTCTCTGCCACACATACACAGACACACACACACACAAAACACTGTGCATTCTGCTGTTCAAGGACCAACCAGCCGCTGCACCCCCTTAGCACCCCCATGGCACATGGGGAGGGCATTGATCAAAACTAATTGGAGTAGGGACTTCTGACCAGGAGATGTAAGTCTTAGAATTCTTGGTACTGTTTTCTTCGCCCCCTGTTTAACCTTTTAACCTTTTAATTGAGCAGTCCTTAAAAAGCAAGCAATGGAAGTCACCCTGGATAAAAGATTAGGTAATTATACATGTAAGTCTAGGAAACATTCTTTAATTGCTAATGTTCGGCAGCTGAGCAGAACGAAGCCATATTGGTCTAAGGAGGGAACAGAGAGGATGCCTGCCTATGATTATGTGAGATCCAGGAATCCACAATTTTACCCAATTTCCTGACAGGGTCAGTGATTAAGCACTATTCACTCTGGAGATAATGGGAGCCTGGGTACTGACATCATTTGGGAAGATGTGATGTAATATCAGCGGGGGGTACAGCCCCACGTTTGGGTCTGCAGTGTCACCTGGTGGCTGAGTGTCATAGCACAAGCACTGAAATAATCATTTTAAAATGTGACGGTAAATAACTCCATCCCAACCCTACCCCTGACCATAAGTATCCAAATTGAATACGATACTTTTGGCGTTTGTAGTTTTTTGATTGCATTCACAGATTTTTGTGGGAACCTGACAATGGTCATGTTTTATCAGATTGTGGGGGACATTTGGTCCTTCACAGTTTAATATAAAGCTAATCCACACACACATACATACAAGCGTACACACACACACACACAAGCACACACACACACATACACACACACACGCACACACACACACACAAGCACAAACACGCACACATACAAGCACACACACACACACACACAAGCACACGCACACACACACACAAGCACAAACACATACAAGCACACACACACACACACACAAGCACACACACGCACAAGCACACACACAAGCATACACATGCACACATACTGTATAAGCACACACACACAAGCATACACACGCACACATATAAGCACACACACACACTCACACACACATACACACATACACGCGCACACACACACACACACACACAATATTACACAGACATGGTGCTGGCCTTTGGCAACTTCAGGCTAAAAATAACACAATGAATCTCTCTACCTGACACCTGCAATTTTCAGGGGGCCATTTTGGTCAGAAATTAGGATCAGAATGTTGGAGATGAACAATCAAGCCTTTCTAGAACAGCGGGACATCCCCGTTAACTCTAACCCGTGCTGCACACACTGTTACAGACTTTGCTTTTGTCTTGATATGTTATGTGTTGTGTGGGTTTTCAGATTCCCTCTGAGCTCTCTGAGTGGTTCTTTGTTGGCTCATTTGCCTCTAATTTCCTGGTTTGTCTTCTGTTGCTTCCGTCACACAGTGTGCAGTAGCCCCCCTGTCAACATGAAGGTCCAGCCTCTGAATAGAACAGCCTTGGTTGTGAGCTGGACCCGACCTCAGATCGTCTACCACCCCCCTATCATCAGCTTCATGATCTCTTACAGCTCGTCCAAGAATGAAGAGTCGTACGAGATCACCAAGGATAGCCACCAGGAACTGGTGAGACCTTCCCTGGGTCTTCTAACTCATCCTGAGAGGTTTCCCCCCTTCCAGGGTGTGAGAAGCACAACCCAGGATGCCAGAAGATGTGAAATCAACTGCATCACTACTGTGACGTTGTGTAGAATGCTCACTGCAGTTCCTTTCCACGGTTTAAATGTGGGTGGTTTAAATTATTCCATCCACAGAGGCACGTGGACCTGAAGTTTACAATAGCATTCACAGCAACCACAGTACAGACTTTTAATCCTCAAGCAATTTCAGACATGGCTCATGTTCATAAATCAGAACAGTGATTTAATAGGAGAGACTTTCTCTCAAACAGACGAGGTTCCTTGGCTCTGCTTATTAAGTAGAGGCACAGAAGCTGATGAAGTAACTAAACCAAGCACTCTGAAGAATAAAATGCCTTCCCAGGCACCTGCTGACTCTCTTGAACAACAGATATACAGAATCAGTCATTGAAACGTATCTCCCTGTTTACTACATGAATGAGTTTTCTTTCTCTCTCACTCGCTCCCTCTCTCTTCTCTTTCCTTTCCTCTCTCCATTTCTTCTTCTCGTTTCCTTTACACCTCATTTCCATTTTTATTTTCAATTTCCTCCCCAGACATTGTTATCTAGGTCACATTAGGGACTGGCAGGCTTTGCACAATCAGAGTTGAATCAATTTTTTACCCCCTTAAGACCTCCATATTTTATGGTCTCTCGCTTGTAATAACCAGCCATCTTTGAAACGATCGTTAACAGAATAAAAACTGTTCTGCTCTTGCATAAATCAGAAAGGAATACAAAGGCAGCAAATAAACTGCACTAATTTAACATGAGATATACTTTTGCTGTGGTATCTACCAATCAGCTAGCTCTCAGTAATTCCAAATGATGATTCCATAATGAGAGTATCTGCCCTGTTTATGTGAATTCCCACCCAAGTGTGGTCCGAAGTGTCTTTCAGTTCCGAAAGCCGGAGAAAGAACGGATCTGGTTTCAGCCGTCTTCTATTGGCCATGTGAGCATGTTTTTCAAACGGGAACATTCAGGATTTTTCAGGATTCCAGCTCCATTATCTGTCACTCTTTTCATTCCTTTATTCATGCTTCATCCTTTTGTGTCATACCCAACTGACACAAAACGCTCTAATTAAAATGTCACTGGTGATACGCGTGTGACTAATACATTCACCCATGTCCGTTTGTTATGGGTGAATGTAGTAGTAGACTGTGTGTTAAACAGTAGCACACTAAGGACTGTCAGTCAATTGCAGGTTTTATCATGCTGTTTCATAATCATGTGAGCCATGTGTGTACAATTCAGGGTAGCGGGATGATAATTCTCTTTGAATGACACATACAGAAAGGACACATCCTAAACAAGAAGGTATGTGACACACGTGCAGGTCGTTCGTTGCGTCATACCTCATGCTCGTGGTTATAGCCGCCTGTGACGACCGAGTATAATATGGTGCCAGAGGGCAGCCCCCACTGACAATGGCAGCTCAGCATCTGGCTCTAATGCCTCGACATGTCAGCGTGTTCGCAGGCCCGGGGAAGCTGGAGCGTTTTATAAAGCGCATGTTGTCTGTCTGTAGAGCAGTATGGCTGTCAGCCTGGGCCACTCTGCTCCATCCCAGGTGTCTCCTGTCCACAGGCTGCTGGGAGAAGCCATTAAAGTCCTGACATCAAAGTACCACCTGTAGCAGAGTCTGTCATCTTTTGTCACTTGTGTAAAAACGTGCGTGTGTGGGGAGAGGCAGGGCTGCCCTGTCAGGGTAGAGCGGCTCCTCAATCAAATGCATACCCCTAGTATGACTTTGAGTACCAAGCACCAGCTTACTGGTGATAAGAGTCGATCTGCGTGGTTGTGTTTTTATGAGTGTACTTGTTTACGTGTTTTTGTGTCTCATTTGTGTGTTTCTCCAACAGGAGGCCATCATCACACATGTGAATCCTGACAACCTGTACCTCTTTAGGGTGCAGGCTGTGTGTGAGAAGGATCTACGCAGTGATTTCAGCCAGTCCATAGTATTTAGGGGTGAGTCTCAAATGAAGTCTGTTCCTGAATGTTGTCTAATCATTTGTCAACACATGTATTCCTTTTTATATTTTTCTCTATGCTGTGATTATGATGCAGGTTTTTTTTTTTTTAAATATATAACAATGTATATAATCTTGTGCTGTTTTAGCAAACACTACCAGGATTTTTGAGGGAACCAGAATAGTGAAAACCGGGATGGTATGTATGTGAACCCGCCACTCAGCAAAGAATGTTAGACTATGTGCAGCAGAATGGGGTCCATGTAATGTGAATACACATTATCATACATGATACCTTGGATGTGACTTTTTGCAGACTTTTACAGTTTACACATCTCTCCCATTTTATCCCGTACATCTCCACATTCCTCAGCCAACAGCTTCGGCCTCCTCTGCCGACATGGCTCCCATTAGCTCCGGCTCCTCGACTTGGACCTCGTCCGGTCTGCCCTTTTCCTTTGTCTCTATGGCAACCGGGATTGGGCCCTCCTCTAGCGGCAGTCAGGCCACGGTGGCGTCTGTGGTGACCAGCACTCTGTTGGCGGGATTGGGATTCAGCGGCGGAGTCATCACATCCTTCCCCAGTTCCATGCGGCCCACACGGGCCCCAGCCTCAGCAGCCAGCCCCACTCGCCAAATGACCAAGCTTGCAGTGGCCACCCCGGAGCCAGCGGCATCCCAGAGGTCTGAGTCGGAAACCGTGACAGGTGCCGAGGGCGTTCAAGGGGGCGAGAAGGCTAGAAAGGGTGAAAGAGAGGAGGGAGAAAAAGAGGGAGAGGAGGAAAAAGATGAAAAAGAAGATGATGACAAAACAAAGAAAGATAAGACAGCAGCCGTGGAAGGGGGTAGTCTGGTCAACAGCACAGTGGCCGGACAACACACTACAGCAGGCACTGCATCAACAGCCAAAGAGAGAACAGGGGAGTCTGTAATTAAGGAGACGAAGACGGAATTTACAGCAGCGCCATCTAATGTTCTGGAGGACAACTTGCTTACAAACACAAAGAGCAACATGATGGATATCCAAGAGCCCGACACCTGGGAGACCCAGAATGACACGCTAAAGGTGCAACTTCCTAATAGTGTCACTCTTGGGACCAAGACCGAAAGCGAGGAGCGGAACCGTTGGCCCTTCTCCATCCACACAGGTGAGGGAACCCAACAGCCGATTCCCCACTCGAGTGACAGAGTGTAATCAGTGAAAGAAAAGAGCAAAAAATGAAGCAATGACCCGCGACAGCTCCTGCCAGCGCCATGCCTATGTGCACAGTGTGAATTACTAAACAGTCTATTGATGAACATTACTGAGTAGCAGGAACCTTTGTTACGTGTTTGTCATCAAATCTGTGTTCAACATATACTCCAATTTACACCTACAATTTTGTATCAAACATAGCTAACACAGCTCTGTGAAGTATTTTGCCTGTGATTCCCTTTTATTACATTAATCATATTAACTTGATAATTTCAATAACACTGTCTCTGGGCAAAGCTGTTTTACAATCTCTCATTCATAACATTTCATTTAAGTTGATTTTAGTTGCGTTTTTATTGCTTTAATTATTTTATTGACTTACTATTGATTGCATTACTGAGTAGGTAAACATCTAACAATCTGAAATGCTCTCAAACGTCAGTCACATTCATCTCGTTTGCAGCAGAATTCCCATGCCTTGACCAGCATGTATAAAATTGGGGAGAGTTCATTGCAGACATAATATGTCGATAGCCAATCTCTGTGCTAAGAGCTCTCCAGCTGCAGATAGGAATAGTCATTGTGACAGATCTACCTCCATGTCCCTCCTGCATTGCATGTCCATGCCGTAGCTGGGTGATGGTGTCCTGCTGCTGTGGGAAGCCAAAGCAATAAGCTTAGAATAAGCATAAGACATTTTTAAGAGAAATGGCTACAAATCTCCAAGGACAAAAATGTAATTGGAATAGTCTGGTTTCTATACAGAAAGATAGGATAAGTGAATACATTCTATCCATGGCTGTCGTTCTGTTCCCATTCTTGACAAGATTTCTTTCTTTGCCAAGTTCCGGAAGTCTGCCTACATGTGCCAGATGCTAAATCAAAACCACAGGGAAGAGAATGCCGGCCAAATCATGCTTTTCTTACAAGTTAATAAGTAACTGTTGTAGTGTGTCATCCTCCTCTTCATCGTGTGTGGGAAAATTGATGGGAGAACATAGCTACTGTGCGTCAGAGTTCCTGTGAAGTCCGTCACAGCAACTTGTGGTTGACCCATCCCTACAGAGGAGAACAGCATCTCCAACATGACCAAGCACCCCCTGCATGGTTCCAGCAAGATGGTGTGGCTCATCCCCCTGGTGCTGGTGTCCGCTCTCACCTTTGTGTCCCTCATCCTGCTGCTGGCGTTAATGGTGTACTGGAGGTGAGGCCTGGCCTTCGCTTTCCTGTAAACACCGCATTCCCTTTAGGCGAACATTGCAGGTAGGGAAGTGCGCCTCAGAGTGTCCCTCTTTGTGTCCACCTTCTAGCTGTGTGGGAGACAGAGAACGGCGGGTCAGCAGGACGTGCTTTTGCACTGGCGGACCTGTCATTGAACTTGACCCCCGTTGGCCTTCTCTGCAAAATTACTTAGCTACTGCAGTGCAGGTGTGAGTCCCCCTGACTGTATATTTTTCTGTGAAATACCAACGAATTAAGATTTAAGTAGATAAAAAGAGAAATCACTGGGGAATTACCAAGACCGCTGTGTATAGTGGCTTTGTACCTGTGATCACAAGGTTGCTGCATCCAATCCTGTGACTTGCAGAGCAGTTTCACTGTGGGGCTATTAAGCCATATCCTTAACCCCCGATTGCTCCAGGGATACTGTCTTACGCTGTTCTTTCATCTCAGCTTATACATCACATTGGATAAAAACGTCGGAGAAATGAAATGTATAGTGTAATGCTACCTTCCTTTTGTCTTATTGTCCACATGCTGCCTTCTGCGCTGTGTGTGGAGTTTGCATGATCTTCTTACCGTGTAGCACAAGTGTCTTCTAGGTACTCCAGTTTCCTCCTGTAGTTCAAAGACATGCAGCTAACAAGCCCTGTGCCTTATGCCCTAACACCCCCCTGCACCGCAAACCTGATCAGGATAAATGGTTAGAAGATGGATGGATG
>JABFEB020000104.1:23796441-23816220 GCA_019775895.2 Stomatorhinus ivindoensis | reverse complement strand
TGGATGAGTTGAAAGTGAGGTACACTCTTTGCAATTCTAGGAGTAGTCAGCTTTGCAGTTCTGATTGTGGCGATTTGTTATTAACACACTTCCTGTGGTTCCTCCCCTTTCTTGATCCGCAGGAGGTTCTTCCAGACGGCTCACTTCTACGTGGAAGATTGCAGCTCCCCTCGTGTGGTGGTCCATGAAAGCACCCCTGTTATCACTATCCCAGGTGAGCTGTTCTCACATTTCATTTTCATAAGCTACTCTCCCTGGCCTTTATAAGCGTTTTCTGCTGTTACTTCTTCAATTGTATGCAAGTTCAAATTCTTGAGTAAATTTTTTCAACGTAAAATGATGTTTTCTTATGCCAGACTTTCCTGATTCAATATACAAGCTTCACTATGGCTGCACTTCACGTGGTAGATGTCTTATCGACCAGGAGAACATTCCCCAGACTGTTGTTAGCATGTGTCTAGGTCACTGGTTTAATTTGCTTCAGTCAATATGACAAATTCACACAAATCTGCATCCACCATTTTTAAACACATTTTTTCAACACAAAATAATAAATTGAGGTTTATACATAAGATTTTAAATGCGAAAAGTTGTAATGATTCGTCTCTAGGGGTGGCAGGGGGGTTGCAGGCGGCTCGTTGGTTGTACCATCTCCTAATAAGTTTCCTCTAGATACTCCAGATTACCCCTGCAGGCCTAAGACATGCTGCTGAATCAGTGTGTATCTCTAAACTGCATGCATGTGTATGTACTCTGTGATGGTTTGGCATCCAGTCCAAGGTGTACTCTTGCCTTGTGCCTATGCTGCCCAGGACAGGTTCCAGATGACCCTGTCCTGGATAAGTAGTTGGGAGATGGATGAATGGTTTATAATTTTATCATAGTTAGTTTCTGCACTCCAAGTTCCTCAGTTCTTGACCGTTTTTCATGAACCTCAATGCTCCATTGAAATGATGTCAGGCAGTCAATAAGAAGTAGTTTACAATCTCTAGACAACAGGATGTGTTAGTGACTGTCTGTTTTATAGCTGGGGGATGCTTTAGTTGAAGAACAATGCTGCTGTTATTGATCCTCCATCTGGTTCGGTTTAATTGCTCTT
Organism: Stomatorhinus ivindoensis; assembly: GCA_019775895.2. NCBI lineage: Eukaryota > Metazoa > Chordata > Actinopteri > Osteoglossiformes > Mormyridae > Stomatorhinus > Stomatorhinus ivindoensis. The sequence goes on along the minus strand of JABFEB020000104.1, from coordinate 23,815,121 downwards.
TGCATTACCCTTGAAAATAACTGACTACCTTTTGTATGGAGTCAATAGGAAAATTATTATGATACTATATTGTGCAAATGCACATAACAATAATCATTTTATGGTTCTCCATATGCAGGAATGTATTGGCTCACAAGTCATTCCCCAATTTGATTCTAATAACTGAGGGGTTCTGGATGGAGTGTCACTATGAAAACAATGAATTGTGACTCTCTACTTGTGCTCAATGGGGTACGATCTCAAACTGCACTAATGTACTTTACTCTCCATTATCACTCTGTAGGATTAATGAGCACCTACATTGTGACTTTGGTATTGACCTTTGATATTTAACGATGCATTTGGGATGATATGCTTCCTGTTAAGGAGTGTCTGTGCTTTGGTCTAACACTTGGCAGTTCATTTCTGCAGAAGGTTCACGTGTAGGCTATTCTGAAGACCTGGCCGTCCCTCCAAGATTGTCCAGACACTGATCACTGGCATACTCACACTCATTAAGAAAGCAGCAGCAAGTGTAAAGGATGAACGGCTCATAGGATTATGGGAAACTGACCAGCAGTAATTAATTTCTATTTCATACCCGTCCCTTGGTGGTAAATCTCAGTGGATGGGTGTGATTAAAAAAAAAAGCTGTCAGTCACCCAATAAGATCTTATCATCAGCTCAAATTGTCATCTTATTTTAAATTAGCCTCCTGTCCATTGCTATTTTCCCCAGTGTAATATTACCGGCCATTGAGCCTCCCACATGGGCTTATCTATCATTTTTATGTGTTGTTAATTTAGTCTTGTTTTCTCATGATAGCTGGTTTGGAGATACCAAACAGAAATTATACAGTTATGTACTATCTCCTCTGATGAACTGTTGAATTTTAATTTGAAGTGTAACTATCAGTATATAATTTAATCAGAGACAAATATCGGTTGAACGAAATTCTTTGTCAGCCTTGTGCAGGATGTGTGTTTTGAATCCCATTATATTTTGTTTTGCTTTGTTACTTTAGAATTGGCTTTTCAAGGTATTATAATTTCATTACCAAGAAATTGTGATTTCACACAATCTTTAGCTGTTTAAAAAATAACCAACTGTGTTCCCCTGGTTCTGAAGATGACACTTTTTAAGGGGGATGTTTAAGACAGTTAAGGAATGTGAATTGGTGCATGAAGCAGTGTGGAGGTGATATAACAATAAGCTTTGCCTGTCCGTCTGTGTGTGGAGGTCTGAGGGTACTTGACTGACACAGCAAGCAGTCACATTTTGTGACGCAATAAATTCAAATCTGTTTGTCTGTGCATATTTAGGCGTCTATAGGTATCTTTCAGTGTTTGCTTCTAACTGCGTTTATATTGTGAAATCAAGAGATATGTATATGCTTGCTTATTTATGTTTATGTGTGTGTGTGAGTGTGTATCTGTTCACGTGTAGCCTTGTATGTGTGTACGTTTGTGCTTGATTATGGGTACATGTGTGCATTCTACACAGCTATATGCTTTCATGTAAACATGTATCCATGCAGACATAAAAGCATTAGTATTTGTCCATATGTGTGTGTGTGTGTCTTATGTGCCTTTCTGAATGTGCCCTCCGTCTGTATATGATTTCATTTCATTCTGTATTACCGTGTAGGATGGGGTCCTACAGGCCTGTAAGGCTGTGAGACAATGAACACAATGAATCTTGGCCACCTTATCCAACAGCAATAGATTGCTGATGGTGCAGATCAGATAATTGTCTTCCCTAATCTTGCAGTAAAGGTCTCTGTGGACCTGGATCTTCTCAATGCTGTGGTCACACCTACCTCTTTTCATTCTAGGCCAAATGTAAATATTAATGTGGTTACTAATACTGTGGTTATGGAGTATGATTACAAGAAATAGCATTAAATGGCAACCGAGCTCTTTATAATAATGATGTGAGCAGTGTAGTGGTAAAAATGGCATCTAATATCTAGCATGTGACATGGAACCTCTCTGATATGCTCCACTAAAAGAAACGCAGTACAATAGCGCAGACAGACTCCAAGGTTGTGGTTTAATGTAGAGTTGGAACTCATCTACAATCAGAGTATAGACATCATTATGAATTCTGAAAGATGCCAATCTGTCACTCTTTTTACTAAGAGCCAAGATTTCAATCTCATTTAAGCCATAATATTGTTTCTTTTCTTCAATGCATATGGTTATAAAAATAAAATGAAAATTAATTTTAAAACTATTCATGGACTGGCCTGAATCATTTATGGCGATTACCTCACCAATGTATGAGATATGAAATGTGTGTTTGTATATTTGTCTAAGCGAAATATTTTACAAATAAATAGATAACAATGAAAACATCATCAGGGCACAGCGTTTGCTTCTTGGTCATTAGACTTTATGCATTTTAAGCGAATTTTAAGTGCATTTTAAGCTTCACTTGATCTGGTGATGTCTTTATTTCAGACGACATGGATGCCATTCCAGTTAAGCAGTTCCTGAAGCATGTTATGGAGCTGTACTCAAATAATCAGCACGGCTTCTCAGAAGAGTTTGAGGTGAGCATTTGATCCTGGTTTACTTCTCGATTGATCGGGATATTGACAGTGAATCTGGATGCATTAACATACTTTACCTGGTAGACTGGTGAGGGTAACCCAGATCAAGGAGTCAGACGGATGGCTGGCCGGCATGTGCTAAATCTGCCCGTGACTGTCTGCACACACGTGTGCATGTGTGCATTTTCGCTAATGGTGGGAGCAGATGGCTGTGGAAGCAGGCTATTACGTTACTCATTTAGGCTACTCTCCCGGCTGGTTGCTTTGGCCTGAATGTTGAGTCACATCAGGCAGGTTCATGCGCATGACAAATATTTACCTCTAGAGAGCTCGGCTGTAATTGGGGTCATCCTACGTGGAGCAGAAAAATATATAAATTATTTATGAGTCCTGTGGGTAATTCCATTGATCACAGCTGCGTCTCTCTGCTGTGATCAAACAGAAATTGATCATCCCCTAGCTTAGTCTTCGTGCTCTGCTATTGTTTATGGCATACCATTAGGTTTTTATAGATATGGGCAGGATGCATCTGGCCTTGTGGAGTATGACAATGACGGCTGTGGTTACAAGTACAGGTCTCTGCCATCTGAGTCACTGCATTGTAGATTCCTCAAATATTATGACATATTTTTATTTGCTCGACTTACCAGTTCTTTGTGAGATATACGTCCCCTTTCAGTTCTTCTCACCACACTTAAATGACAGGACTCAGCAGCAATCTGCAGTTGTCGGTTTAATTGTGTGATTCATAATTGACGGAAGGCACTTGTCCATCAGATAGCAAAACGCCAGTTTAGCCGGCAGGGCCGGTGGATGCAGAAGATGTGTTTCCTGGGTATAACTGAGTGTAGCAGGCTTTCTGCTCAGCATAACTGGTCCCGAGGCTTAGTGGACAGTGGTGAATAATGCGTAATTTGCATTGGCAGCTGTTTGGAAGTTCATTTTATACATGGGTCATGTATCTGTGACCCCTCCCCCGCACTGCTCTTTCCAGCTCAACACTTGTTATTTATCATGTGTGCGTGTTCTTATGTGTAAATATAAGTATAACAATGTTTCTTTATTAGAATCCATAAGTATCATCTATAATATTTAATACAGCGGCCAGGAAATGTGCAACAAATTCACTGCAGTGATCAGTAAACATCACGCAAAGTTCACTAAAAAAGAGGCATATCGAACATATTGAAGCAGATGATTCTGAGATTTTCTACGCATTGCGTAATGAACTCAAAGGGTCTGTAAACGGCATCTGTCTCCAGAAAGCAGACAGCTGCCTGCCGCATGATGTGTGAATTGCCAGGGACAAAGCAAGTATCAGTGCATGGGGCGGAGTAAAAGCAGATGGGCCTGGAACAGAACCCTGGGTCTCCTCACTTCCATCCAGTCAGTCATCCTCAGTGTGTACCGTGCATGACATCTACAATAATGCACACACCAAAGACATTAATGGGCAATCTCCAGCTGTCCAAATCGGTCTAAATGTTTCTAGTTACTGTTTTTTGTATCCATATTGACTGTGGTTGTCATTAGAGAGCCGCGAGAATTAGCCAGAGGGTCATGTCCTGCTCTGCCCGTTGCTTTGTGCTAGAGGGTTGAGGAGTGTCTCAGCAGGATTTTCTGTACCTGCCATTTCTCTCCTCTCTGCTTCTCCTAGGTGGTCCAGCACTGCACATCTGACGTGAAGATTACAGCGGAGCATTCCAACCACCCCGACAACAAGCCGAAGAACAGATACATCAACATCATTGCCTGTAAGTGGGCTGGCGCCCGTTTCATTGACTTGGGGGGAGAAATCATTCTGGCATCCACTGGAGTTTCACGTGGGCATCCTTCTGAAGGCTGACTGTGTTTTATTTTTCCCCACTGGGTGAAACATGTTGCTTTCTTCCATGTTTCCGGATTTTGACGCAGATGATCATAGCAGGGTGAAGCTCCGCCCTCTAGCAGGGAAGGACGCCAAACACAGCGACTATATCAATGCCAACTACGTGGATGTAAGTTACTGTAGGATTTATTAAATTCATGCATCTTCTATGCTTTGCAATGTTGGACCATATAAATGAATCTGTACCATCTGTATTATCCCCAGGGCTACAATAAGACTAAGGCATACATTGCTGCTCAGGGTCCATTAAAGTCCACCTTTGAAGACTTTTGGAGGATGATATGGGAACAAAACACAGGCGTCATCGTCATGATCACAAACCTTGTTGAGAAGGGAAGAGTAAGTGGCCCATTTCCTTAAATGCAGAATATCCTGAGGCTCGGATGCGGCTGTGATCCCTGTACTTTGAGGAGCCGCTGTTTCTCAGCTTCGTGAACATGGTTATAGAATGATTGAACAGTGCTGAGGAGGATGCACCCAGAGAGGTCCGCTGAGATTGCCAGGTACATTACAGAGCTGACTGGCCGACCTGACACTGCAGTGCTGATAACTATTGTTATGCTCTTCAACTGCCTTTCAGAGGAAATGTGATCAGTATTGGCCCATGGAGAACAGCGAGGAGTATGGGAATATTGTGGTCACGCTGAAGAGCACTAATGTGCACGCCTGCTATACAGTGCGACACTTCCTCCTGAGAAACACGAAAGCTAAGAAGGTGTGTGTGTGTGTGTGTGTGTATCCACCTCTTCTAGGGCTCCACCTTGCACTTTAGGTTCACATGCCCAGTTTATATGTCATTTGTGCAGTTTAATTTCGGTTGAAATGCATTATATTTTAGCCTGCTTTTTTAAAAAGGTATGCAGTGCCAGTGTGATACGGCTGAGACCAGTTTTCTAAGGTCCAACAGCAACAGTCCGCTGATACCTTCCGAGTTCAAATTGCCTGTTGATCAGTGAATAATTGCCACCCACACCTGGCAGCCAGCTCCTTCTCTCACAAATCTTTTTAGACTGTTTCCAAAGCAATACGTCTTTGCCTGTTAAATAATAACCACTGTTGAGGTTAGTTTTGAGGTTCTGTGGACGCGCCACACAATGCACCATAATTCACCTTTTAGACAGAGTCTGTTTTCTGCTTCTGAGATGAAATGCAATTTCATCTCAGGGCCAGAGGGGACCGGCGAAGGGGAGAGAGAACGAGCGCATTGTGATGCAGTACCACTACACACAGTGGCCTGACATGGGGGTGCCGGAGTACACCCTGCCGGTGCTCACCTTCATCAGCAGGTCCTCAGCAGCCCAGAAGGCAGAGCAGGGCCCAGTGGTGGTACACTGCAGGTAGGAGGCTCTTTGGGAGCCAGAGAGCACCATTAGCGGCATGCTGGGAGATGAATGGCGGCATTCCTCTGCCAGTGCATCTACGGTGGCCTGAAGGGCAAACATTTCTTTCAGACTTGAAATTTACTCCTACACACCACTACATAGGCTACTTGTTTTGAGCTGACACTGCTGGCGTCACATTCGGGTCTGTATTTCTTCCATTGTGCTACTTATGTAATCAGGATGCTTTCTGTTTGTATTAAGGGATACCGCGTTGAAAATGCATGCATGCATTGTGAAACATCTCCTGCTTTTTGCTGTCTGTGACGTTCTCTGTCTCTCTTCTAGTGCTGGAGTGGGCCGAACAGGGACATATATCGTAATTGACAGCATGCTCAAGCAGATAAAGGATAAAGGCACAGCCAATATTCTCGGATTCCTCAAACACATCCGCATGCAGCGCAACTACTTGGTCCAGACAGAGGTGCTGTATTTATTGTTTACATACACATTTCATTATATATATATATATATATATATATATATACATATACATATATACATATACATATATACATACATATACATATATATATATATATACATACATATACATATACATACATATACACATATATACATATACATATACATATACATATATACATATATACATATACATATAAGACTAAGCTATATATATATATATATATATATCCCTTGTGTCCAGGGGCATAATATGGCTTCATCCTTCCCTCTAATAAACAGACTTCTTGCACTCTCACCTACGCCTATGCTTGTGTCCAAACAGCCTGTTACTCACAGCCCTGTGTTTTGCCCTCTGAAGGTTGGTTTCCACCTCCTACAGGCACATTCCTTCCTGGACATCCATACATCTTGTACCACTGCAGCTGGTCACTGCGTACTTCGATGCCAGTGCTGGGGGTGACACTGTTGGGTAGCTCTGTAGGGCAAAGCTCCTCATAAGTCACATGGATATTATACTAAAAATAAGTATTTTACTAAAACCACACGTTATCTACTAACAGTGTGCAAGGAGACTGATATGTGGCTTTGCGTTTATGAACATATTTTATTTTATTTAAAAGCCATCTGGGAGTCTTTATATTTCCGTAGTGAGGAAACATATAAATGTCGGTATTGCTGGAGTTGCTCAGCCAGCTTTCTTTCGAATCCGCTAGCCTTGTTTCCTTTCAGTCTGATTATAGAGGCTACAAAAGGTATTTATGTTCAATCTTCGGTCCAGCTCTTTTCTGGCTTGCTGGTGCTTTACGCCTGCCCAGCGAATGATCGTGACGCGTTTTTGTCACTGGATGGACCGTCCACATTATTCCAATTTTCAAATGGTAGATGACTTTACAAGCAGCCCCCAAATGAGTCCTTCGTGCCTGACCTCTGTGACAAAAATGATGTCACAACAGCTGCCCGCACCGTGGCGCATCCACAGTAGGTGGACACCTGCTCTGAGTTCTGTGAAACCCCCCCCCCCCCTTGTCACGTGCTGTTTGCATGTTGCACCGTGCTGCTGGGGGGATATAATTTTATGCCACTGTAGAGCTATATGTGGATGAAGTCCAGTTCAGCATCTTTCTTAAAATAGACACACATGTGTCTTTAGTTACCTGCATTTGTGTGCCCGTCAGCATACATTTTACAGAGAATGAAAGTTCCATTTTTAAATAATTTCATTACCCCATAATAATAGGAACCCTGTGCCTTGTATTGTTTTTTAAAACTGTTCCACGTCCCCATTTCTGAAAGGCAGAAATATGCATTACATGCTTTTGTTTCAAGTAATCCCCAGGCTCTCTTCTTGATAAATGATGCTACTGATATTTAGTATCACTTCTTTGTATAAATACTAAACTAAATTTTGCTTAATGAGATTCCTCAAGCTCCCACTGCTTCTGTAATGGATAGAAGCAGCCTGTCAGGTCAGAGGTTTCCTGCAGCACTCTGCTGATTCTCCACGGCCTCTCCTGTATAGGAGCAGTACATCTTCATCCACGACGTCTTGCTGGAAGCTGTTCTGGGCAAAGAGACAGAAGTGCCAGTCTGTCAGCTCCATAGCTACGTCAACAGCATCCTGACGCCGGGCTTGACTGGCAGTACTCGACTGGAGAAGCAGTTTAAGGTAGGGGCCGCCATGGAGGGGGGGGGGGGGGGCATTGGTCATATTCCTTCTCCACTTGTTCAGCCTGTCTATTTAACTTATCACGAATGTCAGTGTTAATATGGCGTAATGACAGACTGGGTTCTGCTTCAGCTGGACACCCTGGATATCAATGTGAAAATAATAAAATGAGAAAACCAGGACAGGCAGCAGGCACATGCTATGGCCTCTTTCTAGGTCCACTGTAAAGTTCCCCACTTCCCAACTCTGATGATCAGAAAATGTCCGTTTTGAAGGCACCCTTAATTGACCATTAATTCCTGCGCTTAAGACTCTGTGATCCAGCAGCTGCTGCTGGCAAAATCCTCCTGCTGTCGCTTCGGTGCTTTTTCAATACAGGATTTTAATTGAATCCCTTTCCTCACTAAGAGTCTATCCTTCCCTCTCTTGGGATGCAGGGAATGCACGTATGGAGAGCTCCTCATCTCATCTCGCCCGGCTCGTTCAGCCGCAGGCTGAGCAATCCAGGACATGTAATTAAACTGCATCTCTAACTAAGGTTTGACCTGGCCAATCACCAAAACCACAAATATTAAATTTTTAGTTGTTAAGGGAAAACACACAATACAAGGCTAGCTAGCATAGGTCCATGTAAAATGTCTTTTATACCATTTCAGCTCAAAGGAAGCACTTTTAAATGTCAGGCATTTGATCTTAGATGTTATATATTGACACCCCCCATCTCCTGCTGCACAGAAAGGATAATTTCTGCATGAGCATACCATGAATTATATGATTAAAACTAACAGGACACACCATCCTTTGCACTCCTTAAAGACCTAATTGATTTTCACTTTCAGTGTGGAAATGCCCTCGGGAATTCGTCAGAGTTTTGCTCCTTAAATAGACGTTAATGCCCATTCACTTGATTCGCTTTAGCCTTCAAGATCCTGAAGCTCTAGCTGTCAAAACATGACTTGTCATAGATTAGCTGTGCTGAGAAGCACGTTTCTCAAACCGGCCCTGAAAAAGTGAACAGCATGAGGGAAGAGTCTGCGTCGAAGTGCCTGGCCGCCCGCCATACAGGTGTCACGTGGGCGTAGCTTGTCACAGCTTAGTCACGTGGCACTGCTCTCTTTGTCACTGTCACAGCTGCTGACACAATGCAATTCTCGCTACGTGGACTGCTTCAGTGCACGGAAGGACTGCAACAAGGAGAAGAACCGCAACTCCTCTGTCGTGCCCTGTAGGTATCAGCTACCTCCTCTGCTTAATTCCCATCGTTTACATCTTGTATCACTAAAGCTTTAGTATTACAGTCAATGCTGCTAAAACGTGACTAATGCATTCCTGAAATCTCACTTTCACAAAAATTGCATACAAAAATATACACATTCAATGGAAAAACAGAGCAAAGAGAATGCAGCTCCAAAACTTATGCCAAACAAAATTAATTTCATAATAAAAACAGCAATACATTTACATTAACATTACATTTACAGCATTTGGCAGACGCCCTTAGCCAGAGCGACTTACATAAGTGCTTTAAGACTCTACAATGAATTTCCTCCCAATACTAGCTCGATAAAACCAAGGCTATGCATACCATCGATGTAATACTCTGTTGGGAAAGTGCAGGTTTTTTTTTTTAGGAAAAGAACTCAGAGTATAATACCAGAAGTGTTAATTGAGGTATTTCTGGAAAAGTGGCCAATAATGTTATTATAGTGTAATGTCTACAAGAAATAAGGAGAATTGCTTAAATGGTAAAGAACTCTTTTTTATTAATTCTTAAATGGACAGACAGAAACACCAAACTACCGCTACACAAATGTAATGTGGAAATGCAGGGATGCTGGACACCGCACAGTTAGGCACACACATGGTGGGTAGTTTAGACAACAGCTAAAGACGTGAGGATCAGACAGGGTTCATGCATGACACAGGCGAGGGCTCACATGACAACTGAAAACACATTAAGTTTTTATAATTACACAAACAATAATATGTGCTGTTTACACATTTTCCCAGCATGTCCTGCACTGTTACTGGGCTCCGCTATACATAGCCATCTTTTCCTGACAACGTTATGCATATTAAATTCGACATAACATTACTTTAATAAATTGTATCATAAACACCTTCTAAGGGTCTTACGGGTCTGCTGAGTAGTGAACCACAGTCATCATGGGGGCATGCAAAAGCCGGGCATGCAAACAGCACAAATACAACAGTTATGGTATGTGGAGACGCACAGAAGGCAACATAGGCTATTGACAAAAAGCAAAGTGAGTTAAAATGGTGGCTGTGTATTTTTTATATAATTTGTCCTTTTTTTTAGACTTCTAGAATTTAATACTTTGACCTGTGCAATGCGTGGATTGCGTGGATTCTATTAAATCTGAAAACTGGCTCAACCATTCACTGAAAAACACTGGCTCAAAAGAATAACTCGTTCACGAATTTGACATCACTATGGTTCACTTAGCTGTTTTTGCATGCAGGTAGTATTTCTTACTAAGCCCACATCACGTTGTACTTCATGTAGTGCTTATTTTTCCAACTGAAAATCGTGCAAATACAAATTTCATGTTGTTCATGTACTTAGCTTCTTAGCTACTAATATTTCAGTCATGTTAAAACTGATTCACAGTGTGATATCACACGTTGTAGCTGGACTGCCTATAATATGTCTACCATGCCTAAGGTAGAACAAGACCAACATGGACGTTTGCATGATTTAAAATAATGCTGTAAATGATGCTGAATGAAGCCGTTTCCCCCCAACCCCTCCCAACCAGCTGAACGAGCAAGGGTGGGTCTGGTGCCAGTTCCTGGGATGAAAGGCAGTGATTACATCAATGCCTCCTACATAATGGTATGGCCGTCCTTCAGCTATGTCCGATATGCTGGATGGACTGTGTTTAGGGCACCATTATTCATCTGTGGCCCTAAACAATGTCTTACTTAAAGCCCTATAAACCAAGACATGGCACAGTAAAATGCTTTATAATTCATTCAGTTTGACTAATACAGGTAGGCTCTGAGCACTGATACACTTCAGCAGAAAATGGCATGATAAATAATTTTCTGTTTATAAGTCATAAAATTGTTACCTTTTTAGTATGATGACTGGTGGTCATTTTTATCAGGATTTTTATCACCATGATATTTAATTCTGACTCGTATCCATTGAAACTTTAGCACGCAGTGCTATTCATGAAATAAAAAATGATAATAATTTGATAGATGCTGATGTTTCAGATTGTTATATCTAGTAACTTACAAGTAGCAAAATGTTAGCTTTACTGGAAAAACACAATACAGTGGAAACTGCTTATAGTGATCACGGTTATAGCGATTGACTGCTTACATGAATCAAAAAGCTTGGGACAGAATGCAAATACTATTTAAATAATTTGCTTACAGTAATCAAGTATTCCACGTACAAATGTTCATTTTGGGGTTTTTATACATAACAACATATGGAAAAATTAAACAACGGTAAATTTAATGTTCTTTACTTTTCTGCCGGCAACCTGTCTGCTTCTGGCTAGCTACCTGCTGCATGTACAGAAAACATGATGGGGGAAAAAATAATTTTCTCTCAATGTCTATCAAAAAATATAGCCTCATCAAAGCTTATGATAAGCTGCCAAAAATGAGCCAATGAGATCCAGTAGTGAAACTACAATAAGCTATATTTTATATACACAATACTGCATTATAGCATATTTGAGTTATACTGTTCAGTGATTTAATTTGTACAGTACTGTAATTTGAAAAAGGTTTCAAACAGCTATACTGTATTTTGAGGGAGTCAATAAAATTCACTAAAGAATGATGCTGTCTGTTCTACTACCGTATACAGTATTCATGCAATAAACACACAAATTTCAATTGAATGGAAATCTGCCTGACACATAAAGAAAAAAAAGGTTATAATGATCAATTTCACCCAGATGGACATGATCACTATATGCGGTTTCTACTATATTTTAATTCATAAGATAGAGTGCTTTTTAGTGAACTATTTTTACAAACATTTTTACAGACAAAAACATTTGTACAAATGGCTATATCCTGATGTAATTTTTATGTCACATTATTTATAATTCAGTCAAGCCTCAAATTAATTATGACATAAAACCTGCATACACTTGCTGCCTGTACGAGTAGATAAGGTACAAGTTTGTAGCACATCTATGAAAAATGCATTATCTAACCCATTTCAGGGCTACTACAGAAGTAACGAGTTTATCATCACCCAACATCCCTTGCCCCACACGACAAAGGACTTCTGGAGGATGATCTGGGACCACAATGCACAAATCATTGCAATGCTCCCTGACAACCAGGGTTTGGTGAGAACAATGCCAGCATTGCAGTAATCATTTTAGCTCCTCAAGTTTCAAGAAAGACTTTCTCTGACTGTTTGAGTTCTTTCTCTCAGTCTCGCCTTGTTTCTAAGATATTCTTCTATTTCCAGCTATTGTCTATTGCAAATTTACTGTGAGGAAGAGTGACTTGCATTCATGTTCTTTTCCTGACACTCCACATCAGAGTTCGTTTTCTTGCTGGAGTGATTGATTTTTCAGTCTGCAAGCCAAGTGCACTGGAGTATTGAGCTCTGAAAAAAATTTCTCTCGCATGGCACCGCTGGATCCACTTAGGCTGAGGACGAGTTTGTGTACTGGCCGAGTAGAGAGGAGGCCATGAACTGTGAGGCCTTCACCGTCACGCTCATCAGCAAGGACCGACTGTGCCTCTCCAATGAAGAGCAGATCATCATCCATGACTTCATCCTGGAAGCTACGCAGGTACACCTAAGAATGACCTTGTACTTCTCCAAAGCTCACTTTTCCTCCCACTTAGCTTGTACCGATTATCATGTGACAGTAAATGGGGTTCTGTTTGAACAGGCCATTTAATCACCATGTGTTAATGTATGTTATCCTGTCCCATTTAATGATGACATTGTTTCTATAGCCAATGTACAGTCTGCCCTTCACAGATCTGCGAAAATGACATGTATTTCTTTCCTTTACGAATTTTTTTGAATTGTACCTTGGTTACGTATATGACTTCTGTCAATAGGTTTACAGCCCCATTCGTTTACTCATTTTACCTAACTGTAAATGGAAAAGAAAGGCCGCCAACGCCATGTTCTATGAATGAATAGGGGTAACATTAGTATATTGTACTGTAAATATGCCAGTGTGACAAATGTACGTTACGTGATACTGTACTTGACTTTTATGTCAAACGTTTTTCTTAAAGGAAATGTATTAAGCTAACTTTGAAATTAATGTGTTTTGGGAGCATGACTGGGTTCATATTTCGCAGACAGCTTACTCTACAAAGAGCAAGTTGAGGGAGGCGTGAAGACAATTTTCCCACAGGGATCAATAAAAGTATTGATTATTATTATTATTATTATTATTATAATATTTTGGGTTTAAACTATAGAAATAAGCACATATTACCAATTTTAGTGACTAGCAAAAATCCGCCAATCCTCCTCATTCGTGGCAGGTTCTGGAACGTAACCTCGCGAATCTCCAAGGTCTGACTGTACTTCTTTCCCCCTTCACCCCCCAACAATTTCATATCAACCACTATGTATTCATTTGCACAACAGGCTCAGTAAACAGTGATTGTTGTATTTGGTGTGCTAAATTGTATTGCTAAATTATATTAATTACTCTCTGCCATCAATTTGCCTCACCTTCAGGATGACTACGTGCTGGAGGTACGCCATTATCAATGTCCTAAATGGCCTAATCCAGATGCCCCGATCAGCAGCACTTTTGAGCTCATCAATGTCATTAAAGAGGAGGCCATAGCTCGAGATGGACCAACCATAGTGCATGATGAGTGAGTGGCTAACCTGTTCCATCTCTGCTTCAATTTTGGGGTCTTAAACTACATTGGTGTAATCCATTTTACAGCCACAAGTACTTACGGATGGTAAATAATGCTCACTGCTCACTGCTTACTTTCTCGCATTCAGTTCTATTTGCCAGGAGTGCCGACTTGCTATTGAGGGGAAGGTTTATACTACAACATTAAGCTATTCAAGGGCTCCCTGAGTGGCTTAGTGAAGATAAAGGTTTCTTTGTGAGCTTAGATTTCGTACTACACCCCCAACCGGGGACTGAGTCCCAGTTTGTGTTATGTCATCTTCCAGTTCTGATGGGGAGTTTCTTCAAGGGCAAAACGTAACTGGCTTATGTTATCCTTTTGTCCCGGAATTTCTATCAGAGAAGACATTGGAACATATTCATCTGAGTATGAAGATTTCACATCAGTGTCTTGCTCCCCCTAGTGGCACGTCAAGGTAGCTGACCTGATATTATTTATGTTCTGTGCAGATTTGGGGCAGTTTCAGCTGGAATGCTGTGTGCCCTCACCACCTTATCACAGCAGATGGAGAATGAGAATGCTGTTGATGTCTACCAGGTGGCTAAAATGATCAACCTCATGCGACCTGGAGTTTTCACAGACATTGTGAGCGAAGCGTGTCCTCTAAGTGTTTCTGTTCATATTTAAACACAGTTTTATACAAATGTAGTTGATGTTATTATGTTGATGAAAATAGCCAGTAGTTTTGATAGCAGTAACAGGTCAATTCACCTAAATTCCGCAATATTGTGTCTAATTGTTATCGAAAGGAGAGGAAAAGATACGTCATGTCTAAAATGAAATGTATTAACTGCATGTTTAAGTTTACTTGGTTATTATGTAGTAGTACACCATGTATTATTATTTTTTGCTAAAATAAAAAAGGAAGTAGTGTTACTAATGAGATGATAGCTTTATTGTTTCGGTAAACCTTAACCTCTTTTTCCTATTTATCCCTTTCATCCCATTTCAGGACCAGTACCAGCACCTTTACAAGGCTGTGCTCAGCTTGGTTGGCACCCATGAAAACGGGATGGCTCCCATGTCCATGGACAGGAACGGCACTGTCGTGATTGCTGATGAATCAGACCCCGCGGAGAGCATGGAGTCTCTGGTTTAATGACCGCTAGGTGCAAAAAGGCACTAAATTTGTACAACTTCATGGACTTGGCAGACTTTTTGAGGCCTTTTTTGCCAGACTCATTGTTAAATAAATAACCTGATTACTTTTTTACACTGAAAGAAGTTTTTTATATTTATTTTTGCCATTTTTGTCTTAATGTTATTCTACTGAGCATTTGCACCAGTTTTAATTTCCCCCCAATGAAACACAGTTCTCACTAGTTTGCACTATATTGTCAGTGTTACTGCCTTGTTACAATCCAATTGACAATATTGATTATTGAGCCCCAATTTGACATTCCATGGCAATTCTTCACTCAATTGTTATTGATTGATTTTTCTGTGAGAAGGAATAGTACAGACAATGTAGTCCTCAGCAGTTATCTATGTAACATATATAACCCGAATTACCAGGTCATAGTTGACAGCATTTAAAAGTGACAGTTTGTTTTTGTATATGACAGCAATGTTTACTTATTTAACTTTATTATACCAATTTATTAAGACACAAGGAATAAATATTTTGCATCTTATATATATTTTTTCAAAATCCACTTAATCCATAATTATGTGTATCCATAATACATGATATCTCCTCAATTTAATATCTTATAATTCATCCAGAAATTCCTGAAGGTTTGCTCTCTGAAAGTAAAAGACATGCTGCAGTTTGTCTGAAGCATGGCTTACGCTCCTCATTTTGCAGATGAGTCTTATTTAATATTACTTGTGGCCATTAAGACAGCAAAGTGCCCAGAGTATGTGGAGAATATCTATATTACAGAAACTGGGCAAATATTCATAGAACACATTTCATAGGTATACATCATAGTGACCATTTGTTCAATGCTGAAAAAATCACTATGGAGTGATGTGATCCTGTTTGTTAGATTCAACATTTTTCCCATCTTTGCTACATTTTACTCAGTTTTATTTTATATTTCACGGTTTGATCTGAGGTGGTTTGGTTTGTGGCTTATTATATAAATATCCATTTTTTAAGGTTAAATCGTTTGGTGTAGCCCCTGCACTCTTTGTACTGTGAGGACTAATTTCATTTCTTGAAATGGTCCAAGGGTAAAACTGCTACAAGTATTGCTGTTTGTGTTTAACGACGCCTCATTTTTCTCTATCTAGCTTCTCACTTTTGCCTATACAAAGAGTCTAATCTAAGTCTTTGTCCTGTTAGATACATAGTGGAACAATACAAGTTTAGTTAAAAAGAAATCTTTCGTTCATCATATAGCTGCCTTGGTAATACTGTTATTGTGATGAAAAACATACACTGAAGAAAAAAAAATAATATATTTTACCAAAGATATAAAAGGGAGCTTTTTTTTAGTTGTTTTCTCTAGCTATGTTTTTCTATTCATGAATTAAAAAACCCAGCTGACATATACTATTACATATATCTTGTAACATTGCTGTGACATGCATTTATGTTGTTACAATGTTGAAGCAACAGTGTCAGAATATTTCTGCCAGCTGAGACAAATATTTTGGATGGTTCATTCAACTGCTTTAAATAAAATGCATTTTACCTTTTTGGCATTCTTGTTTACAGAACATCTCACTCATATTCACATTTCATGCTAATAGTAGAAAACTGCTTTGACATCTTCGTACTTCCTTTTCTGCACTCTAAGGTTTACTTTTCATTTACTTATCATTTAAGCCAGAAGAAGTTACACATGAACCTAAAATTGTGAATAAAAATATATTTTTTACACTTGATAAGAATTGACAGGCAAACCTTCATTGCTAAAAAGAAACACACACATTTTGAATGATTTATTTATCGAAATGACCTGTAGTACATTTCTAACTGTCAAACAAAACAATATTGGTTATAATGTGTTGCATCCTTATTTGGTAATTTTCTTTTATAATAAAATTTATTTTGTTGCCTGGTATTCTTAAAATGAATGTCAGTAAGTAAATCACAGCCTTTTATCATTTGGGCCAACGGTCTGGTTTTTATATTAACACTGTGCTGCAATTGTGTTGCATCTACTTTGTTGATTATTTTTCATTTTTTTCCAAAGTAAACTTATGGATAAATAATTCTATAATATTTTGTTAGCAACACCAATATACATATAGTTAAAAAATATGTATATATATATATATATTTTATTGGTTATACTCATCTTATGAACTTTGAAGCATTGTTGTATAGTTTTAAGAATCATACATTTTTATATGGATAATTCATTTTTTAACCATTACTTCATTGTGTTCAAAGTGGACCTGATGAAACCTGGACCTATGGTGTCTCCATATTCAACATTCCAAAAACCAGACACCTTCTTTGTATTCCCTTTACCTCATGTCCAATCTTTTCTTCTGGTTTTCATTTTTTAATTCTTCAGTTATACTCTGTTGTCAGTCTGTGTGCAATAGAAATGTAAACCACTGAATCAGTTTGTCTCAACAACCCACTTTGAAGAGATTGGGTAATGCCTCTTTTTTTAACTTGGATAAAGGGAAAAGGTTTTGTTGAGAGCTATATTGAATCATTCTATTATAGTGTTATTTAATATGTAAATTGTATTGCTATACATATAATAAAATATGGGTTTTGATGTACTTTATGTAATTTTTGTGTGGTCTGTGATTTGTTTTTTTTTAAGTAGAAAAAGAAAGGGAATGAGAGATTTTGGATTCTGTAATGTATGTGTTACAACCGCTGCTTGGCGGGCGAGCAGTGAGCAGGCAGGAGGCAGCGAGGTTGTAGGAAAAAGGGTTTATTCTCAAGGGAACAGGTGACACCGGGGTAACCACACTGACTAGGGGAACAAAGCACACTATACAAAATGACGGATCCGGGGAGACTAACTCGGACACGGACTAAATACAAGAGACAATCAGGCAAGGATAGACAACAGGTGGTTACAATCAGGATCCGACACGAGGTAACGAGGGGGGCGTGGCACACATGAGACTGACGGACGGATCATGACAGTATGAGTTATGAAGGTGATTTATAAAACTGTTATTCTTTAAATTTATATTATATATTATCATGTATGTTTTTAAACTTGAGGATAGATCAGGATTCACAATAAGCTATGTCAGGTTAACCACTGAAGACTGAAGGTAACCAGTAGCCAATAGTAGTGAGGCAGTGTCTGCAAGCTGAAAACTTTACTTGAACAGTTTCATAATTGAAAATTAATGAATGACTGCATGCTGCTCATCACTGTATCTCATTTCATTACTGAATTTATTAATTTGGGTAAAATATCACAATCCACATGTTAGGAATAAATCATTTTGTTCATAATGACATCAAAAAGCCAATATGTGGAAACCCCAGTCAGCAGGGGGCACTGTCAGCAACATTTCCTTCATACACTGCCAAAGAGGAAGTTTATCTACATGAACAAAAACTTGGATCCTCACCACTTGTGCAGACAGACAGATGTATGATGAGTGTTTGTAGCTTAATCTTCAATAAAAATCTAAGAATTAAATTTTAAAATGTAAGGCAGGGGGTGGCATGGACATTCTTGGCTGTGACAAAGTTATGTAATTAACACTTATTCAGGTCACCTGCCCCTCATTCCAGATCATTATTTAACTGTAGCACCCCTTAGGCCTACCTCCTGGTACTAAAGGGCACTCCTGGGTTCTTTTACTACTCCCAGAGATTTTTATTAAGTAACGGATTTAAGGTCTTGTTGTTTCCTAGATTAAAAACTAAGTGCGTTAACTAATTGTACCTATTTGAACAGTAAGCTATATGTATAACTTACACATGAAATACTTCCCACAATG
>JABFEB020000104.1:23742416-23753035 GCA_019775895.2 Stomatorhinus ivindoensis | reverse complement strand
GCCTACCTGGCTGGGGGTCGGTGTAGTCCACCGTGTAGCCGTCCAGCTGGAGAAGCTCCTGAGGCTCCGCCTTCTTCTCCCGGTAGCTGCACATAGCAAAGGTGTACTGGCTCACCTGGAGAGAGGGAAACAGGCTAAGATCAGATACCGGCATCCACCTTAGGAAGAGAGGAGAGGAGAGACAAGGAGAGGCGAGTTGAGGAGAGGCGAGGAAAGGCGAGGAAAGGAGAGGAGAGGAAAGGCGAGGAGGGGAGAGGAAAGATGAGGAGAGGAGAGGAAAGGCGAGGAGAGGAGAGGAGAAGAGAGGAAAGGCGAGGAGAGGAGAGGAAAGGCGAGAAGAGGAGAGGACAGGCGAGGAGAGGAGAGGACAGGCGAGGAGAGGCGAGGAGAGGAGAGGAGAGGAAAGGCGAGGAGAGGAGAGGAAAGGTGAGGAGAGGAGAGGAGAGGAGAGGAAAGGCGAGGAGAGGAGAGGAGAGGAGAAGAGAGGAGAGGAGAGGAAAGGCGAGGAGAGGAAAGGCGAGGAGAGGAGACAGTCATATGAAATGCTTATATTCCATGGTGTCATGTCTTTATCTTTGCCTTAATGGTGAATTTATTCTTAACCAATAAAAGAAACATGAGAGGAAGACAGAGTGTCGGCTTTTTAAAAAAAAAAAAAAAAACCTTCAAACAAAGCTATTTTCAGCTGTTTCAAACAGGAAGCAAGCTTGTCTTTTATGTGAGTGTGTGTGTGTGTGTGTGTGTGTGCATAGCCATCCATCCCCTTGTCCTATTGAGGGTCCCAGGGTGTATCTCAGAGGCTACAGGCCTGAGCGACAGAACAACCCAGGACGGGACACCAACCCATCGCGGGGCACACTCACACACACACACACTCACACTCACACACACACACAAACTTAAAGGCAAATTATTAACTCTGCTTAACCTCAGGTTGTTTTGGACCATGGGGGGAACTTGGAGTATCCGATGGAATCCCCATGACATCACGGGAGGACATGCAGACTCCACACACACAAGGTGGCGGTGTGTGACAACAGTGCTACCCAGTGCGCCACGAGGTTTGAATGACATGTGACGTTAATATTGACATGGCATTCCAATGTGCATGCCATTGTAACAGTGCTGGGATTTTAACTGGTGGATAACTAAGCAACTGTTAGTCGAGAGTAAAGGGAACCAAGATGTTGTTGGGCATGATGCGAGAATCCGCCAGGCACCAGCAGGGGGCGATCAGCATCACGCTGACCGACGGTAACCATAGCCTCCTTACTGTCGGCCACAAGGAGTGCCAACAGGACATGGTTGGCAACTAGCAATTTCACCAACCGGGGGCGATGCAGCCTTCCTCTGCATGCAGGGAGGATGAGAAGGCGGGCGGAGAATGTCACGCCCACCGCACAGGCCATGAAAAGACTGTCAGCTTCTACAAAACCCCCATTATATATCTGTACCCTTTTTTCTGTAATAAACTTCCCTCAAGAGGTCTGCTATTCATCTTCTATAAAACAAAATGAACTTTAAATATGCTTATGTGTCCGTTAGTTGTTTTTACCTGCACTAAGACGAAGTACCGCTTTTTCCATCGCTTCCATACATTTTTCCCAAATGCCCACAGGTACCTGCAAAAATGAAATTTTATTAATGCAAAAACAAA
The DNA here is from genome assembly GCA_019775895.2 of Stomatorhinus ivindoensis. Classification (NCBI taxonomy): domain Eukaryota; kingdom Metazoa; phylum Chordata; class Actinopteri; order Osteoglossiformes; family Mormyridae; genus Stomatorhinus; species Stomatorhinus ivindoensis. Next base: position 23,751,378 of record JABFEB020000104.1, on the reverse strand, counting down.
ATTGAATAGCTGAAATTTCTCCGCACAGTATGATACAAATGAAAGCAATTTTGCACTAAGAATTGGATCCTGCACAGATGCCAAAGCAACCAGGTGCACAATTATTGTGGTTCTAACAAGCAAAACATTCGCCAATTGACAGTAAAAAAGACAAAAGATGTAAAACTCCTGCACACAATAAAATATGACACTATGCTTATATTATATTATAACATGTTCACTCTATATATAGACTGGAACTTGTTTTTTCCTGCAGCCAAAATGAAATCTGCACTGCACTGTGATCTTATTGGCGTAAACAGCTTTTCTTTCTTTTGCATTCCACAGCTGAATTATGCTGGATTTATTCCATCTGGTTGCATAAACTATACCACGCACTGGCGTCCCCGTTCCGGTGGACGGTTCTGCGATATTCCTCTGTATCGCTCAAGTCTCCTGGAGATGTTTCCGCGAAAAACCCCCCCTAGGACGTCCAGGCGACAGCAGCCGCGTGCCGTGAGAATGCGCCGATGCCCAACAGCGAGCAATGGTGCTGTTCCACGGGGCAAAAGATCGCCGCCATCTTACCCACAATGCTTCATGTTCTGAGGCTTGTCCATGCGGATGGCCAGCTTGATCTTCAGGTCGTGGTCAGGGCACGCCTTAGTCAGGCTCATTTTATGTAGCTCAGACTGCTTGGGACTGTTGGGCGTTGGGTGCAGGACAACCTGTGAGGATTATACAAATGACAGCATAAAAATAATAATAATAATAATAATAATAATAAGAGCAATAATAATAATAGTAGACAGGGGTATAACGCTACTGTTTGCCCACCGTTCGGTATCTGTATCCGTATATTTAAAACAAAAAAAACACATCACCCTTAAATTAAAAAATGAAGACTATTTTTCCAACTGACCATGTATTTAGCTTGGTAGCAACCTGCTTATTTAACCGATAGGGGTGTAACGGTACACAGTATATTACTGAACCGTACGCCCCCAACGGTTCTATACGCACATGAATTATGATATTCTTCTACATATCGGTGTGAATATCAGATAATGTTTATTTAACCCAAAAAACACATCTGAAAAACTGGGGTCATCTTATTTTCAAGGGCTAAAATTTATTGTACTCTGGCATACCGAATGATTCGGTAATATAAGGTGTACCTTCACATCCCTAGTAGTTGATACTTAGTTTGTAATAAAACAGCAAATAGTTAATTTATTCTCATTAAGATACAACGGTGTTGATATTTTTTGTTTATGTCAAGGTTTCTACACGAACACAGTTAAATGTCACTTGAAATAGCTGCCCCAGGCAGACAGCACACCGGTCTTCTCTGCTGATGCCGGCACTAATCTTCTCCCACTGCCTTTTCTCCCCCAACATGAAAGCAATCAGGAACTGTATCTGGATGGATGGGGTAAAGGGGAACCGCTTTCCTTTCAAGACCTGTCCTAATCGGCCGTGAAAGTGTGCCAACGAACTGGGCGGGTGAGGAGTCTGCCTCCGCAGAAGCAGGAGATCCGGTGAAGGTCAGCAGAACGAGGTGACGTTTAATAGCTCCACCGCATGCAGGGAAGCCACTGTCATGGCTGTCAGTCAGGGCCAGTCGCAGCGGGAGGGACGGGAAATAGTGCGGCTGCAGTATCCTGTCCCCGACACGCCAAAAGGCTGAGCTTTCAAATACGTCACTTAACTTCTACATTTCCTATTTAAAAACACATTTCTTCTATATATATATATATAAATGCACTATTACCCCCAAAGAAATAAAACGCTTGCGAGTTCTCCAGTCACAATGCTGCGGAAGTGAAAGTTCCATTTCCACTACACACTACCCCATAATAATAAGTCTCCAATACCCCTATTTGTTGCAAAGAAGACACTGACCTGTAAGATCACAGTTAATTTACTGCCACGTTTATGCTTCTAATGTACAAAACCTTCCAGGTGTTTTTTCAATTGCTTCTCAGCATTTCAAAAAGAGAGTCAGGAAATCATTTTTACTAAGACTGTTTTTGTGGTCGTAACATACATCAGGCATAATGAGACAGGCTGCCCTGGGTCCCGTGCAGTGGAGGCGAGCTGACACCACGCGGCGTGTAAAAGTGACGGCTCACCCTTCCCAGCTCCTTGTCCTCCAGTGCCAGCACCCCTGTGCTCTCTGTGAAAAGCTTCACCTTGACCACAGGAAGTGGGTGCGTTGTGCTGAAGTCCCCTTGAGTGCCCCAGCTGGAAGATGGAAGCATTGCACGGTTACACAAAACGGCCTCCTGCTCTGTGCCCGTCGCCCGATTCAAGGCCGCTGTGACGCCCGATTCACCTGCGGTACCCCTGAGGGGCAAACTGACTGATGTCAAGCCATGTCAAATTGAGTTTTTCCACAAAGGTCGACCCCAAAAGTCAAGCTGTGGCTGCTGGAAGATGGAGTCAGGGCCATTTAAAGAACTCATCCACTCATACGAGTCTTACAGCAGGCAAACCGTGTCCAATATGATAAAAAAAACAAGCCAGAAATAGCAGCTAGACCCAGTGAGAAGAAAGGGGTATTAAATGCTTGGTCCTTTACCAGACCCCCTGTGGCAAAAACATCTCAAGATATTAGAAGAGAGGAAGCGATGCAGAGTGATGCTGAGGTCTCAGCGTCACTGCCGGCCGGCAGGGGACATGCGGGGGGGGGGGGGGCAGCACAGATACGTGCATGCTGCAGCAGATTCAGCCCCCAGAAAAGCTGCTTATCGTACTGCTATGCACTCTGATCGGCTTGCTATTTTCAACATGAAACGGGGTCAATCAGCTCCCCTTGCAGGAGAAATGTAGATACTATCTTTACAAGTCACTGGTACAACGTTCAGAGTGTACACCAACCATGAAAACTGCGCTTCAGGCTGTGGGACCCTGACTAGCGCTAAAGGATTGATGGATGGATGGATGGTCATGGGTGAAAGTATCCCTCTCCCCCAGGAGAGGAGTCCGCTGAGGAAAGTGTGTGTCCCACAGTATCGTTGTATCTGTGATCGGGAAGTTGCCACTGAGAGCCGTCGCAGAATAGTTACAGGTCTGTGGGTCCCCCAGGAAAAATGAACACTGGCTGATCCTGCACAGTGACCCCCCAAGCTTGCTCTCACATATATGTGTGTATCATGGGGAGCAAGATGGGGGAGGCGAGAAGAGAATTTCCTCACAGAGATAAATAAGCCATCTCTGTTCTATTCGGTCACAGCATCTGTGGTGTTTATCAGCTCACCCCATAGAAATCACATTTTCAGAGATGTTATGTAGATAAATATAAGAAGCAGTCTGGGACTTTCCCACCCCAGAAGTGTTAAAACAAGGGGGGGCTGCAGTGCTGAGAAACTAATCCGTCAGCAGCAGACGTGTCAGAGAAGCAGCTCTGTTCATCTTTCCAGCTCTTGTGACAGAACAGAGCAACAGAGCTCCACCCCCAAACCCCCACACCATGACAGAGCTCCATCCCCAAACCCCCACGCCATGACAGAGCTCCACCCTCAAACTTATACTTGTGTTTGTTCTGTTCATTTAGCCTAGCGTACTTTTCGTCCCTGGGGAAAGTGAAACGAATGAACCCACATGTAGGCTGAACCAAACCTAATAACTGCGAAATTACATTTTGCATAAATATTACTATCGCGTGTCTTATATCCGTTAACATGCACACCTGACGATCGTTAGACTCTTCATATAAATCAGGGTGAACGAGAGATGTGTTTTTGTAACAGAGTTTGCACACTGGGGCTGTTTGGGCTGCGTGTTCACCCTCTTTGTCCTGTTTCCAAGCAAAATATCACTATTTCTCACTTCTGCCATCCTGCTTATCAGCTAGAGGCAGGCAATGGGCAACAGTGCTTTCCATCTTCCATCCATGTAGCTTCTCCGTGCAAGAGACATGTGAAATGAGTGTGACTGTGTCTCTCACCAGCACTGTGGTGCAGTGGTTGGTACAGTGGGTAATGCAGTGGGTGGTGCAGTGGTTGATGCAGTGGGTGGTGCAGTGGCTGTTGCAGTGGGTAGCACTGTTGCCTTACACCTCTGGTACCTGGGTTCAGGTCTCTGCCAAGGGGTGTGGAGTTTGCATGTTCTCCCCCTGCAAGCCTGAATAGAATGGGTAAAGTCCAGATTCAGTACATACCCTTTTGAAATATCTAGGTAAGGGGTCACCAACCTTTTTGAAACTGAGAGCTACTTCACGTGTATTTCGGTATTGCAATACAATATTGATATTTACATTTACATTTACAGCATTTGGCAAACGCTCTTAGCCAGAGCGACTTACATAAGTGCTTTAAGACTTCAGTGATATCAGCATATTTGCTTACAACAGTTATCACATTCATTGTGGCCGGGATAATTGTCAGTTTAAACGGACATGGATCGAAAAGTAACCAGCCAGAAGTTAAACATGTTCATGAAATACAATTAACAGTAAACTCACCCCCCATTTGTATTATACACTAATACAATCATTCACACCCAGTGGCCACATTATTAAGCAGTCGATGTGTCACCAGATACAACGGCCAGACCCATTAAAGCTGTAGAAAACCCACAAATGCAAAATTAACAGCCCAGTAAAACATTAGTATTTCTCTTTCCATAACCACTTCATGGATTGATGAGTTGTGTGTTCAAAGAAGCCTTTCTGCACACTACAGTTTTACTGAGCTGTTAATTTTGTATCCGCGGCTTTTCTGTCGCCTTAACGAGTCTGGCCATTCTCATCTGACCCGTCTCATTAGCATGGTGTTCCTGAAAACACACTGTTGCTGACTGGATGCTTTCTGTTTATAACTCCATTCTCTGTAAACTCTAAATACTGCAGTAAATGGAAGGTCCAGGCGATTAGCTGCTTCTGAGGCGAAACATCTATGGCACCACAAACCAAATTTAAAATCACATATCACACATTTTAGCTATTCTAATGCTTAACTGAACCTCTTGATGCCGTCTATGTGCTCTACCTATTCAATTGCAGCCATATGATTGGCTGTTTCGAGGAACAGGCTTCTTGCATTACTGAGCAAATGTACTTAATGAATACTGAGTTTACATGATTCCGTTTATACTGAGTTTATATGATTTATATGACATGTGACCACTGAGTGCATATGATTCTGCTGAATTTTGGCTCCTGTGTGGTGAATTATTATTTTTTTAGGTGAAGGCAGTGCTGCACTTTCTCCTTTATAACTCTTTTCAATCTGGTTTACAATGTGTTTTTTTCAAGCAACGTAACCTTAAACCTGAGCTATGCATTTATTTATTTAGCCAATGCTTTATCCTTAGCAGCATACAATGGAGAAACCCAGGTCAGACAGTCCCAGGAGCAGTTCTGGGGGAGCCTTGTTCAAGGGCCCAACTGTGAATCAGCTCTGGCTACCGCACAACTTGAAATGGAGACCTTCTGATCAAAGGCACAGCATACTAACCCACTGAGATATTTCTGTCTGAAAGCTTGATCTTTGATTTCTCAGGGATTTCTTGGCCTTCAGAAAATTCCATATTCCAATTTCTGAACAAGATATACCACTGCCTGTGGTCAACTTTGGAGCAGAACTTCCAGTTCTCTCAAGTCATATGAATTCTTTTGCGATGGGTCCAGCTTGACATTGAGCACTGTCCTCTAATACCTGTACATCAATCACTCACCTTACAAACCTCAGAAAACCACTAACTCCATTACAAGACCTGATACATTGCCCAGCTTCAAAAAGTACATGGTAAAACAAGAACCTATCTAAAGACCTAGCAATATTTTTCATGCTTCTTTTATGACAATTGTGCATTAAAAAATGACAGTTTTGAAGACTGCATCTCCAACCTTCACTTTCAGATTATATCTCATTGTTCAAATATCAAAGGAGCAGTTTGTGTTGGGTTTTTGAGAGCTGTTTTGTTTCGGTCCTCGTACCTCCCCTCATTTCACCCATAACCCTGAGGTGATTGCTCACATCTAGAGGGATTTTTCTGATCATTGAGCTTTGGAGTTTCTTGACAGGCCGTCATTGGAGGATCCTGCTGGGTTTCGCTCTCTAGCCGGCGGGCTGACTACATAGGCTCACTGCGATGCGAAGGAGTCATCGATTTTCCCCGCCACATGCGCTCTAGCGCATGCTGAACTGACGGCGCACGCCACGGGGCCGCACAATGGGGACGGCGTGCTTTTACCACTTGCTGCAGAAGTGGTTTGGAGGAACAGGCTATGGTTCGTCTGTCTCAACAGTTCAGAAATGTTAATTAATATCCTTGCCCCAAAACTGCACCATTTGAAATCTTCATTCAGATGTCGTGTTGTATTTATTTCAAGTTAAGCATGTAAATCTGTCTATATGGTTTCTGGTTTGAATCCCATGCATGACCCAGTAACTATACTTCTGCTGGCCCTTGAGCAAAGCCCTTAACCTCAAAAACCTGCTGCAAGGGTAAACAGCTGATCCTGCACTCTGAACCCAGGACTCAAGTCTCTGCTGCATATGTACGTATGATTCTCAGTTGAAATATGCAAAATCCAAAAACTCCCTATGCATCATATTCTTATGTACCAGTACTGGTACAAATGACAGATAAAAGTTATCACTAATATTACCAATTACATCCTCTCAAACAAGAAAACAGCCGAAAAAGTTGAGTTAATGCAGGAAGCATTGAATGCCACCACTAGATGGCAGTGTTGCAAGTGATACAATTTTGCGGAACAATGACTGTGTGACTTTTAAAAAACGTTGTCGATGTCCATGCCCATATTACCAGACCAGAAATGTTACCAAGGTTGTGACTTTCCCACAGAGATAATCCAGAAATAAAAGACTGTAGTGGTCTAATTATTGTCACTGTATATTACAGGCCCCTAATGAAACATTTAATACAAATTATGTGTTGGGGAAAAAAATCAATATTCATTTATACGATACACTATTCTTGAATCGCAAGTAAAAAATAATAAGTCAAGGAATAACGGCAAAAGATATATATTGCTGGGCTAATTAGCTGTTTTTGTATTTAGGGGAGAAACCTATAAAGTATATCTCCCTAACTGTATACGTACCAAAACTATTCGGTAATGTTTTTCATTAAGTGCACCTTCATAATGCATTCATAGACCATTCATAAGCAGCATGCAAATATACCTTAACATCCTAAAATCCCTTAACAGCTTTAATATACATTAATAACAAATATTACATGATTAAATAATTTTAATGTTTTGTAATTATTATATAATGTTTGTTATCAATGTATATTACAGGTATACATATGTGATGTTTATAAGAACACAGAACGTTTTATAAATGCAATATAAAAGCATTATGAAGGTGCAGTTAATGTAAAGTGTTACCAAATATTCATATATGCACCCAGTATCATATAGCAGTTGAAAATGAAGAAATGCAATATTATTTAAATGTTTAGGAATGCATTATATACAGCTGTACTCTGTTCCCGGGTGAATCACACTGGTAACATTTTCCATTATATTTTTTCATATCAATGCAACATTTAGATGTAATGGCCCAGTTGTCACTTGCTGCTGTAATTAATGGCCGGGTTTTTGCTTTTCCTTTCAGAATCTATTTTTAAACATTCATCCCTCTTCAGTGACGAATGGTAAGGAAGCAATTCATTGTAATCATGGCTGCATTTTGGTATGTAAAAATAGCCCCACAAATCTGCTTTGCTGATCTGGCAGATTGTGCGACTCAGCTTCAGTTCACCAGCACTCGCTCGCCTTTCTTAGGATGACTTGAGTCTCACGGCTGATTTTAGTCAAATGGTGCCAAGTGCGGCTGGAGATTCAGTAACCATTCTGGAGTTATCAACCTGGTGATGCATCATCGGTGACACAGATGTTTACCCCTTGGTTCCGGTGTGTGAGCATTCTCTCTGGGTGTCATACATCTCAGTAAGACAATACACATCTACATTCACCACACGATGTAACAAGGCGAATGCACTGGCAGGTTCATCTTCTCTATAAACCGTTATGACATTATTAGGTTGAAATGGTGAATCGATATTAATTAACGTGAATTAGTAAATCCTCAGTGTATCACAAAAGTGTCGAGATTTGAAGTAAATGATTCTCATTGAAGGTCGAAACCACCAAGCGTGTTATAAACATTCTCTGTGTATGGAGAGCTAACCATTAACAGGTGTTCATAACATCAAAGTCTAAAATCTTTTTGCTGTTTTCAGGTGAGGGTTTAACCTAAAGTGATTCATGCTATATATGTTAAGTATGAATTACAGTTACGAAAATGTACTTATCTCTCTTACTACTTACATTTGGTGACTAAGCCAGAACTGTGCACTTAAATGCAGTCATTGTTTAAACCTGATTACCTGATTAGGAATTTCATGTATGGATGAACAACATGGATGAATCTGCCGGATTCTCTGAGCAGAGTTACACCATGGATTAGATGCTAGTCCACATACAATCTCTCACACACCGTCATACACTAATTTAGAAACAAAAATTAGCCTAACTGCATGCCCTTGGACGACGGGACGACCTTAACCTCTCTGGTGTCTGGAGGAGACTCACACAGCACACTGGAGCAGAGGCACCACAAGCACACCTTAACCTACTAAATGTGGAAGAAAACGGTTAAAAAATAGAATGATGACATAAAAAATACAGCTGCAATAAAATCCAAGCACTGATAACTCCATAACCCAATTGTTTCAACACGTTCAATATATATTGGCCATTATCTACGGCACCCCCAAGGCACTATGACACACAGCACTTTGTCCACTGTGTCCTTTTCACCTTGTTTTCTTACATTTCAATCCCTCCATTCTATTCCCCCCAATAAGACAATCTTACTGATGTTGCACCTGATTACATCTTGCTTTGCTCATCTGTGTTTGCGTGTCAGTCATCTCCCACAACACTGCACCTGATTCACATATATCACATTCTGTGTTCGCGTGTCAGTCATCTCCC
>JABFEB020000104.1:23696958-23708191 GCA_019775895.2 Stomatorhinus ivindoensis | reverse complement strand
GGGGGGGGGGGGGGGGGGGAGTTCTTTGATTGGGATAATCTATGCAGTTGGTACTAATCTCAGGTGAACAAAAGTCCTCTTGGACTCCCCATCACAGTGAAGGTGAAGGCAGAGAGTAATCAACCATGGAACGGTGGCTGGTCTCCAGCCAGCAACCAGCCTGTCGACTACCAAGAGTGGTACCCGGGCGAGCCCCCAACGCCTGCTTGCAAAGAGCTGATATAAAAATGACAGGGCGGATTCAGTCCATGTGCACTGAGAAACAGAGTCTGCTCTAATACAATTATATAAATCACAAATGCACCACTCATTAAGCAATTCAGAAAACCACTCACCCAGTGTACACAGAGCACAATCCCCCACACACACTAATACCTATTTCTATATTACTTAGTACCTCTAACAAAAAAAAAATCCATCCTCACAAATTAAAGTTATTTCCTGGGGTCAGATATAAGACCAGAGAATGTTTCTTAATGGCAGGAAATTAGCATTCACTCTCTTTTTTTCTGGATAGCCTCTTATTCAACCCATCTCAGGGCAAAAGCATATCTTCCATTAATGTTTTGCTCTTGCTGACATTATTGATAATTATTCTTAAATATAAAATTCATGTTAGATTTACAAAGTAATGCATTGCTGCTTCAAACTAGATATACGCAGTAGGTAGGGAAAGTTGTAGAACCCTTTTACAAGGTTACATATATTAACATTTTTTTGATCTCAAGTTACCTTCATAATAACAGAATCTTTTTACATGTCTTCACTGAACAATTTGGTCAACATTCAGTCTTTTTCAGTAAAAAGATGTGAACTTTTATTAACTGGTTAAAAGGCTGAATTAGGGTTTAGAATGTTTTTTCTTCCTCTTCCACATTTGACTTGCACTAAATATTCTACAACACTTCACTTTAGGGAGCACAAATAATGAAGCAGTATACACTTACTTCATGCATTAACTAACTAGTAGCTAAGTGTTAGTTACGTATTGATCCCATGTTCGTTCATCATTAATCAATCATGATAGTTCATATATTTCTTTCAGGAACTATATTCTTGATTCGATGTTGAGTACTAATTGAGTAACTGAGTGAAGTTATTTGTGCCTCATCATGTCTTACCGAATATTATTTCAATATTTCTGTTTACCTCCTCAATATCCAACAAACAGGCCACTCTTGGTAGGTCTTTTCATTAGCGTGGGCTCACCTTGACATTAGCCGCAGCGAAAGAGGCCTTTGAGACGGCGCTCTTTGTGAATTCCTGAATTACTGCATGCCTTTTACTGGGCCTCATTTCTGTTGGAGGACACACTGCTCGGAAGACTGACAATAAGCTATCACCTGCTTTAATGGCTTATGCATGGATTTTAAAACCTGCTTTTGAACAGACACTCAAGTGTACAATTTACAGTTCCTTGACTGACACTGCGAAGTACCAGGGAAGTCCATAATATTCTTCACAGAAACACGCTAGTTGTGGAGAAGTGACTCAGTGACTAGCCCATTGGTATGCAACAAACATGCTGCTCCTGTAGGTGACTTAACATGGATGTACGGTGGGTGCACTGATCTATTTTAATGGTGCAGCTCCTCCTTAAAAGCTGGGAGGATAGACTGGATTCCCTACAGATCTTGGGGAGACTGTGTTGTTCCACAAATCAGTGACAGAATCTAGCAGCTCAAGCTATGGGCAGGTGCAAATTTATTAGATTTAAATTCCTGTCCATACTGCTACAAATCAAAAACCTGCACTGAAAGACCAAACACTGCCTATAGAATAATCTTATAAGTTTAAGATTTGTTCCTCTTTTAGAGCATTTCAGTTGAAACACTAACCTGATCCTAGTTCAGGTTTTAGAGTCAGACTCATAATGTTGCTCAGAACCATTTGGGTGCACAAAACACAAAAGTAAATGACAGCCTATTTTAAAATGGCTCCCTGCTAGGGAACATAACGTTCCAAAATTAAATAATGAAGTTACTCAGGAATCAATTTAAACAGGTTCCTCTTGAAACAAAAGCATCTTACGTAATGGACAAAAATTGCCAATAGAACAGTTCAAAATGCAAACCTTGAATAACAGTGAAGTATTAATAAATATGCCCCAGGATGAAGGGTTTTTCAGCATTTGGTGTGGCTTCCACAGAAAGAATGGAAAGTTAAACAATGGTACAATAAAAGTAGCTGCTGATGAGAAATACTCAAAAATGGAGAACACAAAGACTAAGCCCCACACCACCCCCACCTCTCAGAGCCCCAGGAGGACAGTGCCAGTTTCGGCTACTGCCACCTATCCCATGATGCTTCTGGGCTCTTCTGAGATGCATCCCCTTGTCACACTCCAGGTGGGACTGCACTAATGATCCTGCTACAGAGTATGAGCTCACGCCGTCTGTGTCCCTCGACACCTGCACTGTTTACGTCCGTTTTCTGCATCAGGTGAAGACGGAGGAGCTACTTCTCAAGCCACTTATCATTTATTCATTTTTTTCTAAAAGCAATGAAGTTTTGAAACTCATTGCAGCTAAAGTGTCATAAACACAGACTTGTAAATTCTTGCCCGACCAGGCTGACCCCGGCTTTAAGCTCCGTGAACGGCAGCTCTCTGAGCAAGGACTCTTCCCGTAAGCGAGTTGTACATTCTCTCTGTCCATCCACTAGTTATTGGTCTCACATCTTCTTCCACCGAAACTTCCAGCGGCAGTCAGCAGAGGTTTATGAGAATGAACAAGCCGGCAAGACACATGGGTTTGGCTTGGTCCTCCTGGTGTTCAGGCTTTTAATTTGGCAGGATCACTCCTGCATGACGGGAAATGCCAACACGACAGGAACAAGACCCAGCATTGTGGGGAAAGAGTCATAGAGGAACCAGCTGGGAACAGAAGTACGTACACCTGGCAAAAGGGAGCAAGCTTTGTGACTCAGCACTATGGTACGCAAGGCTAATAATCACATAGAGGTCAAACACCTCAGTGCTCTCTGGAAGCACAGGCAAGTCCTCTAATAGCTACCCTGCTGTCAGGAGCGCGATGAGTCTCCATTCGCAGCGAGAATGACTTTGCCTTTCATGGTGCCGATGCGGTCGATGTGGACGAGCCGCTAACATGCTACAATGAAGCCCTTAATGTAATTCCATCCCTTATGTTTAAACTGCCAGAGCAGAATCCACTCAGGGAGACGGATGAGGAATAGGGACAAACTGGTGATAGTTACACAAACCCATAGCCGCCAATGTGAGAAAAAGGGAAGAGCTTTCGCAGTAGCTGGGAAACGCCTCACTTCCACACTCACTAAACTCGCAAATTATCCATCGTTATGAGCAGCATTTGCAAGCCTAGTTATCTATCTGTTCGTAGTGTAAAAATGCTTGTCTAGGAACGTCCAGTAATAGAATGCTGTTTTTAGCATGGTTTGTAACATTTGCCAAGTGCTAAATAATCTGGAAATGTGTTCCCAAAAGGAGTTACACAAAGCGTCTGAAAAACGTGTACAAATATGCTGACACCCAGTTAGATAACGAGCAATCATGTGGCCGCCTGGGGTGCGGGAGTCCAGCTTAGCCACGTTTCTCATTTCCAGTGTTCCCACTCGAATCCATGAGTGACAGATAGGAGAGGGCAATGACAGAGGCACGCAGGAAGAGAAAAGAGATTAAACACGCGGCTCACTATCTGACAACTGAAACGCTAACAGCCCCCCCAACCCACTGTTTGGAGAAACATCACCTGTTTCACATTCTCTTATGCGGAACGGAGCCAGAGCAGAGTGCTGCGGGTTTGACAGATATGCTGAATATCCGGAACCGGTCAGGTCTAACCTCATATGGGCTGTTTTGGAGGCCCAGCTAATTGCAATTCTGTATCACCTTAGTTTAGGTTGCGACCCAGCAGAGTATTCAGTTATTAAGTGAGGTGAGCACACCTTGTTCTACCAGTGGACCTCATTCATTATTCCTGTTCGTATCAATTTAGCTGCTGTGTTTAAAGCAGTTTTTCAGATTATATTTATTTCTACTTTTGGCCATTACTCTGCGACACAGAACGCAGCTTTGGGGTGTAGCAGTGATCGCTGGAAGGCCAAGGAGGGATAAAAGGTTTTCTTTGACTAAAGCTTGACTGGGACTTTACTGTGGTATCTGTAAAATCGTGACGTGTGTTACAACAGCTCGATTTCCTTAAACTCAAAGCTGTTCACTGCCAGCAGCTCTTCCAATTAGTATAAGTGATCTCAATCCATGTGTCCATCTTTCAACCTCATTTCCAAGACGCAGTCACAGAGAATGAAGGGCCAGTCCCTAATACGCCTGCCCATCTCAGGCTACATACATGCAAGTTAAATACTCAGTGGTCCACTATTTATAAGGATTTACATTCCTCAGTGTAGTCAATACAGAGTGAAGCATATAGACAATATTATTAACCAATCCAACCATCAATTCTGCCCCCTATGGGGAAGTATGGGGAAAGAGGCAGGAGAACGTAATGGGATCTCTCACGCACACACACACACACACACACACAAACTAGTAATTATCTTTGTGAAGATTCTCCATTCATTTCTATGGGAAAAAAAACATGATTAACCTCTACCCAGCCCTAACCTTACCCATAAGTAACCAAATAAAATACCAAACTTTTGATATTTTTATTTTTTATTGCAGTCAAAGATTTTTTACGACTGATCTTCCTCATGTGGGGACCTAAAAATGGTCGCCACAACGTCAAAATAACAGGTTTTTATCACATGTTGGGGACATTTGGTAATATATCAATAACCCCATAAAAGATATGAATACAAGTCTGTGTATGTGTGTAGGTGTGCGTGTGTGTGTGTGTGTGTGTGTATGCTCACCCAGAGATCCCATTACGTTCTCTTGCCTCATTCCCCATACTTCCCCATAGGGGGCAGAATAGATGGTTGGATGATTAATAACAATGTCTATACACTTTATTGTGTATTAACTACACGGAGGAATGTAAATCCTTATAAACAGTGGAGCACTGAGTACTTAAGTTGCATGTGTGGGGGGGGCTGAGGTGATTTATGAAGAAGAAACCTGAAGAACTCTAGCGAGGAGCCGAGAGTAAGCTTCTGCTAAACACAGAGCAAGACTGTGGGAAGCTGGAGCTCGTCCATGATTCTTCACCCTGCCTATGGGCAGCAAGGGACAGCGACAAAAGCAGAAGCTGCTTCTGCTGAATCAGGTCCAGGACTTTTAACACCTCATGCGGAAACAACAATTGCACTGTTGCTCCTGCATTACAAACAGACATTTACTTATATGAAATATTCAATTTACACAATTCGTTTCAAAATACCTTTGGGTTTACCTCTACTTTTGACATCTGGTGCTGTTCTACAGTAGCTGCAACATTGAAGTGCATCCCCCCATGGAAAAAGATCCCATTGTTAATTAAGATTTTAAGTGTATGAGCTCATGAGTTTGAGATGGAACCATCCCATCGAAGGCATGTTATACTCAGTAAACTCAGCAACTAAGGCCAAAATTAAAAAGGAGCTCTTGGAAATAATGTGACAGGCCATTCCATCAGCAGCCATAAGTCACGCTCCTTTTGCATACAGAGATATCTGAGTACCAAGTGCACTGAGCAATGAGAGCCAGCAGAGGACATCAAGGTATTAGCCACTCTCCTTTAGCCAAATGCTTGATTGAATTGGACCCATGTTCTGCTGTGCTGAGCGAATGCATCACCTCATCTGAAAAAAGTGTCAGTGTAATACACACCTGGCTAATACACACAGACCTGATGCACAGGTCACAGGTGGTAGTGTGTGTGTGTGTTTTGCACTATGTTTCGATGTGCATGCCTGGTGATAATTCAATGAATATCGTGAAATTTTATTCAATGGAAGCTGAACAAAAGCCGCTGATCATTTTTGTATGTTTGCCTGCAGCCTGTTCCGGCAACTCATTTAGCAGGCCATGAGCAAATGCGCAAACTGAAATATAACTGAAAATAAAAACAAATTGAATTGCCATTAAGGCTTTTGATAAAATGAAGACAATTTTAAATTAATCAAATTAAGAGTTTGCGCATAAGAAACGTGCTAGAAGCAGCTGGTAACACAGGGATTCCACACGGGGTAGATAAGGGGGCGTGGCACACAGGAGGGTCAGCATGATCGGGGCATGACAGGTGTCTTCATGCCAGTTTCTAGGACATCATTTGTTGCCACTTTTGTGCCAACACTTTTGTGTACAGCCAATTAACTACAGCTTGACACACTGACTGGTCTGTTGTAACGAATTGTGCAGGACAGTATTGGTCGTAATACTTCCTTTAAGTCACCTAACTCTTGTTCAGATAAACAGCAGATTTTGTTTTTCATTCAAATGCCAAACCAGCAGCCTTAAATGTTAGGGATTCTAATACAGGGTATCAACCAATGAACATGTGCACACAAGCTCTGAATCTCCTATCTCAAAGATAGACAATTAGCATACGGTTCAGTCATGGTTTTCTCTATGGATGTATTTTTGTGCAGTTTTCCACTGGCTTCCTCCATTCATACTTTTCTCTGTTAGCACAAACCCACAGTGACCAAATACCCTATGGGGTCTAGACCCAGCTGTATACCAGCCCATACCTGTGCCTAAGAAATTTCACACCCCTGAATTACCTTTCAGTCACAGACATACTTAAGAGTATAAAGAATGAAGACCACCGTAATAATCTACAATGTAAACACGGTTTTATCACTGAATCTTAATCTACATGGGGGTCAGGCTTAAAAGGACAAGTTAAACACCTATTCGTATTGATTCTGTCTGAGTAGCACAGTGCCACAGTGCACACATTGCTTTTACGTTGTGTTGTCTCTGATAGGATTTTCTCAGTTTGCCCAGTTGATATCAGCTACTCATTTCAAAGTAGCTTTTAGTGTGGTGACCCATTACCGAGCCCAAGCCTCCGGAAGCAGCCCCTCCTCCCTCGGATCGAACCGGGAAGGCTGCTGAAGTGCCACTCCCTGCTGAGGCCTTATAACTCTACTCCATTACCCAGCATCGGAATGTGATTCCTATACCGATTATGATCCCTGTGCCCTGTCCACCGTGGCCAGTGTTTAACGTCACCGTCCCAAATAATTCAGACCCTTTTTTTCCTGCTGCAAAGATCTACATGCGAGAACAGCATTTTCAGACACACCCACAAACTTGTTGTTTAATTAAACCTTGACACTGCTTCAAGATGATAAACGTGGCTTCTTCTAAATGAATATGACCATTTTTAACTACATTGCTTCCTCAAAAAAACGTAGTTACAAACAAGCAGACAGACAGTCCGATAGACGATAGATAGATAGATAGATAGATAGATAGATAGATAGATATGAAAGGTGTGAAATCTGGGACACGGTAATTTATGACACAACAACATATCTATTTTCTGATTCAAGACGCCTTGGCATTTTGTCTGCTATTAATGAACTAATTACAATTAAAATACAATAGACAGAATAGCGAACATGCACTTTCTGTATTAAATGCGCTGATTCCCGTTTTGATAATCAGGATGATTGTCCTGTTCGCCGAGTTCTATTTTGCGTCTTTGTGTATTTTAAAATAGTATTGTTAAAACAGTGTTAAAGTATCTCTATATTGTTTATATGAACCGCCCGCCCCCAAATAATAATAATAATAATAATAACAACAATAACAACAACAATAATAATAATAACAGGGGAAAGAATGATTTGCGAGTAAATGATTTCAAAATTAAATTAAATCCTTGTCAGGTCATCATTTCAGGGTGCACTCCTCCACCGCTACGCAAATATATGTGACTGCAACCATTAACGGACAGAAGTAGTTCGTGTGTGTAGGCCACACAGCAATGACACTTCGGGGTCTCTGTCGCCATGCTCTGCAAAGGGGTTAATTCCCGAAAGGAATATTAAAATATGATTGATACAACCTTTTGGATCAAGTAATGTGGCGATCGATGCAATCAGATTCACTTAGGACGATGTTAATCCTCAGGGCTCCGCGCGGCCTGAGTCGGTATAACGCAGCAATAAGTACAGATTGTTCAATGACGACATTTGAAGGGCCCGAAAATTGCTCCTGTGCCTCATTTTACATTACAATAACAACTGAAATACGTAGATTATTCGCAGGCAAATCGATTAATTATTAACAGACATTAAACCTCTTTTTGATATTAAATGGACGTAATGCACAAATTAAGAGCGTAATCAACTATAACGGGCGAGCGAGTTTTTGCGCAGTTATTAATGCCGCTATATCACTTAATTCAATAGCATCTCGGGTAAAAAAAAATCACATCACGAATGAAAAGGGGGTGGTATTAATTCACAGAATCATACTTTATGAGCTTGATCTTTGCACTGAATTTCTTTGGATAATACGGCGCAAAAACGCACCGTGTGACTGCAGGAGCATCGCGGCGCTCGACGTCCAACCTGCGGACCACGTGACTCCGCTAAGGTCTCCGGCAATGACACTGCTCGACTTTGTTCTCCCTTCCCTGTATTAATATTCGGGATGGGGTCTCTGTAAATGAATTTCCTTCCCCTGGCGATATTCTAATCTTGCAGCGGCAAGCACCGGTTTTATGTATCTTACGCTCCTTCGATTGAGGCAATTTACAGCCTCTCAAATTTGCAATATGCATGGTGCTGCAGTCTCGAGGCAGCCCAGCATATAAATATCTCTCCAGCGCCTTCTCTTTCCCACATTGTGCATGATCTTATATATATCCTATGTCCTGTTGAAGTAATTGCTTATATAGGTGTGTACTATTGGGGCTGAGGACCTCCGGGTTGCACATCAACATTACAAATTGCAAACCTAAACATATATGGGAGTATTATTTGATCTTAAGTGAGGGCTGTGTTGTTGTTGTTGTTGTTGTTGTTGTGTAAAATCAATGCACTACTGAGCAATCGGGCCGCTCTAGCTCACTTCAGCAACTATTTGCGTGTTTTCCCCTTTGCACTGTCCTTACCTTCTGTTGCCGTCTGGCCATGTCGGTCGGCTGTTTTGCATTGAAAGGGTAAGCGACGCAGCGCATTACAAATACATAGAGCTGCAATTTCTTCTTCCGCTCCTCTTCCTCTCTATGCAGCTTCTCCACCTCCTCTTTCTCCTGCTCGCTGACGGCCGAGGGGCTCGGGCTGGACGGACGGGCGCCGCTGCCCCGGCCGCCGGGCTGCAGCCCGCCCGAGCTCTCGCTGGTCCGGCTCGGGGAGATTCGGGATCCGGCCTGGGGTGCCATCACCTCTTTGCTTTCTTCCTCCACTATCCCATCTGATTCCTCCTCGCTGGATGATGGATCCAACATCCTGCCTTTGAGTAAAGGTTACCTTTAAATAGGGAGCTAAATCTGGATATTTGGATTCGAGCTCCGCTCCAATGTAAGTAATATAAAGCTGCCCGAAAAAGTCCAACGATGGTTATTATAAATGGTAAAAGACGAGCAATGAAAGGAGCCCACGAAAAACAATCGGGGATGCGGCGAATCGGCAGGAGCGACGCCGAGCAGCTTCCGCTTAGACGCGGTATCTCACGCTACAGAGTGAGGCTGGTTCTGCTTACGTGTTTGCTCCCTTTTTCAGGCACTGGGTGAGAAAAGGGGCGGAAGGATGGAGAGGGTGGGAGGGGGGCAAGGCTGAGTGCGATCGGCTCTGTCAATGAAACAGTGCGATCGATGGCCGCTTCCTGCCGAATGGATCCTCTGCGGACACGGAACTGACCGAGGTGCTGAATCCCGGGACACCGGTCGAGCGAGTGGCCGCCCGGCTTGTGTCTAAAGAAGACCAGCAATATTCACATAACACCACCTCCAGTCAACTGTGAATTGCATTAATGGATCTTTTGTTTTTCAATGATATTTTATTCAATGTCGATCGTATTTAAAACTGTAGTGGCTTTATGTTCCAGTAGAAAAAAACATTTACTTTTTAACTTCGTTATTAAATAAATATATTTACGAAGTAGGCCTAATGGATGTCCCTGTGTGCCACATACTCATACACACATATTCGTGTTTGTGCGTGCGTGCGTGTGTGTATAAATAAATATCTCTTTGAAGGTCAATGTCCTATTGAAGTAATTGGGTTTTCCCTGGGTGCTCAATTCTGTCTCAAATAGTAGTGCAAATAGATTTTAATTAAGAGTTTTGGAATTTTTGTTTACTTTGTAGTATTTTAGTAACAGTTTCTATATAGTTAGTTATAGTATTGTGTTTTAGATGAGTAAAATATTAAACTGCAGAACTCACTTGAGTGTTTTTAATATGGTTCATGATCATCTACTCACAGCAAGTTCCTTACAGAAAAAAAACATGTCAGGTTCTCTGCATGGCTGGAACCGGGGTGTGTATTTTTAGAAACTGAGAAGTAGCATACAAAACAATTATTATAATCTTAAAATCAACGTTACATATACAGACCTTTCATACTGAGTGTCCTTCATACCGAACACCAGGGAAAATATGAATCACTCTACTGTAAAAGCGCAGTCAGTTACAGGATTTAAAAGGAACAGAATTTCACGTTGCATCACCTTTGAACGCATCTGTTTATCATTGGATAATCCAGTCGTACCATTAGGTGACAGTCTTGTGGCAGATGTGCATTTATGCACAAAAGATGAGATTAAAGTTTTTGGCATGCCAGGTGCTAATAATATTTTGAACATATGTTGGGTCTGGGGGGAGTCAGTGATTTTGCTTCATTTTGTCAAAAGGATTTATTTCAGTGTCCATTGTGGGGCAGTTGTGGTTCCTTATTTCCTGTTTCCACTCTGACTCTATTACGTTACTGGGTCATCCATTTTCTATTCCATTATCATGGATTTATTTAATTTAGCAGGTTATATGTTTTGAGCAGGCTGTGCAGAAGACATTTATCACATCCCAAGCATATTTCACCCTCATGGCATATTTGTGGTTTTACTGTAATTTTGGCTCCAAGGTCACCGAGACTCAAAGTCACCAAGGACTCTTACAATGGAAGGTTTCAGAGATATTCTAGTGGGCATTCTGCAGAAGTGGAGGAGAGGTGTGCTGTGGTAGAGAACTGGAGAAGCAATCAATACACTTTGCAGAAAAAAAATGTGCGGAGAGTGTGGCAGAAGTTATTTCCCCTTCTGAATCAGGGTTTTGGAATGAAGAGAAGGAACAGAACAATAGGTGGCAAAGAATGAAAGAAAACAAGATCAGCTGCACAGCTTGGTACTCCATTA
>JABFEB020000104.1:23681255-23696919 GCA_019775895.2 Stomatorhinus ivindoensis | reverse complement strand
GGTATCTTATCCAGGCAAATTTTTCAGAGTATGAACTGTTAGGCTGTCTTCCATTTATTTGAAGCAGGCTGAGACTCAGACGCTGAGACTCTTCTAGAACCTATGAAATATCTGACAACTGTTGTAATGGTTGAATACTACACTTGGGAGAGAAGATTCTGCACAGAATTTCCTCCAGGGGTGAGATCCTTCAGAGTTTAAAGAATGTTTAATTACTGACCGATTTACATCTGTGGCAAAATTGTAAAGACATAAAAACTAGTAAAACAACTTAAAATTAAATAGAGCTCAGGGTGAAGAGAAGGTAGCAGAGACTTTGAGCTGTGTTACTGGAGATCTGCCAGTACCGTATCACTTATACATTACGCAAGTAAATTCTCTGCATGGATTTCACTGGGTTTTGGTACATGGGGTCAGCTTATTAAACAAAATATCCTCTAAAATGACGTAAGAAAAAGCTACTGTTGCAACTGTTGGAAGCTTATTTTTGTCAGAACACTCCAGAAAGGCAGCTATAACATCAATAAAAACATGCCGCAGGACACGAAGGAAAATGTGAAAACTGTTCATTTGCTCTCAAGAACAAAATTGATTGTATGCACCAATTTTAAGAGGACAAAGCACAACCTATATGTTGTTATATTATTTGGAAACCTTGTACAGACCGGGCCGGGCTACACTGTTCCAAAATAAACCTCCTTCACAGCTTGTTTGCTCAGTCCATTTTGCAAGCTATTTTTACTTATAATTACAAAATATAGTCCTTTCATTCAATGTGTTTTGAGAGCCACATGTTTCATTTGTGCAGCCAAATTGTAATGGTGGGTGATAATAGAATGATTGGGCATTTTTGTTTTTAGACATTCTTTAGTTTTGTTATTGTTATAAAGATCTGTCAAAAACATCTGTCAAGAAGCAAATCTGTACACTTAAAGGTCTATGTGCATGTACGCAAAATTATTTTGATGGTTGTTCACACAATTCATTTTTACAATTCAGCAGTTTGAGCTGCATATAGGTCAGTCTGATCAAAGTTTGTCATTCTACATGAAGATGTATGATCAAAGCCACTTCAACACTGCCAAAAGACATTACATCATGTCACAGCTTCTGCCTTTTCGCCTTGATTCACATCTTGATTCTTTAGGCTTCAGGACTCCTAAAATCAGGTTGTTTTCCATAGGATCCTTGCTTCCGAATGTACCTTACTTCATCAAACTGCCTGAAACATACCCCCACCCCCAAAAAAATAAATTTTAATTAACTGAAAACCTCATGGCCTACACATTTGAAATTCTGCCCTCCAAGAATTCAATTGAAGGCATACCACCATACATCACAGACCAGCACTGGCCCAGCATAATGCAGTGAGCTTTTTGCTCTCACTGGATTCCTGATCATCACCCTCTTTCTATTTCTAATACTTCTCTTCATTTTTGTGCACACCTCCATCAATTTTGCATGTTTACCCCTTGAGTGGCTCCCCCTGCACTGTCCCTACGACTCCTCCGGTTTGTCTTTCATTCTGCCCGAGTGAAGAATGCTCTTTTTTCAGTCACTGCAGCATGAGCTATTTGAGGCCTGCTTGGATACAAACTGATCCTTCTCCCTGTCCCTGATCCCGCTCCCTGTCACCCGGGGAGATTAGCTCTGTCAAGGACCATGCTTTGCAATCATGGGACATCAGCCACCGGGCTTGAGAAATTCCCATTTGGTCTGTATAAAGCAAACACATGGGGCAGCTTCTTAATGCAGTGTCCACTGGATAAGTGTTTATGAGCCGGGCCCCTGTGGCTGATTATGCTGCATAAAGCTGATCGAATTACATGCTGAAGGCCAGGCAGTGCAGTCAGTGCAGTGCAGTGCCGCAGCATTACCATGCTTTCCCAATACACACAGCATGATTCATGCAGCATGTGCCATTTCATAGCAATGCCTGCCGTTGTTGTGCTTTTATAATTACAAGATGGAAAACAAAACAAAGAACTGAGCACTAAAAAGTTTAAAAAAACTTAACACTTTACTTAAAGCGGTCAAGTATAATGCATTATAGATACCTTCATAATGCATAATGATGCATTCATAAAGCATTATAAACATGGCCATAACTATTCATTAAAAAAGCATATCACGTTATAGTCATGGTAATTATGCATCATGAATGCCCTGTGAAGCTCACATCTACAGTGCACTATAAATACCTTCATAATGCAATTTAGTGACTTATGCTGACCAATATAATGAGAGGTGGACAGTTCAGATCCAGAAAATAAAAATTCAGACCAAGATTTTGTTGCAACCAACCAGTTGAGTATAAAGAGTCACAGAGTTCTTAACTCATTTTTTTTTACTTTCTGGACCTGATCTATCCACTTCTGATTATAATGCATTATGAAGGTATCAATAGTGTATTATAGATGAGAGCTTCACAGAGCATTCATAATGCATAACAAACATGGCTAAAATGTGTTATGCCTTTTTATATGTAGTTATAGCAGTGTTTAAAATACTTTATGAATGCATCATAAAGGTATGTATATTGTATCAAGGAGACTGTTTTAAGTTAAGTGTTATGGAAAAAAATCTTGTAATATGAAACATGTAAAAATGGCTCAACCGATCAATAGCAAAGATCCAGGAGAAGCAAGTCAGGATCACATAGAAAAAAATCACACACTTCCCAACTCCGCAAGACATAATATGGAAATAATTAGATGCATTTTAATTAAAATCAAAGGTCAGATGAATTTGTGTCATCTACAACATAGTTATCAACTGTGTATGGTTATTTTTAGTCTGGTTTGGAAGCAAAAGTGAATATATCTATATTTCTAATCATATTTTGTTTATTAAAACATCTCAGGTTCATGCGCGTGCCCCCAGATGAAGGCTTAAAATGTGAGCACATTTTTAATCTCAGTTTTATTTGGACATTTTCACAAGAAGTTTAGAATATTAGTAACCGGAAGGAAACAGGCCTCTGTAGTAATCTCAGAATGGACCCTAATTCCTGAAGGTTTTACGATGTTTCAGAAATATTTGCTTTCCTCCCTAATTTGGCCATTTTACATAAAGAGCTCAAGTAATGCAGCTCATTCTGCTCAAATTCAGTACAAACAGGAACGCAGAACAGAGATCATTTGTGGTCCTGGGTTCATCAGAGTCATCTTAAATGCTGTTCCTGGGTCATTCTCATCTAGTGGTCGAGTGCCAGGTCAATGTCAGCCTGCTCCTAATGTACAGGGCCAAGGATTCGTAAAGGATGGCTTTTCATGAAAAATTCATGACATTTAATATACTACCTGCTTTTTAAATCTACACAGGCAGGCTGTGCTCCATTGCCTTACCTAGATGCTAAATTTAGTGCAACTCAGCCTGGCCTGGTTTCTTCAGATACCTTAAAATGATACAGATGTTGCATTAGGTATTTTTATGCTACCAGTTCCAGCCGTTTTCTCATTCTGCTTAAGTAGGCTACATTATCAAGGGGAAACAGAATTTAAAAATGCACTGTAACAAGCCATGCTAAAGTATAACACAAACCACCAAAACCAGATCAGTTGTACCATCAGTCTAAATTGGACAAATGTTAAGCTATCAGTGTAGGTACAGATGATTTTCTTGTTCCTCTTGATAAATTCAAGATGCACAATCTATAACAACACCTTTTGCCAACAGAAGTATTATGGATTTTTAGTAATTATACTTTTTTAGAAATGCAACATGCAAGAAAGGATATGAGAGGCAGGAGTAAACAATGCAGATTGTGCTATATTTATTCTGCTTGAAGTGTTCAAATTAAAATTTAATAAATGGAGTAGTTGTTTAAGTATCGGTTATATGTATTGATTATAAAAGTAAGTGGAAGAGCAGGAGGTGTTAAAGAGATCAATGAATAATAGTGATTATTATGATGAATACGCTAATGGAGTGATAAAGAAGACATTGATCAACATAAATGTGATATTGTGTTTTCTCCTTTTGTGTTGAATTGCTAGTTTTTCGTTCTCAAATGTCCTGAATGCCCTTCGGCATCTATATTTCATGCCTAACGTCAACATTCTATTAGGAAATTATAGTAATTGTGCAATGATTTTCTTAGGTCTTAGTGTTTACTACTGGCACTCAGACTTGTGCTTATGTCACGATTTTTCACAACAGTTTTAAAGCTGAGTAAAGCTTAAGATTAAAAATGAAGGACATCTTCTGAGATCATCATAAGCTGCTTGGTATGTCTTGGTCTGTTTGGAATTACTGAGAGAGCCTTTAATTTCATCTCAGGGTCAAGTAAACTGTGTTTGCTTTGGAGTAGACACAGATGTACCGCTTCATCTTTTAATTGGCAACAGCAACCCCCTAGTGATGTGGCCTGTGTTAATCGCACTCCTCTGCAGGAACCAGAGAACATTTATCTGACCTCCGCGTTGTGCAAATGCATCCGTCCGCAAAGAGGCTTCAGTGCTTTTGGGGAATTTCGTCAAGATTTCCAAAATCCAAGAAAATAAATCTGTTTCCTGAATGAGTTTGACCCCAAGCAGAAAAAGAAATGTCATTTCTCATCTAGTCAAAGAATTAAGTCTGACTGAGGATGGTCAATTTTTTTGACATTGTTGTATTTTTTAAAATAAAATATAGGCCTTCTATAAAATTATAGTATCAGGTGTATTGGTTGTAATAAACTGGCTACAAGGCTTTCTTTCCTATTCTCTATTTTATTAAATGTGTAGTACCTTTTATGCAGTCATTTAAGAAGTTATCATTTTTACATGAAATACTTCAACCAATTTCATTACTCCTCTATGGAATTAGAAGTAATGTCTGAACAATGCTTAGTTTTTATTTACAGTGTTTTTTCTTTCAGAATTGCTGTATTTAAACTTTGATATTCCTGCAGTCATTCATAAAATCCTCTCGTGAGTTCTGCAGTTTAATATTTCACTCACCTAAAATGCTAATATCTAATACAAGTTAACAAGGAGGAAACAGATAACTGACACAGTTGTTCGTACTACTCTTTATTTGTGTCATATCTGAAAACAATGTACTTGCTTCTGAGGACCATATTGCTAGACCTTTAGCAATATTACGTGACTCGTCTGTGACGGCATGGGTGCTAAATGAAAAGACTGTCAAGGAATTTATGATTGCCGTATCTGTAGAGCGCTTCTTCTCCAAGGACAGTGGGGGAGTAGACTGGGAATCACGTACAAGTTGATAGCTGCATATGAAACGTATTTCACATTTAAGAGTGCATGCTAGCTTGCTAAAATGTACTGTAAGTCATTGCAGTGCAACTGTTTTCATTGGTGCAGGGGATGTTTCATAGGTGTGCTTGGCTGACTTTGTAATGCAGTTCACTGCAGGGAAACAGTGTGTCTTTCAAGGATTATCACATGACACAATATACCAGATCATCTTCATTCTGTTCTGCATTGATAAATGAGAAAAAAATGGCTTTTGATTTGAATTTATACTTGTGTGCCAGAGAGTAATTCAATATTTGTTTTCTCCTAAAACTGACGGCACAAAAGAACAACTTTCAATCGGATATTAAAACAGTCAGACATCAATGGGCAATCAGTTGCCTGGCAATGATGCATCTGATCTTAGATATCAATTCTCTCCCGGGAACTTTCATCAAAGCTGTCAGATCAGTTGGGAGTAGGAATCCAGAGAAAGACAGTGACCTTCACTCAGTCACTGAAATGTTACACCCACAGGAAAAGTAAAAAAAAGAAGACATATCAAATCATACGGCTAAATGCCTTGTTAGTGCACAAGCACGCATAATACACTTTGTTGACAGGTTCAAAGTGGGGAAAACCACTGTAAATCGAGAAACATTACAATTCAGAAAATAATTTTTATGCAGCTAAAAAGACAGACAAGATGAAGATGAAAATTCGAGGATGACACATCAGTGGAGATTAGTAGAGATTTCTGCTCTTTCTAGTCAAGAAAATTTCCATTCGCTTCATCTAATTATAATCCCTTAAAGTCAAATTTTGAAAAAAAGCCCCTAACTCATAACTCAGGATAACAGATTAAGTGATCTCTACAGTAAATTCTGCAAAAGCATGTGTATATGTTATGAAACATTGAGCTTACCATTAATTTAAATGCTTTTAACTTGTAATTGCAGTCCAAATGTTGAATTCAATGTAATTAATTTTTAAATCCAGGTAGTTAACATTATTATTCTTTTATTTTATTGGTCATACCAGGAACACTGTAGATACATTCTTTTTCTTCAGCCTACTTTACTGGGGATGTTCTTGAGAAGAGACTTATCAGATCATATTTTGGGAAGATGCTCCTTTGAGTTTTTTGAGAGCCAGAATTAATCAGTGTTTTTAGTGGTCAATTACACCTTGAGGCTCATTTTGAGCAGCCTAACCTCACTAAAAATAGAGTCCCGTCTCGCCTAGCATCCCTGCTGCTCCCCTTCCCGCTCATTATAGGGATACACACGTGATGGTCTTGCTCTCATTATCTCTGAGAAATTTTCACTGCTCTCAGAGCATCAACAATGCAATGCTAAGCCCATCAATAATGCAGCTTGGAGCTGAAGCCTTTGCTCATTGCTGCTGTGATGCACGCTGCACTGCACGCTGCACTGCACGCTGCACTGCACGCTGCACTGCACGCTGCACTGCACACTGACCTCCCCGGCCTCCTGCCCTGCGGCAGGGCTGCCATAAACAGGCCAAATTCAGGTCCCGTTAGGAAGTGTCTACTTTTAGCACAAAAGGGCACAGACTGAACAAGGCCGTTATGTAAAGCAGGTAAGCCGGCAGGAGGTTCTGACGTGGGGGGGGCAGCTTGGGCCCCTGCAGAGGCAGGGGGAGCAGCAGACAGTCAGTCAGTGTCTCTCCTCACTGCTCTCTGCAGGACGAAGGCTGTACTCTCCACCCTGAACACAGCAGCCCTTCAGCAAGTTTCTGGGAAGGGGGGATTGGGATGGGGGGAGGGGGCATGATATTCATAGGGGGGACCCCGTTGAAATGATTTTGTCCTGGACCCAATAGTTATGTACGCCAGCCCTTGCTGCAATTCACTGACAGTCATTCGCTTTGCATCTAACCAACATAAATGAAAAAATAAATAATGCAGTCTAGTCTTAATAGCTTTTCAACCAAATTATATTCATCACCTCTCAGTTACAAACAGGTGTGCAATGACATACTGCTTGCATTGCTGTAATAACGTAACTTACACTTACGCTCTTTCATCTTTTAGGCTTGTAATTGTTTTAGTTACTACTTCTGTGTGGCAGTCTTGTTGTAATAAACAGACCAAAAAAAAGCACCCTGCTGAATTCACGAACTCCGAATCCTGCAGCAATAACAATAACTGATAGGACCTTGAGCATTTAAGCTTGCAGGTCAGCAGTTTGCGTCAGAAGTTACGGAGGCAGCCCTGAGACTGGGAGTCACCTGTTACTCTTCATCTCTTAGCTTCGTCGTGGTCATTCATTTGTCTATCATGCCGTCCCTGCTCGTTAAACGTCTCTGTAATGCAGATCTGAATTCTTTGCACATTATGCGTCATATTTATTTTCTTAGCCATAAACATCTAGGCACTCTAAAGACTTTGACCTCTGCATTTATTTCTTTTGCAGAAGCTTTTATCCATCATGACAGGTAATAAATCAGCTTCGACAATGTTGCTTTTTTTGCCTATAATTTTTCTAAAGCTGCAGCTAGCAACTTGCTTTGCTCAGATTCCTGTTCCATTTGGCTGAGGCTTGCCCCACTTTGGCAGCACCATTGTTGCTGAGCTAATTTCTGTTTTTGTTTACTTATGTGTCAAATGCTTTGGCTCTTTGCCTGTCCTACTAGGACTGTGGTTGCACAGCTGGGATTTAGTTTCTGCTCCTGGAGTTGTTGGTAATGCCACTGAAAAATTAAAATGCATGCTCCGCTTTCCTTTTGATTGTGTTTCTTGGATTTTTGGTTTATCATGCACGTCTAGGTGTTTATTTTAGAATGGACCCTGTTCTTGAACACATCGACTGGAGTCTCAGGCACGCTCTGCTCCTGTCAGCTATGCTGCTCAGGCAGATGCTCTCCGTGACGCATCAAACACTTAGAATCACATGGGAATCAACCAGGCTGCTCTCAGATCGCCTCTGCAATGTCCAGAAAACTTACGTCAGTGAAATGAACTGGATGCTATTTTTTTCCCCTCCTTTCAAACATTGCGCACACGGCACATTAAGTCGCCATGGAGAGACCACAGCTGGAGCTCGGGAAGGAAGAGGCAGGATTAGTTCTGAACAAGCAAGATACTAGCCGACATTCCATGGGCAGGGTTAGGGAAAAAGCAAGACTCTGTACGAGACACGATTAATGAATTATCTAATTGCTCTCGGCAAATAAAACAATTTGCTCTCCAAATGTTAAAAAGCTGGAAACAATTAACATTTATTTAGCCAAATTACATTGTCTAATTCCAGTTTTTTAAGGGACATGTTTCTGTTGCAGGTAAACTGTTTGTATACTAAAACTGTTATAAATGGAAAAACCTCTGTGAGAATGCTGTAGTAAATGGAATGATATGATATGGAGATTGGGCATGAAATGAGAGATTAGGCTGGTTTTCCATTTGTTACGTACTGTATATTGGCGTTAAGCACAGGGTGTGTATGTGTGTGTGTGTGTGTGTGTGTATAGGTGTGTGTGTGTGTGTGTGTGTGTGTGGGAGGGGGTGTCAACCCAAAATAGAAAGGAAATATGCAAAGCAAAACAACTGCTGGTTAGAACAATGAATTTAACCTGAGAGGTGGGGGTTGGGATATGATGTAATTAGAACCAGGAATCACAATGGGTGTCAGAGTCTTGTTGGGTTTTAAGGGCTGAAAAAGAACCAAACACATCAAACTGGACACAGCTGGACAGATGTCAGTTTTATGTATTTTGTTTGTTTTATTGAGTCATGTTCAAGTTATGAATATGACATATGAATATCTCTAGGTCTGTCCGGAAGCAGCACAGATGCCGTGAGGTTGGGTGAACGGGGTTTATTTGGGGGAAATAACCAAAAACCACAGGCTGACATCAATGACCAGACAGGTGCAAGACTGACTAAGGAGCACTTAATACACAAGACTAATTAACAGCAACCAGACACAGCTGGGAACACCAGGATTCCACACGAGGTAAATGAGGGGGCATGGCACATGGGAGGATCGGAGGAGCGAGGCATGACAAGGTCAAATTTATGCAAAAATCCGGAATTTCATTTTTGCATCACTGTACATTTATTGGAGCAGCGGATGTTGATATTCAGTGCTTTGCTCATTTCTACAGCTGAACTGTTTTCATGAGTAGTTCATGTTTAGGAAGTTGTTCAAGGCCACAAGGACCCCTTTAGAGACACAAGTACAGCCCGTCCCCGAGTTAATAATGAGCAACCTACGGACAACTTGTACTTCTGAGCGGACTCCCGTGAAGCCTATTGTAAGGATTGTTAGGATTAAATACAGTTGTTCGATATAAGCCAACATGCGCACAACTTTGCGACGCTCATGAAAACCGTGCATGGCTTCAGGGGTTCGTTGGCTTGAGGTACAGTATACTATCCTTTACTTTTTTCATTACAATATAGTTGTAATACTTATTATTAGTATGTACTGTATTACTATTTCTGCAATTTCACTACATATTCAACTTAAAGACAGACCTAGGGAATGGGTCTTGTTCGTACCCTGGGGACCGTCTGCCTGCAGCATTAGGCTGCTGCAGCCGAAAGGTTGTGTACCTTTCATTTATCTTGACTCTTGATTTTATGAAAATAAACAGCTGCTAAAAAAATGTACTGAATATGCTGTATTTTACATCTGTCAGAAACAGTCGTGTTCCTTTGTCTTGGTTACATGCTACTCTTTGGCGCTCTTTATCACAGAAAAATTAAATATGTATTTTTTGCCATAGCAATTTGAACTAGAAATTTTAGTAATCAATAAAAAAAAAAAAATCTGACAAGTGCCCCTGTTGCTGGAACCATATTAGTTATTGTGACCTTGAAGATTGCATTGAGATTTCTCCATTTGTCCCAGGAAACTGACCCAGGATTTTGTATTTTAATATGTCTGATAAGCCTTACAGTAGTCTGAAGTTTGGTATGTGTCTCTCAGAAAGACAAAATAAACAATTGAAAGTCATGCTTATCTTCAACTTGACAATGTTCCAAAGAATGTTTGTTGCGGAACATTTTCATAAAATAAACAAGCAAGGTATTTTTACAAATCAGCCATCCATAATATGCCTAATATTTTGGACCTAAATCAGAGGGTGCATATTTATCTCAGTATTATTCTCTGCTATCTGCATTGAGTTAGTTATACCTTTTTTGTTTACTAAGAAACGTACATGGATAAATTCAAGGAACCACTGGGTAATACGATACACAAAAGCTGCTTATAAACTTGTGAGTTCAACACTTTTTAATGTAAATTTGTTATCTTTATTCCAGATTTAATTCTCTTTGCCCAAGGAGGCCCGATATTTTTTTCAATATCTAGGCACCTGCAGACAGCAGTATCTTGTTTAGCAACGAGAAGAAAGAAACAAGGTCCCAAAGTAGTTTACCGCCTGAAACTTTAGAGCAGAGCTTTTCATTTTAGATGGTTCATTAAAATGCATGAACGGCAATGTTCACTGCGAAAAGAACGTGCCAGTGCAGCTAACAAAATATTCTGCTGCAAATAATTTCTAAAGCAATGAAGGTGAATACAAATCAGGTTTTGTGTAGTTCGCTGCACAAATATTATGCAATCAATGGCAATATTTTATTTATTATCTATGTATATATGCAGACTTTCATCAGACAATCACTCTTTGTTCAGCACAGATTGCACAGCAAGTATCAGTAGAAGCTTAGATCAAGACTTTGTGGTCTTGATAATCTACGATCCCCGCTTTGATGGCTGCGAGTTTGTGAGTCCGCCATGGGGTTTGTCCTGCAGATCACACTGCACATTATAGCTCTCCTCAATGCAGCCTCGTTGGGTCTCTCTCTCCTGCTCAGGCCTTTCGAGGGCCCTGAAGCCACGGGGTTTGCGTGGGTTTCTGGGAATGTTTTCCTGAGCTCATGGCACAGTTCCCATTATCCTCATCCTCAGGCACTGAGCAGCTGCTCCTACCTTCATGGGTTTTGTAAGCAAAAGAACATGCGTGAACTATGCATGGTAGGAAGAAAACGTCTGCAAATTAATCAATAAAAGGTAGCTAAATATTTCTACTTTTAATGTATGTTAAATATGTAAAATATAGTAGTTAACAGAAATGATTGAAATTTATATAATGACTAGATCCAACAAAAACTTGCTGGTATATTTTCTTCTTTGGTATCTGAGCATTAAGCAGGCTGATGAAGATGCTCTATCGCCGGTTTATATTTTGTATGAACATGCTGTGTATTAACTGTGACCCTCAGCGGGAGCAATGGCAGCAAAAGGAGACGAGATGTGGCTCAGAAACTGTGCTGAGCTTTGCACTACACACTGCTGCCACCTTGTGGATGTAAGCAGAAATTGTATATGATGACATAAAATGTTGTTATATAATTCCTACTTAAGAACTGTGAATATTTCTGAGATCATAAGGGAAAAAAAACATATACTTCATTTAGCTAATAAAAGTGTAGCAATATGTGGAATTAGTGCTTGCATCTGTCTATCTATCTATCTATCTATCTATCTATCTTATTTGCTTTTGTTTGTGTGTTTATTATATATTTTATTTGCTTTTACCAAAATGCTGAATAAGACTCTGGCTCTTCGAGTCTTCCTGCATAACTCACTTTTCACCTTAAACACAAAATGCAAGTGTGGTCATTCTACAGTTACGCAAAATGAAAATTCCGGAAAACTCAACAAACCTGAGGAAGCCAATTTAACGCAGCTCTGTGGTGCCTAACCACATTCTGTACACATTTCAAGATCTACACTCATTTTTCTGCATAATAGATACAAACTTTATGGAGGGATAGTTGTTATCGCGTTTCAGAATGGATAGGTCTGCTACTTGGCTTGAGTTTAACTGCTGAGTTTAATTAAATGATGGGGGTTCCCATTTCCCATGTCTGTACAGATCCTAATAGCCTTATAGGTCAGAGACTTCATGAAAATTTATTAAGGAGAGCCCTCTGTCTTCACACTAAAGTGTCCTTTACAAAACATGATTACGACTTTCTGGTTTCTTTGAACTGGAGTCTTAGATGTTGTTACTTGTTGCAGTAGGTGGAATTGAGACAGAACATATGTCATTTCATTTTGATTGTGTACATTATGTGATGTCTGTGCATATGGAACACTATGAAGGCTATCTCCTGAATAAAAGCTATCTGTTGATTGCCATACCTGGCCCCCTGGCTTTCTGGCTATTATTATTATATTGTTGCTGATGTTTTTTTGCTATCAGACAAGCAGACAAACACTTTCAGTTTTGGTATGCCTTAATGTATGATGGCATTTTCAATTTATATTCTAATTAATATTGACTTATGGAAACGAAGGCAAGGTAAGCCTCAGAGCTCCCTGATATTTGGCACTGCTTTCAATCAGACTTACGCTACTTGCTATAGCTGAGAAAGACTGGAGATGATTATTGTTACCATTAGTTAGCGCAGACTGCCAGCATGAGCACTGGTTAAAGGAAAGCCGACAATTAACTGGCTGGATTGGACTAATATGGCCTATTGAAGAAGCCTGCTGGATATGGGACACACAATCTCATGACTAGCGCAGCAGCACGATCACGTCCAGTTTGGAAGCCTTGGCTCTCTATTGCACAATTAGAAATCATATTGCGTGCAATGGCAGTCACAATAAAGCCATTATGCTAGTGATGGGTTACACTGAAGAAACCAGGCTTCACAAATACATTCCTACCTGTGCATTCAGCCAAAGACAGCCAGCTGCTGATCAGATTACATCATCATTCTCTTTAAGCTCAGGAGTGTGCTCGTTCCTTATGCCTCATATCAATATTGATCCACACTTCTGCTGATGACAGTAAATAGTGTAACCAGTCCGATTATCTAATTGAATGCTGGCCAGTGTTTTAGTAAGCCCATTAATCTTTCTTAGGATGTCTGGCATTTTGACTTTTCAGTAATTAAACGATACCCATCCATGTTTATCAGGTTTGGCATTACTCACAGTGACTAAAGCCTCTCTTACAACCATCGGCTGCCGGGAGAATGGAGGTTGTTTTTGTCTGGGATCTGTGAGTGAAATTAAGCAAGGAGATTCAGCTTTATTTACATGCTCTGAGTCCTGCAAGGATTTCTAGAGTTCCTCTGGGACCTCCACCCATACGCTGGCGATCATCCATCCATCTTCTAACCCAAGGGTGGGCAATCTAATCCACAGAGGGCCAGTGTATTTGCGGGTTTTTGTGGCAACTCGCTAATTATTTTACTAATTAGAGTTCAGATTGGCTGAAGAGTCCACACACCTGGGTTTGAACAGCTGACCTAAACGTTATCCCAAAAACCTGCATATGCACTGGCCCTTTGCGGATAAGATTACCAACCCATGTTCTAACCACTTATCCGGGTCAGGGTGATGAGGGTATCTGGGGATTGTCCCAGGCTGGGGTACGCCCAGGGTGGAATGCCCATCCATGGACATACATGCATATATTTACATACACAATCATACACTATAGGCAGTTTAGAGACACCGCTTGCCTGACTGCAAGACGTGCCTGACTTTGTGCAATGTGGGGAGACCAGAGAAGCGACACAATGAGACAAAGACGCTGCACAGAGACAGAATGGAGGAAGGATTTAAGCCCTCAAACCCCGGATGTGTGGGACAACAGTGCCGGCCACTAGGTCACTGCACTAATTAAGCCACAACTTCAAATAAAAAGAAATTCTACCGGATTAGTATTATCGGTGTACCAGTAAGTGTAGCATTTTCATTTTGTCAAATGCTTCTTCAAGCAGGAAAAAAGTGTGATTAGTAAACAAAGGACCATATGTTGTATTTCTTTTTATATGTCTGAAATATAGAAATGTCATTTCTGTCATTTCATATTTGTCTGTTCTCTTTATACATTTACCAAAAAGGTCGATGGGTTTGTGGGCCAGCAATTTTTTTTTAAATCCCAGTGCTGCCATGGATTCCAATGTACTAGAACTTCGGTAGCTGTGCAAATAGCACATAAAGTTTCAATTAAAATTCAATTTCATTCACGGTTTGTGAAGGCTCTGTATATGCTTTCCACAAGACTTGCAGACTCTCTACTGACGTACTGACGTATCTGTGGCTCACTATACATAAAGTCATCTCCTACAAATTTACTGGAGGAATTAATTGATTAAATAAATTATGTAGCTATAAGTAGAATCCTCTCCGGAGCAGTCAGCACAGGCTGTGGTCTCTTAATAGCGGGAAGTCAGAGTTGTTTGCTGCTCCAGGGTTAACCAACATATTCATCTTGTTCATGTAAAATGGTTTAAATTAATGTTTCTTTCATGAGCTCATCCTTGATTAAACATGGTCCTTTTAAGCCTATTTGACAAAAATCCATCTAGATTTTAACTATCCATTTTTCTCCCACTTTTAAAATGTTTGTACTACGGTACTGAGGTGGAAATATTGCAGAAAGAGAAATATTGTGTGCATTATGTCGTCAATGGTAGGGGGGCTATTTTTAAATAAGCAATAATATACCAGGGAATGAGTGAAACCACAATGAAAAGGTGGTGAATAAGCCATCACATGCTTTCAGTGTAGATGAATAGATAAGAGGCTTCTATACATTATGAATAGACTTAAAAACAGCAATTTCGATAAAGAGCTACTTAATAATGGGGGCTCTCATAGATTCGCTTTAGTAATGCACTCCTGACCCATTCATAATTTGCTGCCAACTCTATTGCCAGTTATATTTTTACAGCAAATGAAATCAAGGAAATAGCCAATACCTGAAAGTTAAAAACAAAATGTTATGTTATGAAAGTGGCATGGAGGAGCAAGCTGCTGCTCTGTACCTCTCAGGCTGTTCAAATCTGACTGCTGCTCTGTACCTCTCCAGTTGTTCAAATCTGACTGCTGCTCTGTACCTCTCAGGCTGTTCGAATTTGACTGCTGCTCTGTACCTCCGGGCTGTTCGAACCTGACTGCTGCTCTGTACCTCCCAGGCTGTTTGAATCTGACTGCTGCTCTGTACCTCTCAGGCTGTTCAAATCTGACTGCTGCTCTGTACCTCCCGGGCTGTTCGAATCTAACTGCTGCTCTGTACCTCCGGGCTGTTCGAACCTGACTGCTGCTCTGTCCCTCTCAGGCTGTTCGAATCTGACTGCTGCTCTGTACCTCTCCGGCTGTTTGAATCTGACTGCTGCTTCGTAGCTCCTAGGCTGTTTGAATCTGACTGCTGCTCAGTACCTTCCAGGCTGTTTGAATCTGACTGCTGCTCTGTACCTCCGGGCTGTTCGAACCTGACTGCTGCTCTGTACCTCCGAGCTGTTCAAACCTGACTGCTGCTCTGTCCCTCTCAGGCTGTTTGAATCTAACTGCTGCTCTGTAGCTCCCAGGCTGTTTGAATCTGACTGCTGCTCTGTACCTCTCCGGCTGTTTGAATCTGACTGCTGCTCAGTACCTTCCAGGCTGTTTGAATCTGACTGCTGCTCTGTACCTCCGGGCTGT
>JABFEB020000104.1:23632888-23664789 GCA_019775895.2 Stomatorhinus ivindoensis | reverse complement strand
CCCCCCCCCCCCCCCCCCACACACACACACACACACCCACACACTACAGCAGAGGGTCCTTCATTACAGAGGCTCTGCGTGTGTGGTCTGAGAGGTCCTCACTGGGCATGACATTAAATCTGGGGTCTAGTGCACATTGTTTCTCATCAACCTTCCCACTGTGTGGCCTCAGAAAAGTGATTTTAATAACCTGATCCCTGAGGCTATAGCTGCTAATGTTGTGAGGTGCGCTTTCTGTTAGTGACAAACTGTCAGTTGCGTAAATGTGCTGTATTTGTAACATTGACTGTACTGTTCTCACCCCAAACCCCACCCGCCCCCACCCCGCCGCAAAGCAGCTCAGATGAGGGGCTCATGGTGGGCAGGGTATTGCCATTATGTTTATCAGATTTGGCATTACTCACACTGGCTAAAGCCTCTCTTACAGCCATTGTCCGCCGGGAGAATGGAAGTTGTTCTTTTTTGGTTCTGCTAGTGAAATTAAGCAAGGAGATTCAGCTTTATCTACTGTGTTCCCCTGGGACCTCCACCCTTACACTAGGGGTATTGACTGTTGTCATCCATCCATCTTCTAAGCATTCATCCTGGTCAGGGTCATGGGCTGCACCATAGGGCACAAGCGTGGAGTACAGCTTGGATGGAACGCCAGCCTACAGAATAAACACAACCAGGCTCTACGGGCAATTTGGAGATGCCAGTCAGCCTCACTGCATGTAATTGGACTAGTTTCTTTGGACTGCAGGAGGAAGCCAGCATGATCCAGAGAAAACATGGCCACATGCATAGAATGGGGGCAGAATTCAAGACCCCAGCCTCAGATGAGGGAGGCAACACTATTAATGAAAGAGACACTATTCCACCCTACAGTCATCATTAACATGTTCATTTCTGGCACAGAATAGCAGTTTTACATTCAATAAAGCAAGCTTCCAAAAGTCTGATATGGACCAGTTAGTTTAAAGGAAAAATCATTGTTTATGTAAGGTGAATGTATTTGAGGTTGACAGTACATGCGTGAGACTGCATTTTCCTGTTAGAGTGCCGATATATGACATTATCCTGACAGTCATGTTGTCATTTGTCTGTGTTATGAACGCATAGGAGCCCTGAAAATAGCCTGCAGAGGACAGAACAGCAAATCAGTCCTACACCATTCTATGTTTAGTCCGTGCTGATTAAACTATCCATATCATTCATTGATTTTCACCTGTTTTTAAAAGTTGTGGGATTCCTTGCTCTTCATTTGTGTTTATCCAGTGTTCTTACTGGAGAAATCACCATAAATCTTTCTGAAAAACGCCACCACGCAGAGATCCTTACCGTTCCTCCAGTTTTGCGTTGCATGTTATGTTGTTCGGCTCCTGTTTGACAGAAACGCTCACGCCCAGTTAAAGTCCCTGCAGCCTTAGCCACCTCCTCTGCCTACCCGCTGCCAATCTACCACCACTTTCGCCCACATCAAGCGGTCAACACCCCTCTCAACGCTGTTTACCCTCCTCCTTCTTCACAGTGATTCCGGTACGGCTCCTGCCAGTAAACCATCTATTTTTTCAGATGATGGGGAGCCTTCTACCATCTCTGTAGCACGAGCTACACTTCACATCATTAACTGTGGTCCCTGATCCATGGAAGTGATCATGTGAGGACACTTCAATACTCTCATTATCATACTGCCTGCTATAAACTCCAGTTCATAGCATTACCTGCATCTACTGCTGTCTGCCGTATTGTTGCGCATTTGATAGATAAACTTTGACTAGATTTGACTTTCCAAATATTATCAGGCAACTTTTTAAATGTCTTTTCCATCATTCCATATATCTGTAAAGTATGACTTAATTAATCTACAAGTCATGCCACGTTTCATATGTAGGCTAACAGGAGAGACCTATTTAATGTTTCAACAGCAAAACATACAATATTTTGATTAAATGAGTGACTCATAAACTGAAGATATCTTGCTACATTTACCTGCATGCATAATTACTGCCAGCTTCTCTCTTTCCAGGCTGCATATCGCTTAATGTACTGTGCATGACATTTGTGTACGTGATTTTACTGTCTTTACCTGCCCATCTGCTCAACTGTCAGCAATCATCCCACCCAGGCACTTTGAAATGAAGATTGCATTTACCAACATTACTGCAAATTGAATACAACCAGAAAGTGTGAGACGCAGCAGTGGCAAATTGTGACAGACAGCAGAGTCTTGGAAGCCCGGCTGAGTTAATCGTTACAAGATTAGGACAGCACTTGAGTCTCTCTGAGAAAAAAACGGCCTCCGTTGAAACCTCTTACATCTTGCGTCTCTGTAATTTGTGAAGCTGTAAGAGTTTGTTGCTGAAGGATTTCATATGAAACAGCTGTATATGAGATTAAACAGAAATCTGTACAAAACACAATCAAACCCACCCATCCATTTTTCATAACTGTCTACCCAAAATAGTTTCTCAATGAGCCTGACTTCTACCCCCAGAATGACAGGATACAGGGCAAAGGATACCAGGGAGGTCAGGGGTCGCAGTGCACATTCACCCATGCATAATCACATATTATGGGCGTTTTGAAACTTCAGGGCAGCTAAGTCATATGTCTTTGGATCAGGGGAGAAAACCTGCATGCATGAAAACTTTGAGACATACTGTACGCAACCTCCACATACACAGAACTGGTGGCAGGGATTAAATTCACAACCCTGGAGGTAAGAAGCCACAACCCGTGCTGGGCTTTTCAGGTTCAGAAGCTACAAATCCAGACAAGGATTGTGTTTGTACCAACTGGGTGACGCAGTGCTGCAGTGGTTAGTGCTGTTGCCTCACGCCTCTGGGCCCTGGGTTTCAGTCTCCACCATGTCATCATGTGTGTTGCATGTCAAGGGGTCTCCTTCAGGTCCTCCAGTCCCCTGTCATAGTCTGAAAACATGCTGAGGTCAATCAAAGTTGCTGAAATTCCCGTAGGTCTGTGTGAGTGTGTGCTGTGATGGGTTGTTGGCCCATCCTGGGTTGGCCACCAACCCATCACCTCTGGGATAGTCTCCAGATGCCCTCCCCCCCCCACACACGCACACACACACAACTCCAAATAGATCAAGGGGGCTCAGAAAATGGATAGATGTTTTTATACTTATTACCTGTAGATGAATATGTTGAATTACAGCTATTAATAAGCCCAGTTGCCCTGACCCCATCTAGTCAGATGGCATTGGCCGAAAACAGCACTCAGTGCTTTTAGTCATTCAGAGTTCCTTCATGTTTGCCTGCTCATTTCCATTCACACTGGACTGTGTGCAGTATCAGGGAATGTCTGGGAGCTATAACATGTCTTTCTTTGAATTTAACCTTAATGATTGACGCTCTACTGATCCCCATATGGAGAAATTCTCTTCATGGCTCCCCTCAACTTGCGCTCTGTAGGTGAGAGCAAGCTGACTGCAAAGGGCAGCCATCAATAGCAGCACCCAGGAAAATTGGAGTTAAGGGCCTCGCTCAAGGGCCCGCAGATGTACTGAGGCCAGACAGGAACCTGCATCTATCTGATCAGGGGCACAGAGGATTACCACACTAAGCCACTTGCTGCCCCCTTAATCAACACAGTCACTGTGAATTGAATGAATATAAGATAAAAGACAGGGGCAACTGGGAAAAGCAAGTGTTTCTCTGTAAGAATGCAGAGGTCAGGCAGAGGGAGAAGCAGGAAGACAGGCGGATGGATTGATGAGTGCAGGTGTTGTTTTGGTCTCATCTGCATGCCTGTATGTTTTGGCTGTTTGCTCAATTTTGCATTAAGCATTTGTCCTTTTGGGCCACAGGTTAGACCAGGTTTACTTTGACGCCCCCATGTGTGACGGGAAGCGGCGCGAGCGACTCCACCTGACCGGCAGCTACTCCGCCTCGGCCGAGTTCTTCGTCACCACCGCCGTCTTCGCCTTCTTGTACTCCTTGTTGGCTACTGTGGTCTACATCTTCTATCAGAACAAGTATCGGGAGAACAACAGGGGACCCTCTCTTGTAGGTCACATGCATATTAATTTAGACCTTTGCTCTTGTTATTCTCTCTTTTCCAGGACACATATCTGTATTAATAAGAATGCTGCCAGAGGTTTGTATAGGGGTTTAGGGAGTCAGAACTCAGAATTTAGTATCTGCAGTGCGAAAACCCAGTCACAGTCATTCCTCCCTGCCCACAAAAATAAAAGGCAAAATTTATTGACTGCTAGCAAAGAAAATTTTAATATATTTTCCTTTCTGGAACTAATGTAATGAAATTATGGATAAGGCAAATCGGTTAGTAATATTTCTGAAGTATGAAAAAAGATTAATGACTGTAATCAATTTTTCTGCAATAAAACAAAACACCTCCCAGAAAAAGTCCTGTATCATCTAAAATAATAACAGGAAAATGGTCATTTCAGTTGAAGTTGAAACATTTATTATGATGTTATTGTGTTCTGATGAACCCATCGTAAGTGGAAAATATCGTGAGTTGAACATGAATATGACAAGTATGTAAAGTAGTACGTAAGTTTATTGGCTTAAATACAGAAAAAAACAGCACAATACATTGTTAAACGCTGCATTAAATACCTATACCTGCGATCGCTGCAGAGAGGAAGCATGGCTGCTGCCGTTGCTCAACAGATTCCGTACAGCCCAGAAAGAGATCACAATTCAAAACTGACTGCTGAATGTGCATCACCATAAAGTTGTAAAGTCAAAATATCATAAGTAGAACCACTGTAAAGGGAGGAGCATCTAGACTTTGCTTTTCAAAAGGAGGGGTGATTGTAATAAACACGTATGATAATCTCTGTCCTGGGTCTTCTGACGTCAGGCGTGCAGCTTTCCACCCCATTAGAGTGCGCCTGATCGTAGCGCAGATCTCGATCCAGGATGATTCACTGTTTATCGTTTCATCTGCGACTTATTCTACAAACAGTCAGAGCAGCTGGATTTTTGCTGATTCTTGGAACGAAGGTAAATCCATGCTGGATTCCAGCCACAGCTCTTATGCTCAGAAGTATGAATTAGACTAGATCAAGGCCTATGCTGTGTAAATACACAGGGCGGTGGCACGCAGTTCTGACAATGCCGATTACCCAGAAGTCAAATGTGTCCACTTCTTTGATAAGGGTTTGTACAAGGAATTTTAATTCACTAAAACTGAACTGCATGAGGATTTGGAGAGACCTCTTCACATCCTCAGACGTGATGCCAACCTAGTCTATTCTCAGAAGCTTTTGCTGGTCCACTGAGTAAAATATTCTCTCACACCCCCCCACTACAAACCAGGATTTCATGGTGACTGTGGTCTTCTCCTTCGCCTGGCTGGTCAGCTCCTGTGCCTGGGCCAAAGGTCTGTCTGATGTCAAGCTGGCAACGGATGCCAACCAGATCCTGTTGCTTGTCTCAGCTTGCAAAGTGCCAGCTAACAAGTGTGCCTCTGTGCATGGGCCCGTCTGGTCTGGCCTCAACACCTCTGTGGTGAGTCACAGAACCACCGCTGAGAATGTTTACAGTTACATTCCTGCATCTAGTTGCAGCATGGAATGAGTTTGCATAAAATCATGTAAAATATTGTTTTTATTTTAACTTCCCAGCACAATCCTTAGCGATGTATTCAGGTTCCACACAAAGTAATATCTAATATTACGTTTCTGTGTAACCCGTAGTTTGTGTTAAAATTTCCCTTCTTGCCAATGTTGCCCATAGAACCAAGAATATTTAATTTCTTACTGTAATGTCAACTGAACAGTTGGACTGTGTGTGTGTGTGTGAGGCCAACATTGTGGAAGCATATGTAGCATAATGCTTTAAAAATTACTGCATACATATTCATAGCGATGTTTATAAACAACCAAAGAATGTTTACAAATCTACATTGGATGATTAACTGGAGCAATGGTTGAATAAAATTTTGCAATCTCTAAAAATTGGAAGTGTTTCCACAATTTTGGCCATTAGTGTATTTATGTGTGTGTGTGTGTGTGTGTATGTGTGTGGATTATGTTTATATTACATTGCGTACAATGTAATTAAAACCTGTTATTTTGATATTGTGGAGACCATTTTTCAGGTCCCCACAAAGATCTGTGAATGCAATAAAAAAACATATTGAGTTTGGTTACTTTTGGTTAAGGTTAGGACTGGGTAGGGGTTATGGTCGTCCATATACAGATACAAATCTGTGTGTGTGTGTGTGTGTGTGTGTGTGTATTATGTTGATATTAGATTTAGTTTTCAAATTATGAATCAATTATCACTATATACACTTATCAATAGATATGTTTTTCCATTGTTTTCTTGCTCCAAATTTCTTTGTTGTCTCCTCATTCTCCCTCCAGGTCTTCGGCTTCCTCAATTTTTTCTTGTGGGCTGGCAACATCTGGTTTGCCTACAAAGAGACAGGCTGGCACCAGTCGAACCCGAGATACCCCGTGAGGAGCACCTCAGAAAAGCGCGCCAGCAGCGTCCAGCAGAAGCCCTTCGAGTCACAGGCCAGCGTTGACCACTCCGGTGGAAATTTCAGCTCCCAACTGGTGGACCTGGGACACCATGCAAGCTATACCCAGATGGGCGAATACAACCACACTGGGCCCATCACCTTCACCAATCAGATCTGACTGCTTAGCCATAATTGCATTCAATGGCCACACTTGCAGGCAGATAGGTGATCAGAGGTTTTTCAGTGGTGAGAGGATTACACTTTAGTGGAGCTCTGCCGTTGTGGTGGACCACAATGCATTGCTGGTGCCGATCTGGAAAAGGAACATAAAGAGGGTGGAGCGTGCCTGACCTTCAGGGCAAAGACAGGGGTGTGTACCAGAAGGACACATATTGAGGCGGCAAAGCTGGGGCACTAGGGTTCACTGTTTTCACTAATGTACAATGCAAGGTTTCTGTTTTCCTTCACCGTTGATGTATTCAATATTTTTTGTGTGTGATTTACAAGTATTTACAAGTGATTTCTGTTTTGCTATTCTGTACTTGTTTGTTTGTTTGTTTGTTTATTCATTTTCCCAATAGATTGTTGCTCTTGTCAAGGATACCTTGGTAATTTGTATATGTACTAAAGATCTGACTGTGGATTATGCATGAGTGTGGTCAATGCCTGTCTGAGTAAATTATAGTTTTTTTACATATCAAATGGCATTATTGTGAAATAATGAATCTAATAATACTGCTTTCCACTTCTCATACCATATGGGCTTCATTCGTGGGGTCATGTTTTGATAAGATAGTGATTCTGTGTACATATGAGATATATGCTTATGGTACCAGTTTTGAAGCATGACCTTGGGAGTTCTATGAAAATGACTTAGTGAAGGCCTTGAATATTCTGTTTAAGTAGTTTATTTTTTTCACTGTGAAATCTGAACAGTTCCACATGTTTATAGCTTACTGTCTCTGACAGAAGCTTTCAAGTGTGTTTTCTTTGTACTTATACATCTATAATAATATGCATAAACAATATAAAAATAATAACTGTGGATTATTACTAATGCTACAATGTACATCACATAAAAAAGAAAAAGGTTTACATACTGTTGATTTTATTTTGTCTTTTGCCTTTAAATTTGTGGTGGGTGTAATTACCATGGGAACAGTATTGATATAAATGTTAAAAAGAAATTCATGATGAATACTATTCTCATACTCTTTGTCTTCTACCACTGCTGTTGCATTTTAATATGAGAAAGTCTGGATTCCTATGCTTGCTGTAAAGTGTTACTAATCATAATGTGTGAGCGTATTGTTAAAGTGGTTAACAGAATGTGAATAAACTTGCACAAGCCTTCAGCGTAGAATTATCTGTTTACATGGTTGAGAAGTCAAAATCCCAACCTGACAGTGCAAATCATCTTAATAATCCTGGTTTAAAGATGAAATTTATCCAGATCTTTAAAAATTCTGTGATGGCAACTGCATTGCATATGATACTCCAGTGTATGAACTTCCTAACAAAAAAAGTTGTGAATATTAAGTCAATCACGTTGCTTCTATAAGGATCCTTAGTTGAATGCACAGAGATGTCAGGGGTAGCTGGCATATATGGTACCAGTGTGAGTTCCTGTATTCAGTGCCATCGCCGATCTGTTTGCTGGAATTAAATAACCCCTTTGATTTTGCTGTGCTGAGTGGACGTATGAACTACACAAAGATCAGCGAGACTCTGCAACTCTTTTTGTCCAAATATGTACACAAATGCAATATTTTCATTTTTAACATCTTTGAATTAAGTCAA
Organism: Stomatorhinus ivindoensis; assembly: GCA_019775895.2. Taxonomy (NCBI): domain Eukaryota; kingdom Metazoa; phylum Chordata; class Actinopteri; order Osteoglossiformes; family Mormyridae; genus Stomatorhinus; species Stomatorhinus ivindoensis. The sequence continues at coordinate 23,656,548 of JABFEB020000104.1, read as the reverse complement.
CATTAGTTTTCAATAGTTCCTCCTGTTTGTGCTATATAAACATTTACAGCCATTTTGAATTGCCATTCGTGACTAAGTCACCCGAACTGGAGAGTTGGGATGGAAGATTTGAACTCTGTGGGATGCAGTTATTGCCTTTGTAGTTCTGATGGCTACCTCAGCCAATATGAATAATAGCTTCGCTTTTTTAAGTATAAGAAGTTATTTTCACACAGTTTCTTGTGTCTGCCCCTAAATATTAATGATGTAAAGTGCAGTTTGACATGTCCTATTAGAATTCAAAACCACAAATGAATCTATTGCACTGCTTGACACAGAGTCTAGTAGGGGGTACTCTTGATGGAATAACTCCTTCAGGAACACTTGAACTGATTAATCTCTGTTCCTGTGGAGTCCTCTAAAATGCCATTAAGCATTCCCAAGATACCATGGAGGAACATACTTTCCAGCTAAGTTCCAGAGAAAACCACTACACCTTTCAGATGGTTTATGCTCTCTGTTTCGGATTAATATAACCTGAAAACGTTCTATTTGTACTGTAAACAAAAGAACATTCCAAAACATTCCAAAAAAGTACAACTTTTCTAGATTTTGGACAAGCCTTTTAATCTCACCTCACTCTGATGCCATTCAAATAAATGCACCGCATGTTTGACTTGTCATGACTCACCACACATGGTGAACACAGATTAAAGTGAGATGAGTAAATCACAGCTGTGCATAACTGACCATTATGGTATCCATGAAACTCCGGACTCTAAATGACATAATTAATGTTCTTTATTTATTTATTTTCGGCAACTGTCAGACAGCGATCGGAGACATCATAAAGTCATGTCTACACAGGCATGTTAGTGTGGGACATAAGGAGAGCTAATCCAATCTTAATCCATCCAGCAGCATCCGGTGCGTGCAGCCAGCCTGGCTAGATGCTGGCAGCCTCCATCCCTCTCTGCCTTTGCACTCCAAACTGATTGGCCGGCAAGCTGCTACAAGGTTCGGTCCAACCTGACGTCCCACCGAGCTCCTGTATGCTCAGCACACTCAGGCCTACCTTCTCCTCCAACTGGCAGTCCTGTTACCATGGCAATGGGGGTAGATGTGATGTGCTGCTCTTTCCTGTGCTCCTGCGAGGGTCTCGGCGTGACTTCAGCAGCCTCTTGGTGAGAGAAAATGAGACTCGCTGCTCTTTGTTTCCATGGCTGGCTTCGGGGGTGGGGTGGGGTGGGATGGGGTGGGTGCCCATCTCATTTGAATTGAATTGTGCTGTTGTGTCTATGAAGGACTCCTGATTATTACAGTGAGAGGCTGTCTTTCATCTTTAGCTTGATTGTCCATGTATCTGCAACCACAAAAACAAAACACCGCAGGCTGTAGAAAAAAAGAAAGCAGTGGCAAATTCCCAAGGAACTGTTCTATACTCGCAGATCTAAAGAGTAATCAGACTGTGAAATACACATTACAACTAATGAACTTCCATGACCAAGATGATCCAGAGGAAGTACGAATCTTTTTGACAGTATTGATTCAAACCAGATGTGACGCAACGGTTAATGCTGCTGCCTCACAGCAAGAAGGTCCAGGGATCTGTCCTGGATCCTTTCTGTGTGGAGTCTGCGTGCTCCCCCCATGTTTGATTGGGTTTTCACCGGGGGCTCCAGTTTCCCCCTATGGTCCAAAAGCATGCAGGGTAGGTTGATTGGTGTGTCTCAGTTGGCTCTCTGGTTGCGTGAGTGTGTGCACCCTGTGGTGTATTGGTGACTGCCCAGGGTTGGTTCCTGCCTGCACCCATCGTTCCCAGGATAGGTTCTAGTGACCCCAGTTGGGATTAAATGGTTTCAGAAAATGGATGGATGATTAAAACCAGTCATAATAAGTAGTGCTACTTTTGAGGTTGTTGTTGTTATTTTCTTCTTCTTCTTCTTCTCATCCTCCTCGACGATATTTTCTTCTTCTTCTTATTGTTGTTTTTCCAATTTTTATTATTATTGTTGTTGTTGTTGTTGCTGTTAAAATCCACCAGAGAGATTTTGTTTTTGTATCCCTACCTAAACAAATTTTCCCTTCCAAAAAGATTGAAGTGTGGTGCAATGGGAAACTCATGAATAGCTTTGTATTAAGTTTTATCAGGTGTCACAATAATTATGATGATGATAGTTATTAATATTGTTATTGTTATTGACATATTGTTAATATAGGGATACTAGCCTACATTTCAAGCAATACATGAAAATAATTCTGAATATATCAAGAGTAATCACAGTCAGTGTTCCATATGTAGTTATTAAACTAAACTAAAGCTCAGTTTTGTAATAGGAGTCTTTTGTAGAACAGTGTTAGGAAATCTTGGACTCCATGTAAAGGCATTGCATCGGTGACTAATAGAAGCAATATTATATGTGAATTGTCATATACTGTATTTGAATACTAGGGTTTCAAGTGGTTTTTGCTACAATGAGAAATTTTGCTGACGGAAAGAAAGATCCACCATACTAGAGAAAACATATGGAAACAGCATAAAAATCTTACTGCAGAGGTCATTGGATATGAAGTCTCATGCGGTCAATGACCTCATGGGTCAAAGGGTATCGCCACAAGTAGTTTTCCTCAACTGTGTTGGTGGAAATGAGAACAGTATCTTTCATCCACACCACCCATAGATGTAAATACAGCACAATGAAAAGTCATTACCCTTGCAACCTCACTAATGATAGAAGACAAGAGGGGTAATTATGGTCTCCCAGAGTCAGAAGAATAAACGCAATGTTTAGAATACCCTCTGCAGAGATGTTAAACGTCTGCAGGTGGACAGGCCACAGAGCTGGAGATGACTCTGAATTACAGTATAGATGCCCCATAATATGTAACAATTAGGCTGAGGCTATTGGCAGGAAATTAGGGGTTGCTTCATTATTCCTTCTATGCTTGTCTCCAAGTAGCAATTTCACAGGAAGCAGCAAAGAGGGAACAAAGAGCATGGTCTCTGGTTGCGCTTGCAGATTGTGACCTCTCAAGTCTGAACAGTAACAAAGTAAATATATATAGCAAACTTAGTATAACATAGGGAACCCTGTGAACCAATAATGTTGACGTATTAATACTTTTTCATTTTCAGTTAAAGAAAATAGCAATTAATTTTCAGATGTATAATGCAGTCAACATGGGGCCTAATTTGTTCATTCAAATATTAATTTCAGCGGAAGTGTTGACATCTTTTTCATGAGAACAAAATTATTTTGCATTATTTTGTGCAAGGCGAGTCAGCCTTAAAGGTTGGAGGTATCTATAAATTCCGCTACCCATTTACAAATTTTGCATCCATCCATCCATGCATCCACCAACCACATTATTAGTAGCTGTTTGTTAATGATCGAAGGGTGCGACTTCACATTGGTGGCAAGGAACAGCCAGTCAGACTGCCATTGCTGCTTCATGCATCTTTTAATTTGAGGAAAAGATAGAGAGAATGTAAAAAGGCCAGAAGGTAATGATGCATTCTCCATTGACATCAGCAACATTGATTCCTCTGATGATGTGATTCATCATCACTGACATACCTCAAGCGCCACGCGTACCTTTCCTTCCAAATAAATGGCCACGTTCTCTCTGTAGTGAATTCCTTGGATATCTGAAATTATTCTAATTTGGCTGCCGTAGTCGATGTAAATAGGATATTTAATGAGGATCCTCCAAGCTGGCTTCAGGTGTTTCACTTTTACAATTCACAGCCAGCAGTAGCATACTAACAGAGAGAAAAGCTCTTAACAGAGCTGGCTGGCACTGTACAAAAACTATATTTCCTAACTTAATTAGCCCCAGTGAATTGTCTGGGAATACTCATGGAGATGGCTTTGTCACCTGTGCATTACAGGTATCAGTTTAAATGCATAATTATGAAATAGATTCCCACATAATCAGACGGGATTTCTTTTTTAGTCCCACTTCATTGGAACGACTGAAGGATGGAAGGCTTTGCTATTTTTTTCCATTCATTGACCCCCTCGTCCCCTCCTTCGCAACAGGCTCCAGTTTTCAGACCCATCTGTTGTCACTGGCTGGGAAGCAGAACTTACTCACTCTCTCTCTCTCTCTCTCTCTCTCTCTCCCTCTATATAGAACTTACTCTCTCTATCACAATAAACTGATGAAAGCCTCACAGAGCTGTATTTGTGTCTAACTTAGCTGTTCTTGCTCGGTCAGAACCACAATCTGGGGCACAGCAGAAGGCTGGAGAGCATCCATGGAAAGACATCAGAGCTTAGTGAACCTGAAGCTCACCACAATAAAGTGAAAAAAAATCGGTGTTGTCTACTATTCTAGCATCTTTTGCTCCCATAGTTGTACATTTTAACTAAATGTGCATTTCATTAGCTTCTGTGGCCTTCTTAGCCAAATAAATCCCATTTTCTTAATTAGGAACCAACCAAAGACCTGTTCGGGTTACACGTACCAAAGAGCTATGTAACAAACCACTAACTTTGGAATGAACTAACCAAATGGTTATTGATGTTTATAAGATGGGGAGAATGATAACAGATGTCCAGTGAGAGTGGGCGAAGTGAGCAGAAGGGCATGTTACCCGTAATATAAAATTAGCTTCTGTGTTTTTCTGTGTTGGTTGATCCTACACTGCTGTAGCAATTACCAAGATTGCACATCTATTTTCATTACCTGTATGTTTCCTTCATGCTGAAGCAAAATCTACTGTCTTCGATTTTCGGTACTTTTCTTTCTGAAATGGAAAAAAAAAGTAAAGTTTTCACATTTAGCTCTTCTTAGCAACACACACACACACGCACATTTTTGAAGATGGCAGTCAGGTGTTTATTGGGTACCCATGGAGATTATGTAGGGAGTTAATGTCCTTGTTCAAGAGCTTAAACTAGTCATAACTATTCCGTCGAGCATTTAAAGCGGTGACTTTCCCAACAGAAGAAATGCTCCAGGACACAGGGCCTGTTGGTCATCATCCACAGTAAGTTACATGTTACTCTTACGGCATTTTAGGAGGTACAGATTGTTTTATTTATGTTTATTTCAAAATAAAACTTAAAAATACATCAAATGCTATGCAACAATATTTAAATATGTCAAGTAAACCCTGTATTTTAATTTTGTAAGTGACATTTTTCAAAGATTTTATAAACACAACATAAATTTATATTATTTGACAGTTTATAAATTATTCATTTTAAAGCAGAGGTTAATTGCAGTTGCCAAATTGCCCAAAGGTGGACGTGTATGAGTGACTGGTATGTGGGTGTGCCCTGCAAGGGGTTAGTGTCCCACCCTGGGCTGTTCCATGCCTTGTGCTGATAGGTTCCTGACCCTCCACAACCCTGAACAGGATAAGTAGTTACAGAAAATGAATGGATGGATGGATTGCATATTAGGCATTGATTAAGAATACACTAATGAATATGAAAACCAAGTCCTTCTTAATCAATGCACATTAATATATTTTTTTATGCCAAGCAGATTCATGACAGCCATAGAGCACCCTCTCTATGGGATACCAGTCCATCACAGGGCATTATGGGGATTTCAGAGACATCATTTATAGCTGTATGTCTGTGGACTGGGGGGGGCTGTGTAGTAGGAGGAGAACCTACAGTGCCCACACAAAGGAGAGGAGGGATTCAAACCCCCCACCACCAAAGGTACAAGTCACCCAATGAGCCACCATCAGACTGAACTGGAAGCCATCTATCTATCTATCTATCTATCTATCTATCTATCTATCATCTATCTATCTATCTATCTATCTATTTGTCAGTTCAATGGGTAACAAAAAACTAAAACTGTGATGTACAGAAACAGTATCTATCTAACCCTGGTGTTAATGGATATTTGCGTGCTGGTCCTCATGTCTTTCCTCATTATATCACTCATTTGTTTCCTCATCATATACTGTATATATTCATCCATCCATCTTATCCAGTGCAGGGTCCCTGATAGCCAAAAGTCAGTTGTGTACCATAAGGTTACCACTTTTATTTAGAAAAACACATATTTAGAAACAACCACAGCAGTATCAGCAAATGCACTTTATTAAAAGCGAAACCCATTTCCTGTGTTATTTCCTGTGTTTCCTGTGTTATTTCCTGTGTTTCCTGTGTTATTTCGAAGAGCAAACTGATCTTCAGGACCACCCTACCTGGAAACATTACAGTATCGTGTTCACATTTCATACGCTTAGCAGATGTTGTTACCCAAAGCGAGCACAGCCCCCTCGCCGGCTGAACCACAGCCCCCTCGCCGGCTGAGCCAAACCACCCTAGCCGGCTGAGCCACACCACCCTCACCGGCTGAACCACAGCCCCCTCGCCGGCTGAGCCACACCACCCTAGCCGGCTGAGCCACAGCCCCCTTGCCGGCTGAACCACAGCTGCCTCTCCGGCTGAGCCACACCACCCTAGCCGGCTGAGCCACACCACCCTCGCCGGCTGAGCCACAGCTGCCTCTCCGGCTGAGCCCTAGCCCCCTCGCCGGCTGAGCCACACCACCCTAGCCGGCTGAGCCCTAGCCCTCTCGCCGGCTGAGCCACAGCCCCCTCGCCGGCTGAGCCACACCACCCTCGCCGGCTGAGCCACACCACCCTCGGCGGCTGAGCCACACCACCCTCGCCGGCTGAGCCACACCACCCTCGCCGGCTGAGCCACACCACCCTAGCCGGCTGAGCCCTAGCCCCCTCGCCGGCTGAGCCACACCACCCTCGCCGGCTGAGCCACAGCCCCCCATACTGCTTTTGTGCACGGTAAGTATGCCATGAAAATATTTTTGTACAGGTGGCAAAAACTTTTCTGCAATTAAAGGATCCAAAGATGCATGAATCTGCCTTTATTTAACTATTTTTCTACTAAATTATTTGTATGAAATACATATGGAAGATAGTTCTTGGTTTAACTTTAAAGTCACCTATGTTTTAATTACTCATTATAGGTCTTGAACATTTTAACATGTAACTTTTTAATCTGTTTTTTATTCAGGAACACATCTCCACCATTACTGCATGTTCTCCATGGTAATGCTCATTATGCCCTCCCAGGCTGACCAGTCCCCTCCATCCAGTCCTATCTTGGCAATCACATCTACAGAAGCACTTCCATAGCTACAGTACTATTAGTTATTTTGAATATGTCATTACCTCAGGACCAGATGGCACAGTCAGCAGTAGAAATGCAAAAAAGGAAAAAAAATGATTGGCAGAGTTTCAAACATTCATGTAGGGTGGAAAGAAAATGCAATTATAGCCTTCTATTTGAAGAAAGAGTTTCTAAAACTCTCGAGAAGAGCCAGAGAGGAATGTTGGAGAAGCTCCTAATACATCTACAATGTCACAGTCCATATCTCTTAAAGCGCACACTCACATGGGGAGAAGGTGTGAGCTTTTTTTTCAATTCGAAATATTCATGCTCTGATTTTGAAATGCATTACGACAACAGTCCCACAAAAATATTGCTCATTGTCTAGATCAAGAATTACAGCACAGGTAAAGTATTGAAACATATATGAAATCATTTACTTTTTGCAGTTGTCAAAGGGGAAACAAATGAATGCAGTGACATCTATACTCAGCCAGTAATAACAATCTCCCTCGACAGCCTGTTCATTTACAAACTCAGCATACACTGTTACAAACACATTATCTTAAACACACAACCAACTCTGATTACAGTCCATTTTGAGTCTTTTTGGTCACTTCACCTCTGCTATGATTTTAGAGAGGAAAATTTCATGCATACACAATACTACCAGTCAACAATAAGTAACATGATAAAAGAGCATTTACTGTATATGGCATCATCCTTCCTGGAAATGCATATAACAGTGATATGTAGTGAGGCCATCATCACCTGGAAGGGACTGGCAGAGCGGAATAACTGGAACAGGAGGTTCTGATCTTTTCTATGATTATTCCCTTGGAGATTCTCGTGTGAGTGGAGAATTAGATGTGATCAATTGTTACCTCTGTGTGAGTATATATTTTTTTGCATTAGGATGATGTTTCTGAACTGGATGCCACTCAGCTTGCCTTTCTCAGCTATGACAATATTCCTTCAGCATCCAATGAGGCACGGAAGTTAGTTCACAACTCTCTAGAAGCTGACCCTGAAAATACACTGTGGGTCAGGAGTATACTTATATGTCCTATAATAAATACCAGAGGTAGAGATTTCAGGTCCAGAGAGTCCTAATCCAGACCAAGATTTTATTTCAACCAACCAGTTGAGTACTCTGTGACTGTGACTCTTTATACTATATAGCTGGTTCGTTGAAACGAAATCATCGTCTGGATTTGTACTCTCTGCATCTGAAATCTCCACCTCTGATAAATCAGGACTAACATATAAATCAGGGTTCTTCAAATCTGGCCCTTGATTCCAAATCCAGGCAATGTTTTCTGTTCTCCCAGGTAGTTAGATTAATAATTACTGATTCTGATTGGTCAGAGGCTTCACACCTGAATGATAGGTAAAGGAATGCTGGGAAATAGTGCTCGGACCTCGAGGACCGTGATTTGAATAGCCCTGATCTAAATGTAAGAATAGGGGAAGGTCAGTGTGCTCAAATTTATGCCTTTAATGAGGTCTTGCCTAAACCTTTTAGGGACTCTTGACCTTTCTGGAACGCTATACTTAAACACTGACGTTTAGTTGCCTGTTTCCTGTAGAATCTCAGAAAAGACAGCACGTGGGTTTCTGAATCACACTTATCCTTCCTTCTTTGCTGTGATACATGAAGGAACAGGCTAAAACAGCACATTGTGATAATAACTATGAAATTTACACACATTGCAGATTTCAAGTTAACTTTCATTTGCATTTGCAAATAGCACCACAGATCAAACAAATTATCAATTGGGTGCATTAAACAAACTTGAATTCAAGACTTGATTAACAGGAATTCATTCTACATCTAATATCACATATTTCCACGGTATTTTTAATATGGTGCCAAAGCTGCTATTCTTATACCAGCAATTTTGCCATTATCTTGTATATTACTACAAATGACAAGTTTTTATAGGATAATGCTAATTGGTATTATGATTGCAATAGTGTTTCTCTTTTTGTTGCAAAGGAAAGAAAATATTGTGATTGCCATTTTGATATTTCAAAAGTATTTATTTGATGATGATCTAAAGAGAGAACAGCCTCAGTGTCATGACCCGCTTGTCAGAGCCTCCCGTGTGCCACGCCCCCCTCGTTACCTAGTGTTTGCTTCCCAATGGAAACCAGCTGTCGTTGATTGTGTTCATGAGTTTTGGTTTCGTTTTGTCAGTATTTAGTCGGCGTCTCTGTGCTACCTGTCAGTCCGGTCATTGTAATGTCTTGTAGCGTTTACCCCGTACGTCCTGCAAATAAACCTTTATTTTGGATATTCCTGGCTCCGATCGCCTTGTTTGCTCCGCGCGACGCTGACATTCAGGCACGCTGCAACCCGCGGTCGTGACACTCAGCATATAGAGAAAATTAAACACCTTTCAGTTTAAGCAGTCAGAGTATCCTTAGTTGTCTAACACCCATTGAACTCCTGCCTCTGAAGATGCTTTGGATATGGTACTGTTTACCAAGGCAATTACACAGATCAAGAGCTTCTACTTAAATCTAAAACCCTTGCTAACACCCTTATTGAAGAGTTTTTCTTCATCTTAATACATTTCTAATGAGTTTTCAATATACATACATATGCAGTGGTACCTCAGTTCTCGAACTCATCAGAACTCTAATTTCTTAAATGTCGAAGCAACCAGTTTGAAAAAATATTACCTAGAGCTTGATCTGAATCTCAGAATTCAAACCGTGAACGCCGACCTAAGAACTTGTATGCGCCGGGAAATGAGTCATGTGGCTCATCTCTCAGCTGAAACAAAGGGTAATGCTTCAGTCTCAGCCTCACATTCACTGTGATAGCATCGTGCATGTTTACACTAGCTGAATACATATATTTCGACAGTAACAATATATTTAGACAATTATAGGCAGTAACAGTAATTATATCATAAAATACATTAAAAAAAGAGATTTCTTTTTCATTATTTTTATATTAATAATAAACCATTAATACGTTAAATTATAATCATATTGTTGTGCCGAGCTGGGACGGAATGGAGACAAAGGCGCAGACGTCAAGGTATCGGGGAATGCGGGGTTCAATTACAGGTAAGGCAGGCAAAACGCAGACGGACAATACAATGACCGGACTGGGGAAACAAACTGAAATATGGACAAAATACAGAGGACTAATGACAATAACCAGAAACAGCTGATCACACGGGGACTCCACACAGGGTTAACGAGGGGGCGTGGCACATGGAAGGAACGGACAAACGGGGCAGGACACATTGTTTGGATACATTAATTTTCTTACTTTACAAATTACTGTTTTCATAGACGTGCTTAGATGTGTTTACTACAGTATATGCTCTTCTTGTTTTATCCGGTTCATTTTGTGTTTAAATGCTAAAAAAAAAACCTGTTTAGGTGTATTTTTTCGGGCCAGGAACCAATTAATTGGTTTTCCATAATTTCTTATCTGGAAAATTCGATCACAACTCGAACTTTTTAGGTTTCGATCTGGAGTTCTGAACGGATTAGATTTGAGTTCTGAGGTACCACTGTACATTCACACTCGCACGCACGCACGCACACACGCACTTTGGTCTACCTATCTAAATGGTGACCGTCCATTCATTTATACAGGAAAATCCCTAATCCCAATCACAACACCCTTAACCCCTACCCAGACCTAACCTTAAGCATAAGTAACCAACCAAAAGACTGTTGGCACTTTTACTTTTTTAATTGCATTCACATATTTTTATAAAACTGGGGGCATCTTGGTAACCAAATGTGATCTATGCAAACCCACACATAAAAACAAACACACACACACAGCTATACACTCAAAGTGATTTATTTTGGCAAACTTTATTTTTTAATTAGTCTTTATGCTTATTTAATGTAACCTGTCACCTTCCCTAAGCAGTATATCACATATAAATTGAATTTGGTGCAGACACTTTTGTTAACTACATTATTTGGAAATTATTTTTATATTGGCCAAATTTTATATAGTTTTGTCCATCCATCCATCTTTCAGAAACACACACAGTATTGCTGAGCTGAAACATGCTACATACTAGAGACATTGTCTTCGGACTGTGGTAGATAGTGGGAGAAGCGGAGGAAAACCACACGAATATGGGGAAAGGCACACCACAAACAACCTGAGAGGCAGCTCCCTTAGAATCATTGTCTGGTATCTATAAATAGCGACGCCATTACCTTTTAACATGCCATTCCGGTGACCTGAAGTAAATCGGTGAGATGGGAGCATCAGGTACGCTTTGACTTTCATTCATTTTAATCACAAGTTGTGCGTAAAATTAAGTCAGACTATTATTTTTCTCTTAGTCCACTGTGAAATGTAAACGTCCCTTTGGGTTTCAATTATGGCTATTAGTGTCAACGAGATAATTTGTAGTGCAATTAAATTTTAAATAGTTTTGGCCATTGTTTGGCTTAAGCTGTTAGCCTGGATAGCCCCTGTTTCATTTAAATACTGTGCATGGTTTATGTTCATTAATATGAAACAGTGCACAGCTCATTAAATGACTACTGCCATCTACTGAGGACCAACGTGATAAACCACGAGCCGGTCCCAGTGGAACACCTCTTTTCTTATTCATTAAACACCTTTTTGAAGTCTGGGTTTTACTGAATACAGTATGCAATGCACAGAATGTGATGCAAGTTTGAAACTTCCCGCAAGAATCAATAATATGCCTTTGAGAAAACGTTGGAGTTGTTAACCCAGGAAGACTCTGTTTGTGGAAATAAATTATACTGTGCTTTGTTATTGACCTGCTCCTGCCAATATTATCACGAGAATCTATTTTTAGAAGATTGTGCCTTTCTTATCCTGTGGCTTTGCACAATAGCAGGCCATTTATAGTATTGGCATCACTCCAAGAAATGGAGTAAGCGGCAGAGATCAAATAACGGCAGCTTTTGAGTAAAACTGGCTGTGGGTCCAACACAGAGGAATGTAAGAGGTTGCTTAGGAACATTTCTCCACACCTCAGTCATGCAGAACTTATGGGGTAACAAGGAGCTGGGCCTTGTCTGTGAAATGTTATTACTGAGGCACCAGAACAGAGCACAAGGCAAGGTTTGATGTATGGTCACCTACAATGAACAGTTATATAATGTACATTATAACCAAAATGAGATTCGGGAGATAATGAGATAAATGTCCTGGCATATAGTGCTATTCTACAGATAGAAAAATATATTTTTGAGGTATTTAGTTATTGATTATCATTCGTATTCATTGTTAATTGTAACGATTCATAATAATTTATATAAATTTACGAGGAACAATGAGATCATAAGATTCCCTGCAAATTTTTATGATTTCAAATGTTATCTATATATTTCAAGAAAGAATTAAATTATCAGGACATATCTGTATCTTTCTTCAGTTTTAATTTTCTTTTTATTATTTGAAATAGCCTACGGCCATCCGTATTTATGGCAACTCAGCTATTTTTTTCACCATAATGTGTAATAAGTTTTGATACTCTTTCACAGACTGATTTCTTTCATATGATGTTTAATAAACAACTACATGTTGATTCTCCTCAATACAATACTTAATTACAGTTTCAAATAATTGCTATTGCTATTTAAATATGCTTTAAAATTGTTATAATGATATATAAAAATTTGCTTGGTCTTTTTGGCTTGTGCAGGAGGATCACAGTTTTTTCTAATTTAAAATGATGCAGGTGATGTATGGTGATTTTCAGAAACGAATCAGTAAGTCAAATAGAGAGAAAAAATTCAGTATTGTGATTTTTATTTTAGTTATTCAATATAATGATCTGATCTAATCAACCAAAGTATGTACAAATATAGTACATTATCGCCACCTACTGAACCACAATTTTAGTAGCGCTACAAGTGCAAATGTATCCTCTACTGGGCGTAGAGTTTCGATATCATTTATCTGCATTACTGCCCCCTATTGTAAAACAGTAAAATCGAATTTATGAACAAAACTGCAGCCCAAATACGTATATTAATGCGTGATATAAAACAAACATGTTTACAGGCAAATATACAAGCCTAGTCATTTACTAAATCACCAAAAGCGATAAAAATAAAGCAAGACCCCATGAAAAACGTGAACTACATAAGATGTAACTAAGTAAATCTCAACTGCAATTTTATTTAAGAAAACGAACACAGTTTTATTACTGTAAATTAAAGCTGTGACAAAATAGTAATAACGGGTTTTTAGAGTACAGCTTTCGACAGTTGTTTTTTGAAAAATAAATAATTAGAAAGATATTTAGTTAAATATATTTGAAAGCAAATACAAAAATACCGACTTCATACATGGAATATCGGAATCGGTCACACCAGTCATCACATTTTAAGACGTCATCGTAACGTAGGACTATGTTTTAAATATTGTGCATTCTTATTTTATTTCTCTAGTGAATAGTCAAATCATACGACGAAGGTGATGTGGTGGATATCGTATTTCATATTCATATTTGGGTCATATGCAGATGAGTCTTCCTGTACAATGAAACATACTGGGACATACCTGCTTTTTCTCATTTGGAATCACTGGCAAATTGGTCAATAGTCATTAGTTGGCGCCCCGCTTTTGAAAGTGGTGTCAGAAAGGAACCGAGGTTCTCTTTGATAACGTGAATAGGTGAAGCAACTACGTTACATTTTCCACCATGTTGGCTCTAATTATATGGGACTCGTGTGCACGAAGCTCTTAGAGCGAGAACCAAAATGGCGTGAGTTTCCTCATCAGTGTGCCCATTCTGTAACCAGCTCGCTGACCACAATCGACGTGCAATGCGTGCGGGAAAAGTTACGTACATGTCCCAGAATGCAGTCCGGTAAACAGGCATGGAAGCACCTGGTTGAGACCTCTACTGTCAGTAAAACGTTAAATTAGATCTTTATTTTCAGTATTCCGTATTATATTATCCGCTACATTCTGCGAATAAGGAGCTACGGGAAAATATAGTCCCTTTGACAAAGTTCTACAATCAGGTAAGGTGTTAGCAGTTAATGACTGATTACCCAAAGCTAGCTAGCTCAGCGGCAGTGTTGTTCGGCTTATCGTTATTGGTTATGTTCCAAGCTAGGTCTATAACCACAATAAAATTATGCACTTTTCAGGATAAAACCAACAAAGGTACTTAAGGCGCCTGTTTTGGCATGCTTGTTTTATAGAGCTTTGCCATTATTTGAGGACTTTTTAGATGGCCAATAGGAGTATAAATCAGTGTTAGACTTCTCACTAGCATTGACATCTAACAAATGCATTACATACTACCCTCAAATTCAAAGTTATTTTTTCCCCCAAAATGTCTGCAATGGAATATGTATGACCATTCAAACACATGGTGCACATTCTTGACGTCACTTCAATATTTGTGATGGTTGACAGTAAAAGAATTCTCGGTGAACTTTTGTTTTATGAATTTTTTAATTGATTGTATCAATGTGATAATTAAGACGGATTACTTAAAATATGTTTCGACTAATCAGTAATTTCCATAAACAAGCTATCATTGATTCAGTTTCGCTGTGCTAGATACGTAATCATTATGACCAAAGCAGTTGTTTGCTTGAAGGAACCTTCGAAATCTGCTTTGTGAAAAACAATTGTTTAGATTAATTTGTATTAAAAGGGGGTATTGAACTGTGAACTTTAGTTTCTTTTGTGGTTAACAGTGGATACTACATATCCGATTGGATCGCTGGTTCTTGCTTATGTGACCAAGCAGCCCTGTCATCTCTGTGGGCAGGTTTATTCAGAACAGGCAGGTTGTCTGTAACAAATTAATAGAATTAATCCCTAAATGACAATGAATTATTTGTATCTTTCCTACATTCTTTGTTTGATACTGTATTTGTTTAATCTAACTCACTACTTTTGCTGGTGGTGATCAGTTAGCAAATTCATTACTTATTAAACTGAGCTTGAAGGTCACCATAATTTAACAGCTCCTTACACTGATGATTTTATTATTTCATGCACTGATTGGACTGTTAGTAGATCTGATGTGACTTCATAACTGTTTCCATCATGTGTCACATCTCTGTTTAATGTCTCTTTAATTAATTCTGAATTTGATTAAATCTTTGTAAAATACCACAGCTGCCTTCTCCCCCCAGTTAAATTACGCCATAGAATAAAAACCAAAAATGCAGCATCAGCATTTCTCAATTGGGAAGACACTAATTAGCCTTGGAGGGCATGAAACCATGTGCACTCAGCTTGGACCAGGCTAAGGCTGTGTGACACCACAGAGCACCAGCTCTACGGCTTTGCTCACATTTCAGAAATATTGCAGAATGTTTTTTTTTTTATTTCAGATGAATATTTTTATCATTGCCAGTGAACACTGGCCTATTATACATTCAACAAATTCATATATATTTAAGAACTTTCTTGCTTCCGTTATATGTTCAGTTGATGTCATGTTGAAGCCACCCTGTGATTTTTTTTTCTTTTACCTTAATGAACATAATGACTTTATTTTTAGTTCATACTACTATTGTATAGCCACTTTACTGGATGTGCTGGAATGGTATGCAGGGTGTACTTTGGCTGGTGCCCTGCCCATAAACGTGGTTGTATGCATGGGTGTTATTAGTGACGATGATAAGGATAATTATCATGTTCAAATCATGTCTTAAAGAGGTGTAGTGTCTGTAGACTTAGAAGCCACTGTTCATTGACTGTTCAGAAAACTGTTATTTTTATTCGGTAACCAATTTATATATTAAAATGTAATCATCTTGGTGATTTTCAGTGGATTTTATATTGGAATTCTCGGAACTTTAATTAGAAACACTATAATATATTATAGCTTAATTCATTCCCTCTATCCTGTCTCCGTGTTGGAATTTGCTTTTGTAGTTCACTTTCATCTTTGCACTCTTCCATTGCTACTTTAGCTCTGAGTAATAGAATTACGAGTTTATATAGGCTACTGATTGACGATGGGAATGGAAACATGTTACCGGCGACCAGATAACGAACGAGAAATAATGAAATTTAAAATAAAATGTTTTAGTAAATCGACGTATTCCGCAAACTGCATCTTAGACATGCGTATTCTTGAGGAAAGTTAGGTTTTATTTCAAACTTTTTATTAATGACTCGGAGCAGTTGTTGTTTTATGGAACTTCTCTGTGAAGCGGCATTGCTTGAAAAGCTGTCCTTTTCACATGTAAATCTTAATTCTCGCACCGAGTCCAAGGCGCTGCTAGATGCTATTGGTTTAAATGGACGCTAATGTAAAATGTGGATCCTTTACCCTAAACGCCCCCGATTTTCGCCGCATTTGTGAAGTTGGCTTGGCTTCGCAGGTGAGTCCCCTAAAGTTTCACCGCGTCAGTACACTATCGTGCGCCCCACACTTCGCCATGCGCCTCGGCGGCGGTGTCATTTGTCAAAGCGGCCGCGACATCCGAACACGGCTCGCCGACGTCCGAGCGGCGCAAATGGGGGCGGCGGGTGGTGTGGTGTTAGTGGGTGGCGGTGGGGCGGGGGACGCTGTTTACGCGGTATCAATCGGTCCAGCGGGATCCCTTGTTAACCAGCTAGAGCGCAGATAGCCGTTTTGTTATATTGTAGCGGAAAGAATGTCGGAAAGGGCCGACGATGACGTCAGGGGGGAGCAGCGCAGAGCCGCCAGGCAGCCAAAGCAGCAACAGCAGCAGCAGCAGCAAATCCAACAGGGAGAAGGATCCACAGCAATGGCGACCGTGGGGGAGCGCAGATCTCTTCCCAGTCCCGAGATCGCATTGGGACAGCCCTGGAGCGAATGGATTGATGCTGCTAAATTGTACGGGAGTGACGGTGAGTTGCCTGCATTTCAAAAAGAACCATCTTAACGAGCACGGCTGATCACGATTTTTCTCTTTTAGATAACGTGCAGTTTGAAGATACGCGAAACGCCGGAGACGAATAGTGCGGCACCAGCAAGTGTAAGCTAACTATTCCTCTGTGTCGCCCGTTCAGGTGCCGAATCCGAAGAAAGTTTGAAAGAGTGCGGGAAAAATCGCGAAGCAATGAGGCTTTGCAGAGACGGTGAGCGTTTTCTGTTTTTCCTCCTGATTATTTGTATGAAGCTGTTTACATTTGCGGATTTTTGTATGGAAAGACCTACTGGCTGGGAGAAAACGCTGCGTTCACTTTGAAGCAAGTGCATTAGTTGAGCCAGGGGTGGCAGAATGGGCCTAGAACGATGAACCTGATCTACGCAGCTGGGACAGCATTTAAATGTAGGGAAATGCACGCGGACTTCTGGAAACAATGGCATGCAACTTCTCACGAACACGCCAGTAGGGACGAGGCTTTGGGGTAATATTATTAGGCTATGTTGTTTACTTTGAAGATGAGCCCCTGACTTGTTAGAGATACGATTTCAAATGTAAAATTGGTGCAGTGCTGCTGGTAGGCAGTATTTCCAGATAAAAGAGCTGCGTTGATGTAAGCTTTACTGGGCTTCTGCATGAGCTGTCACCTATAGTGTCACTAGGCCAGGTGTAACTGCTGGTGCACCGCTGGCTTGCATGTATTTCAGCATTGCACATTTAATGTGAATTTACAGAGTATTTTTGGATATGACAGTGTAACATAAGTTTAGTGTATTTTTGCAATTCTGAGAACGTGTCGTCTTTTATAGTAATTTTTGCATGGTCTTTTTACATACTCGACTGCATTATGTGCCGCTAATAAACCATAAGCTAACTGTAACCATCACACCAAGTGCACAGCAGTTAGTGAAAGCTTTCTGTTTTGTATCTGTTCACTGTAACTTTATTTGTTTAGGCACCTTTTTAAAAGCCAGACTTTGTTGTTGGGGGTTTGGTTGCCTTTCTGTTCATTAACATACGGCACTTAATAGGCTCCTAAGCAGGCTGCAGGCCCAGTCTGCCGGCCAAATCATACCGTATATTTAAATAATGCCGTCTTGGAATTCAGAGCTAGCTGAGGGGACCGAACCTCTTGGGACGGAACCGTGTGAGACCGTGGTACACAAAGCTGACTTGCATTACAGAAATGGGAAGCTGGAAAAGCTGCAGTCTCCCCCGAGCGGGACGCGGCATGTCAATGTGCCTTCTCAGAATCCGGTGATGGTATTGTTTTGTCAGTCTGTGTCGCGACTCTTGGAATGTTGGCGTTTATGGTTTTGATGCCTATGATGGACACAAGACAATGTGACATCTTTAGGTTTTCATGTGTGTTGTCAGTTTAGTAGGTTACGTGTTTGAATCCCTGTCCCTGACTGTGTATGAGCTGATTGCATTTTTTTACATGGGTTTCCTCCAAGTCCTTTGCGTTTTTTCTGTAATCTAAAACATCCAGTTAGCTAAATTGTCAACTAAATTACTGACTGTGTCTGTCCTGCAATGGGCTTCCTCCCTCCTTTTTCTCTCCACTACGTGGGGTCGACTTGATAATCACCGCAGCCGTGTGCTGGATAAACACTTATGGAGAACTGACGCATGGATCTAAGGTGAAGCTTCTCAACTGAACATAACCAAAGGTATCTAATCATGGATAGAATTCTTCAAATCTTCACAGAACGTTTTGTTTAACACCACTGGAACCTAGAATGGCACCTTCAGAAGATAAGCACACAAATAAACCAACTGGAATTGCTATGGAAGTCTTGAGAAGTACTGCTTCACAAGGAGATCGCTGTCAGTTACTTTCTTTATGAAATCCCGGGAAGGATGCCGCATTTTGCGACTTCAGTATCAGAAGCCAGGCTGTACATGCAGTATCATGTCGAACATGGTAACATTTATGCTGTTTAAACCAATTGTCCAAAGAGCCTCACCAAAGCCCCCACCCTGAACCTTTGTAAATTGGAAATGGGGAATAAGATCAGGTAGAACTGGGATGATCAACACTGAAACCGCTGAACGTATAACAAACCCTGAACTCTCACATTTTGTTTTAATGTCCTGGAAAAGAGACTGACACAAGAGCTGTGGATGCATCCATCGTGGATTTGGTGTGAAAGGCGTTGTGTGGGATGCCTTCCTGCAGTGCCGCCTTCTGGGACTGTTCACTGAAAACCCTTTTCTCCAGATTGACCTTCACCCTGTAATCATCATAGCAAGGCACCCAAAAATGATCCACCCCTGAATGTGTAAGAATGCGCATCATGTTCCTCTTTGGATTCTAGTGGAACTGGTGTCGGTCTGGGAGTATGCTGGGGGCTGGGGAGGCACCTTTGCAGAACGTTGAAGTGCCTCTGAAGCTCTGGAGTCCAGTGGATTGACCAGAGAGTTGCAGATTAAATTCGGGGATACCCAGGCTGACTCCCCTGTGGTCTCTATCGGCCCAGTAGTGGATGAAAGGCAGGCGTTTGCTGTCTTCTGATATTGTGGCTGCAATGAAAAATATTAGCCCGATGAGCAGACAGTTCTGTGTCTTTTTGGGTGGTCCACATCTGCATTGGACGTCACCTCTGTTTCCTTTACGAAGAAGACGGTCAAAAGTCAGCAGCTGCATATGTAATATGTGCACTATTTGGAATTACACAAAATCACAAATATGAAGAACATCTTCTGTTACCAGTCTAACAGCTAAAAGTCAGGGAAGGGGGACCCTGTAATAAAAAGTCAGCTTTTGGCACCGTAATCAACATGAAATGAGTAGGGACTTTACAGTGGCTTAGTGGCGCGCTGCCCCCAGTGGCCAGGTCAGGTTTGCGGTCCCGTGCAGAATTCACCAGGCCTGCTGTGTGCTGCTTCACAGCTGCTGTTTATGTCAGACACTGTGCTTCCCTCTCAAAGCCCTCCCAGGCCTGACAAGGTGCCGGAGGTGATACGCCGGGCAGGGGGCCAGTTTGACGCTGCATCAGGATTTTATTAGAACCAGTAAAATGTCAATATCTTAGAAAACCTAAATCATAATGTAGTTCTGCTTTTAATGTTTTGGATTTCCTTTTTAATGATAAAAGGCTGTAGAATGTGTTCTATAGAGTGTGTGTGTGTGCGTGCGTGCGTGCGCACTTGCATGCATGTGTATATGTTTACATATATAATGTAATTGACCGGCTCCAGGGAGGTCAGGATGAGATTGGTGATGAGTTTAACAAAAACAGCAGGTAGGGAAAGAATTGGCAGTTTTGCCATCAGCACAAGGAAAATGGCCATACAAGACCCAAGAGGGGTATGGGCTTGGTGAAGGTCACAGATGGGTGTGGGGTCATGCATTCTATGGCTGTATCAGTACGCACATTCGCTTTGTCCAATTTGCTACATCTTTTTTGGTTCGGTGGGCATATATTCGAACTCGGATATACGTTGTTGTGAACTCATCTAATGTGCTAATTCGCTGGAGATGATGTCATTTGAATGTGTGTACAACTGGAGCAAAGGCAGAAACAGCCTCTTCATGTTATTCTTCCTAAGGGATTTAAGGTGCTTTTGCCAGGAAATTCAGACCTGGTTAACAAAATAATTATGGCTTAAAGTGATTGCTGCAGATATGCAACCACACTCGGTAGAGAATAGGATTTACATGAGATTTAATTCGTTATGATTATGATGTTATATTTGTGATTTTTAAACTTATTTTGCATATTAATTTTTTCAATGTACTAATGAACGTCTTACATTTTATTTAGACACTGACAGATGCGTTGCTTTGGTTTACTGTGCCTAGTTGATTTGCAGTGTTAATAATGATCTGGAAAGAATCTTTTCCCTGCTGTGCAAAAGTTGCACTGAACAGTGAACCTAAAACCAGGCTGCCGTGAATTTTGTGTGCCGTTGCACCTCTAATTTGCACTCGCGTTGGGGTCTGGTTCACGGTGCACTAGTGGGGGCATGAGGAATGGAAAACTCAGGGTTGCATAATGATTGATAATACCTCCCCAGGGGAACTGCGTGAAGGTGCTGGATGCATGTGTGGTCTCCTTTTGAAAGGCAGGTTTAAAGCTTGAGATGGATGCCAGGTGGAACGGGGCATCAAGACCATAATGTCTTTTTGGTGTGTTATGTCTCACTGTATCACCTTAAATTCAGGCTTAACTTAATTTCAGTAGCGTCTTGTCTGTGAAGCTGGTTTGGCCTTACAAGGTTGTTACCACACATCCACTTGGGTGAAGGCAAAAGCCAGCCACGTATCTGAGAGATGCTGGTAGCATACTTTGTGGAAGGTGTTTCTGGAGATGGCGAAAAACAGCACTTGCCTTGTGGGCATTCTGTGGTCAATTATACCGAGCTGCCCCAACATCAGCCCGTAATCTGCTTCACGATGTATTTCATCCCAAGTACATTCAGCAAGCTGTAAATTTGCCACTTGCCCCTCTCATTATGTAGTTATATCAGCGATAAAGGTTCCTCAAAATCTCTGCATCCCTGGTAGCCTTTCAGCCAGGCATTCTTCAGATTTTTGTAGTTCGAAATGAATTTTGACTAGCTGGATGAAGACTATTAAAAAAAATATATATATGCTCGAGAATGTAATAAAATTTTAAAAATCAAGAATTTTATGTGAATGCATATTTTAAAGACCATTTTTATCATTTCACCTTACCATCCACAATGAGAGGCAACATTAACTGGGCAGCAACAGTAACTATGGTATGGAGTAGTCTCAGTATCGCGGAAATCAGGAGTGGAAAGCAAAAGGAAACTATCCCTCAAACAGTCCTTTCAGCAGCCAAATGAAATCCAGTGATAAATTGATCAACAATTTACCTTTAAAACGTATTCACTTATGTACGATTAAACCAGATATTTTGTAATAATAACAAGCACAGCACTGTAACATTTACATTAAAGCACAGAGCAACATAATCGCTTAACATGATGAAAATATAACAAAAACATATAACAAATGATGAATAATAAGCTTGAGATTTATAGTTGTACTTATCCCTGAATACGCCAAAATATTTTGTCCACGCTTTCCCCCTCAGTTACCCAGCCAGAAATACAGAAATGAAATCTCCAGATTTAACTGCTTTCTTTTGCTTCACTGTTAGCCATGACATTTAAAAAAATCAGACACTTAACAATATCCATTAATGAAAGCAGGCAGCTCACGACCATTTTGCTTTTACTGTGTATGGGTCCCACCCAGTTATTTTTTCTCTTTAGCATTATATAAAAGCATCTATATTATGTTATTTTGTATCACTATATGCAGTGTACTGAATATGAATGGTGTGATGATAAAGCCCAACTTGACTTGGTTAGCACTAACATGCTCGGAGTACTCTTACTATGACCGACAATGCACCAAGATGGCGGCGTGAGGCGATGGCGCAATAAAATGCAACCCTCCTATGAACCAGGCTTTGAGCATACACTTTATAGTAGACAAACCATCATCATGATCAGCAATTTGTTTCATAGGTGATCAACCCCCCCCCCCCCCAAATAGTAAGTCAAGTGTAGAAAAGGCTAATAAAGGAGGGAGTTTTATTTTGCTTTGGGGATCATTTTTGATGGCCTGTCTGGCAGGTTGTCGCCCAATGGGGGAACTTGATCGTGTTGTGCTTTTGGGCTAGCGATTTGGCAAGCCGTGCGCCAGCAGTCAAGGAATATGTTGCAGACTAGCAGAAGCGATCAGAATATGGTGTTTCTGTGGCTGTGATGAATGTTAAAGCTGGATGATTATGAAGCAGAACTGGAGGAGTATATGCACCCTAGAACGTCTAATAATACTGTGGACTGCAAGGGAAATGAATAACGGGGATCTTAATCAAATCAAGCCTGAAATTTTACTTGAAGCACGAATGATCAAGTTTGTGATGAGAAGCCCCAGCACATTGGAAAAGACCATAATAATTGGAAAAGTTGAAGGTAGAAGTGGAAAGGGATGGGCTTAGTTTCCACAACAGTGAACCTGTTCTTGGGAAAGCTTAAGAGTGAGACCGGAGACAGGATATTTTGAAGGAATGCTGGCTGTATGGGTGGCATCTAATAATAACATGCAGCTAATGGACTGATTTAATTGCAGTGTGTGTACCATGTTAAAAGCTACTTTTAAAGGAATAGTGGACAGTTTTACCCCATATTTTCTGTAAAGACGAAGGCCTCTCCTCTCTGCTGCTCCTGCCTGGGTGAATGCGGCTGTCAAAGACCCAGATGGACATCTTGCCGAGTTGTAGAAATTCTGCAGAATGTCCCCAAAACCGAACCACGTCATGATCCCCACGGCGTCCCTTAAGCCCCTGGTCGAGTCACAGATTACGCAGCCTTATGGAGGTGATCACGGAGCAGTGCTTCGAAGGAGCTGTTGGGAAAAGCCCTTTCTGCCCTTGATGGAAATGGCAGGTCACAGCATGAAACGCACATCAGTCCAATCTGGAATTATCTAGGGTTTGTTTGCATGTGTGAAGGTTCCTCACAGTGTTGAAATTTTGGCAGTTTCAGTATGAGTGGATTATTTGTCCTGTGGATGGTTTAAGGCACTAAGGTCTTTGTGTGCTTCTCCTTCTAACCGGCCAGTCTAGTTGGGTCTGTACACGTCCGTTTCTGTTTTTAGCCAGTGAGAACACCCTCGCACAATTCAACCCTGAATGGCTGTTGCACTCAAGTTTCATGTATCTTTTTCATTAATTAACATAA
>JABFEB020000104.1:23566241-23596971 GCA_019775895.2 Stomatorhinus ivindoensis | reverse complement strand
GTTGCTGCTGCTATTGCTTTGAATTCTTCTTCTAACTGAGGACCAAAATAATCTTAATGGCTTAATTGCTAATAAACTGGGAAACACGTCACACTGTTTGTCTGCCCCCTTTCCTCCACGATGATCTTGCATATATGGACTATAGTCTTCACCATGGTTTTTTACCCAGAGTGCAAATGTAGGGTTACTCCAGTGACACAGAGAGGAGGGAAGGGTGACTCAAGTCACTAAAAATTCCAACAAAAATAATTCAAACACTCCATTTACACTGTTTCACAAAGACCACACCACTCGGAAGCTTAATGTTTGGTTTATTAAAAATAAAGGACAAAAAATGCTTGCGAACCCCAGCGTGCAGGGTCGAGAGCTGGAACACTGGATGGAATCCCCTCCCACACCCCCGCGTGGCCTCCAGTGTGATTTGCTGCCTTTGTGCCTGTCGGTGTCCAGCAGCAGGCCTGGGGGGGACCGGGGTGATGGTGGACCCCGTCTCCACCAGGGCTCAGCAGGACGTCCTGTCCTTCAGGCACCCGACATACAGGCCACAGGTCTCGCCCCGGCTGACCCACTCTGGCTGCAGCTGCAGGGGCTGGGAAAGAAGGCCAGTTTTACTACTTCTTTGAACAGCACAGTGCTTTTCACCGTGCTAACATAACCGGATAAGAGTTTTCTAATGAAGAATCAGCCTTTTAACATCATATAGTAGGATTAGCTCATACGATGTGCCACTGTTACACAGCGGTACGGTGTTGGTTGCTGAAAACTGACCTTTGTATACCTATATAGATTTTCCCTAAAAATCACTTGTGTGCAGCATCACCAATGTCCAGATTAAATTTTTAATAAAGGTCATTTTACTTTGACTGCAACAGAAAGCAAGGATATTTCTCAGTCAAACTTTTGAACAGTAGCATGTGCCTGCCCACGTCCAGTGTGTGTGTGTGTGTGCAAGCATTAACCAAAATTAACATTATCAGCACTGAACAGAAGATATTAGCTTAATTTTTCACCTTTCAATAATTGATATTCACTTTCCATATTCTGGATATCGTCTGGTGTTAATATGCACAAAATATCTTTCAATGAAATAAGGCATTGAAGTATACTTTTTAGCTTAAATTCTTCAATGGGTTGTGTGTTTTCATGTGCCAGCTTGATTCTGAAACTATAAGACATGGCTTAGAAATCGAAAGTGAAATTATTTTTTGATTCTTCCTCCTCTGTAGGGAACATGACAGGAAGGAAAGAAACACTAAACACTGGAGACGTCCATACAGCTTCCAGCATTACGGTTTTGGTATGAAAATGGTATGAATGAATTCGAAATAACTCTCCAATTAATGTACTACAATATGAGCTCGATATAGTGTGTATTTCTGTCTTTCCTACGATGTCATCATTATTGCATGCCAAAATTTAGGACTAGTTCTAAATGAAAAGCGTAATTTTTAGTTTTGCTTTCTCAGTTGTTTCTTAATAATATGCACGAAACGTGCGTTTTTTCGGCATCTTTTTTGGCAATCCGCGGCATGCAACTATTATAAAACGCATTTTCTTCTTAATTGTACTTTACCTACTGCTCCGAAAAATAAATCACATGGTTTAACCTACTGCAATCGAATACCGGTAATTTTTCCCGATATAATGCGGTTCAAGCCAATGAACGGAACACTCAGTGCGTGCAACACTATGTCCGGCTCTCTTTTTTGTGCATAATTTATTAATATATTAATGTGTATCCATGTGTGCGAGTCTCATTTGAATTATTGGTTTCTGTGTCTGTGCCACGACCTTTGTAAACTGTAATAAGTAAGTTAAGTCTCATTTTTTCTAATTAAATGAGATGCTCATTGCAGTGTGTAGACTATTTGTGCTTATGTATG
The DNA here is from genome assembly GCA_019775895.2 of Stomatorhinus ivindoensis. Lineage (NCBI taxonomy): Eukaryota > Metazoa > Chordata > Actinopteri > Osteoglossiformes > Mormyridae > Stomatorhinus > Stomatorhinus ivindoensis. Next base: position 23,595,088 of record JABFEB020000104.1, on the reverse strand, counting down.
TATTACATTGTGGGGACTAAACGTCTGAACGAGGTGATACAAACCTGTTATTTATATGTTGCGTGGAATTCCAATTACATGAAACTCTATTAGTGCAATCAAAAAACTAAAAATGCCAAATATTTTAGTTTGGTTACTTATGGTTAAGGTTAGGGTTGGATAGGGGTTAAGGCTGTTATTTTTTTAATTAGGGTTTTGCCCTAATTTAGTGTTGAATAGACGGTCCCCACAATAATATGAGTAGGTGTGTGTTTATTTTATTTTTTATTTATTTTGCTTTCAGACTACTTTGCAACAAAGACAGGGCGAGGACGACTCCTGTGGTGGCAGAAAGAAGTCCAAAGAACAAAGAGAGCGTTTTGCTAAACGTGACCACAAGGTGCTTGCGTTACATTTATAACATATGGGCCGTTCTGCATTCGTCACTAAATGCCTTTTTACGCATGTGCAGTATGGAAAACTTTGAATTACTTCAGTATTTAGAGAGTTTTTCTTTATACGTATTTATAGGCTATTATATATGATTTTCCCTGGGCGTGTCCCACGCCTGTCAATGTTCACAAGTACCAAGTTTTACTACCTGTAGTCCTACTGAACTTATTTTCTTGTTATGACCAACTTGCTTTTTATTGCAATATTTAATATGTAATATTTAGTATTAGTGTTAATCAGCTTGCTTAAAGCTTTGACATGAACTGCCAATGATCTATAAACAAGTATAACAATTTCATTAGGGAGCAAAGCATATGAAACTTTCACAGGAAACAAAGTCACTGTGGTATATTTAAGGCAGATAAAAGGCACTAATGTTTTTGTGGGCAGTGGGGTGCTATTGTCAGAGAACATGTGAGAAGTATATTTATAAACATGTGTTGTGTGCAGAACTGTGCTAGTTTTGGGTAGTCAAAGAAAATGTTTAAAGCTGTTTTTCAGCATAGTAAGAGTATATTTGGTCAGGAAAAAAAACTATTTCATATTAGAATTAATGCAAAAAGAACAGTAGTGCAACAAAAAATGAAGTAGATTTTCTCCTCTTCTGTTACTGATTATCTTGTTGGATTCTTTCAGTTCCCAAACCCCTCCCTGGACCCCCCCAGTCCTTGCATGTATTCATTAAATTTCACCACCAGCTCAACTTAAATAGCATAGAATGGCCAGTTATCTAGGGCCCCTAATTATTTGAGTTGTGGAGGAAGTGAAATTATCATCATTTTTCTTGATAGAGAGGCCTCCCAAGTATTGTTTTGCCCCTGAAAGGTAGAGGTAGCTCTGACTGTGTAATATAAGGAATTAGTTGTGATGTTAAAAAAAAAAAACTAAAAATTGTTTTTATGTAATTTTCAATCATGTAGAAAGATAGGACACCTTTCAGAAAAAATGAAAATGGCTTCTATGCAGCTCCATTTAGACCAAGATATGGTGGAAGATTTTTCAGACCACGGTAAGTACACCAGAACTTGTGTACTACCAAAATATTATTCTGAGACTGGTCACTCTGGGAAACAGTGTGTTTTTCCTTTTTCAGGTTCATGAAGGATGAACCGTTTTTCTGGAGACCCGGGTTCAGCTTTCGGTTCCAGAGGTATCATCCTATGGCAGGTGTGAGGACTTATCACCAGCCTTTTAAAGGATCTGCAGGCGTCCACTCGTTTACCTCCCAGTCTGCTAGTGTGAATAATAGTGGGATGGACTGTAAAGGAATGTTGAAGGGCCAGAAAAGTAAGTCTATTAAGAAGCAGCCATCCATATGTCTTGCAGTCTAAATTTAATTTAAATTGCCATTTAATTTTGCGAACTCTCATTAGGATTTAAGAGGTGGCAGTCTTTGCTTGTGACGAGTAGGTTTGTTGTTGTAAAAATGCCATGTTTCCTGAAATGGTTGCCAGGGCCTTTATTTACTTGAGCCACAGAAGTAACAGGCCTTTATTTGAGGTAGGCTGCCGTTAGAGGCAGACCTTTATTCAACCAAAGCTGCAAAAGTAACAAAACTTTGTTTGAGGCAGGCCTTTACTTACCTAAGCTGCAGAAGTAACAGGTCTTTGTTTGAGGCAGACCTGAATTAGAGGCAGGCCTTTACTTACCTAAACTGCAGAAGTATCAGGTCTTTGTTTGAGGCAGGCCTTTACTTACCAAAGCCGCAGAAGTAACAGGCCTTTGGTTTATGCAGACCTGCATTAGCTTTTGCTTGAGGCAGGCTTGTATTAGAGGCAGGCCTTCATTTTTATTTCCCCCTGTTACTGCAGTTCTCTGTTAATACAAATTCAAGGTGTCAGTTTGAACCCAATTAAACAAATTGAGTACATTTACTTGTAAATATTCTCTTAAACTCTATAATGGTAGATTACAGTAAAAAAATGTAAGAGCTGGCTAAGGGTATAAATAATTGCTTCCTAAAAGTATATTCTTAAAAGTCAGCTTTCCACAAGTGTCATATAAATCATAAATACAATCAGTTTAACTTGTGTGAAATATGACCAGACATGTATTGGAGTTCATTATAAATATGCTAAGGTGTCATAACATAAAACACATAACATTTCATGAGTTTCTACAAATATTAACATTAATAGATATTTCTTTTTTACAGCACAGTCAAATATTTAATAACTATCAGATTTAGCTGCAAGCAAAGTCTAACTGAAACCTAAGTATGGTAGATGTATATTTCTGTCTTAACTCTGGATGTTGCTTTTTTCTGTTTTACTCCAAAATGTCCACATGACCACTTTAGGTTTGTTTTATTCATGTTGATTCTTTACAAATCCTAAAAATCGCCTAGTATAAATATGTGTATGAATGTTTCTCGTCTATTTCATTTGTACGAAGCTTTTATAAATGAGCCCCCAAGAGTTTATCCACCCTTATCTTGGCTTTTTTTGTCCCCGGCCTGCATGTGGGATCCAGCCATTTTTGTTCCTTTTGACCATCATCTGAGACCAAGCTTTTAACTGAATTCCAGCTGGTTTTTGAAGAAATGTGCTACTACTACTATTACTACTACTACTACTACTACTATTACTACTACTACTATTTAGGTCATGGTAGGAGCCCACCTATCAAACATCTCTCCAAGAGAAGACTCTATATCTTTCAGGATAAGGCCTAGCAAAGGCTTTTGGATATATAATCTCTTCCATATTTTCCTTGCCTCAGCCAAGGCCTATAACCAGTAGGACGTTCTCTGAGCAGCTTAAATGGAACTCAGCCAGGTGGTTTTCTTCTGAGATGCCCCAATCATTCGAGCTAGCTGCTCTTGAGTCTTCTGTTTAGAAGCCCCTCTACATCTCAAAACTCCTCATCCTGTCACTCTCTGGCAGGCCTATAGAAAAACCACATCTTATAATCAGAACCTTGTCTTTCTGGTAATTATCCACCACAGGTGAGGAAAGAGATATAGATGCAAATAGGGGGCTACCAAGCGACTGTGTTTGCACTTTCTATGAACCCTCATGCGTGTGGGCAAAGGAGAACAGTTAGGGCATTTTTCATGGCCGGGGTGGAATTTGCATTGCTGGGTCACAGGCTACTCTACCAGTCAATACTGTTTACTGTTCTAGCACCTATACAGCTGATTGTATCCTCGGTGATTGCCTGGCTTGGCTGTATAGGCGTTAGACTCAATCAAAAACATGGACTGGCTGTGAGTGGGTTTTTTTTTTGGGCGGGGGGGAGTGATCCACTGGGCTGTGACCCACTGATCAGAACAAACAAAGAATGAAACTCCATGCTATTAAACACCATATTCTTTTGATTATTTCTGTCCTTTCCTTTTCACCAGTTTTCTCAAATAAGATTTGTAGCTGAGCAGCTACTTTCTTTTTAACACCACCATGTAGTTTAATGTGGGCAGAGTGATCACATGACATGTGCCTTTGACTCAGAGAATGGGCGCATAAAAAGCAGTTTTAACGGTTTGAAGGGGGAGAGCAAATATAATGTTTGACTTTTGATGTCTCCATTAGTACTTTGCTCTAATAGAGTGGGTTCATCAGGTGGGAATAAAATCGCAATATTTTTTTTTGATTATGGTATTTTCTTGTGCAATGGAGCTATAAAGTCCCTTAGGAGGACTCTGAACAGGTTGCTGTACGTGCCTGTGGGAGATTAAATGGTGACTCATGGGTCTTGCGTAAACGCCAGCTGATGGTATGACTGCACAAGTAAGCAATACAATTCTATGCTCTGAGGCAAATTCTTTTAATTGTCCTCAATGGATTTGTCCAGGTTATGTAATGTCGAAAATGTACTTAGATGCCGTGAGCCATTTGGTTTCTGTTGTAGTGGCAAAAGCCACAAGGACTGTGTGCAGCACAAAATCGATCACATGTGAAAATAAATATATCATGGTCAATGTACCAAATAAGACACTTGACCTTTCCCTATGTGTGTCATTGTTTCCAAGATTCTCTTCAGTCGTCCACGAGTTCAACACCAGCAAAAGGAAAAGAGCATCTCTCCTTCACAGTGCAATCCAAGCAGGTTGGAGTGTTGTTCAAAGATCACTGCAGTTTGCTCACAAGCTGACAAAGGAGCCATCGGTTTAACTTTGTTGGCTGCATTTGCATTTAATTTTAACTTCCAGTTAGCATCCAAGCGATGTGGTCTTGAAATTATTCTCATTTGTAAAAAGAACAGAAAAATGTTAGCTAGCACTAGCTTATGCAGCGTAGGACAGTGTGGGTGTTTGGCTATGAAATAAAGACAGATAGCATGTTTATGAAGATATAGTGTTTGAGAAAATTAAAAGGAGTATACTTACAACCTTATGAATTGACATGTCTACAATTTTTCATTTGTAGCTGAATATTGGATTGATGGTCTCTCCATTCATCCATCCATAGATCTATCCATAACCATTTATACAGTGCAAGGCGGCACTTAGCCTGCGACCTTTGCTGGAAAGGGCAGGGAACATGCCACTTCGATTTGTACTTCTATTATTCCCTATTAGAACTATAAGGGTCCATTACATGCATTTTAAATCTGCCATTTAGCTATATCGATCACTCATGGCTAAGCACTATGTAACAAAATGATTAAGGAGCTCCCGTTTAATACGGGCTTGCATGGCCATCAGATTTTGGTCTCTCTCCCTGAGCCTTTCTCGTGTCCGGTTTTACTGCCCGACTCAGGACTCACAAGAGAGCAACGGTGCCAAGGAGCGGAACATCCCAGAGTCTGTTAGGAGGGCAGCCTTGCGGAGTCGGGCCATCCAGCAGAAGAGGCATGAGATTGAAGAGGTGGGTGTCTGCACCATCACTGGCAACAGAGCTCTATACTGGAGAACATGTGAACAGCCAGTGTGCAAAACCTGCTCACAATGGCTGCTACACACTTTACATATTAGTGGTTTTACAGGACACAAGGCTGCATGCTGGTGGTTGAAGCTCATAAGTTTGTGTCCTATTTCCAGCCATTTAGACCTTCCACCATTTGCCCTAACATTTTCTGTCTTAAACTCTATTGTGACGAACAGGTCTACAAGCAGGACTGTGACACATTCGGGCTTGTGGTGAAAATGCTTATCGCCAAAGATCCATCTCTTGAGCACCCTATTCAGGCATCGTTGCGGGAGAATCTGCAGGAGATCGGCCTGCGGTGTGCGACGGCCATGCAGCAGTTTATTCACGAGTACGACTTGGTGCATCCATGATCCTTAAGAACATAAGAAATTTACAAACGAGAGGGGGCCATTCGGCCCATCATGCTCATTTGGGGAGAACTTAACTAATAGCTCAGAGTTGTTAAAATCTTATCTAGCTCTGATTTAAGGGAACCCAGGGTTTTAGCTTGCACGCTACTATCAGGAAGACTATTCCATACTCTAACTACACGCTGTGTAAAGAATTGCTTTCTCAAATTCATTTTAAAATGTTTTCCTGCTAATTTCCACTTTAAGTATTTAAACTAATATTGAACAGCATCCAGACCTGTTAGAATCTTATATACCTGGATCATGTCCCCCCTCAGTCTCCTTTGCTTGAGGCTAAACAGATTCAGCTCAGCTAACCTCTCCTCATAAGACATTCCTCTAAGACCAGGAATCATTCTTGTAGCCCTACGCTGCACCCCAATGCTCTTTTTAAGGTATGGTGACCAAATCTGCACATACAAGTGTCTCATTGGCTAATGGGTCTGTTTTTGTCTGTCTGGGTGCCTGTTACTGCTGTCAGTAATGTAGCTTAGATCTAAATTGTATTCATCCGTTAAATCTCCCATGAGAAACAGCCCAGATGAAACAATGTTACTTTATATATATATATTTATATATATATATATATATATATATATATAAACAGGAATGCATTTTTTCTTGCCACCTGATTATAAATAAAAGTGTATTCAACCTTGTGTTGACATTTAGATCTATTTGGTTCATACTGAGTTTGCATTTTGTTGTCATGGATACCTAAAGATTATGCAAGCCTTCACAATGTACATGTAAGAGCAGACATGTGATGGATCTTTCAACGATCATTGGCCGATTTTCCCTTTTCTGCACTATCCCCCTCAGCAATGGAGATAGTCGTGTTGTGTTTGTGTATTTACACGCAAGACCCATTTTTGGATTGAAAAATACACGACAAACACTGGCTAAGCGAGATTTTAATGTTGTACCCCAAGACTATAATATAAAGATTGACACAATAAATGAATGTACCCAGTATTTTAATGTACATGCTAGCGAAGTTACATCTCCCATTGACACGTTTATGTCCCGTGGAATACTGAACTCCATTTCCCATGATGTCGAAAGGTTAATGTTCACCTGCAGGTTTTAGTTTATATTTTCAAACCCGATTAGAGAGTTTAGTGAACCTTGAACATGCAATCTCAAAGCTAGGAATATCATATTTCTCCAGTCACCTGGATTTCTTATGTTGGACTTCAAAAGAATACTTAGGAATCATATGCACACATAAAATTCCTTCACAAAGGACCTTTTTGTGTAAGATTTAATTAAAAAGGGTCTTACCATTAAAATTCCGTATCTCCCAGCTTTCTCGCTAAGTTTTCTCAAGATGAAAAGCCATTCATGAAGTATTAGCATGTCTTACCCAGAAATTGCCTCAGATTAGATAGCATGTCAAGCCCAACAGCAGGAAAGTGACCCAAATATGACTCATCCAGATATCTTCCAGGTTGGATGATCTGTAGAAAACTGGATGCAAGTAGACAGGTGTGTTTTTGCTGCAGGCAGCCTGGAGATGGGTCTTCTTGTAACTCAAACTTGTCAAAATAAGCATCATTCATATTTTTTTCGGTAAAATGGGTGATCGGAATAATAGCAAAGGAAATGATTATTTACCTACCAACATTTAATTGAAAACATATTCCTTTAGTATTGTATGGGGTATTTGTTACGTGTGATGTAAAGGACATAAACGGCCGGGGCAACTGAATTTATTTTTAACTTCTCCATGTTTGAATAGGCACTCCTGTCAACTCTCTGATATGTGCATATCCATATAGAAACAATTTTGTTTCACCTTTCAGGGCTTGTTGTGCAAATCTTAACCTGGTAAATGGGGTGGAATGTATTTTTATGACACTCCTGAAGAATTTTCTATCAATGTGAAAATGCTGTCTGGTCCTTGTCCTTGTAAAATTATACCCTTCATGTCAAACTATCAATAGAAAGTTTAAAATACTTTAATGTGACGGTTACTGGGCGGGTCTCTGTTCCAACAAAAAAATGTAGGTATTACACAATAGTTGTTTTTGTCTGTGTGGATGGGTCTCTCGCAATTCTTTTAAATCTATCCTTTCAAACTGCTCATTCGGGCATCTTTGACAAAAGAAATGGGAATGTCTGTTCAATACTGGTATTATTAAAGCATCTGGTTTTGCCAGAAGGCCTTGTTTCCTGTCTCAGTTCAAATCAAATTTTATGTGGCCTGACATTTTGGAAACACATACCCTGGACTGTGTAAGTCACCTATGTATGTGTAATAGGAGCATAAAAGCATTTAAATGAGAAGTGTAAGAGCATCATGAAAGCCCTCTAATGACACATAAACAAAAGCCATAAAATGCCTTTTTATTTTGGTTTATGCTGTACATTCTTCATTCAGCTCCGACACTGGGTGGTGCTGCAAGAGTGTCCTCGGTTTCCCACTTCTGGCGCGATGCCAGGGCATCACACCCACCGGCCTTGACAAATAAACCAATAAAAACATGACAAATGGGCTGAGTGGCATCATCAAAAGCAACACACGTTGTGCTTATGCCTTTATTAGAGAAGCAGATGAAGATCCTTTGCCAAAGAGAGCCCGTTTTAACTGTCACAATGTGGAACAGACACCTGCCGCAGAAGTAAACAGAATACAGAGGACTTACAGTTACGTACTGCAATTGTTTGAAAGAAACCCGCCTGTGAGTTATCTCTGTGGCATTCCTGTTAAGGACACCACGGCTCACGAAGGTTCATTTAAATACTCCTGAATTCCAATACACAACAATATCAACAAATAAAACTGCATGCACACCTATCTCTATTATGTAATACATTAAATTATGTTAATATAAAATATAAAAAATATGGCAGACTTTTTCTATTTACAGTAAGACCCCTTTTAAATTAGCAAATATATATATATATATATATATGTATATATATATAGTTTATAAAACTCAATGAAACCGTAAAGCCAAAACCAAGACCATTGCATAAGAAGCAGGACTATACTGAACTATACTGTGCCTCGACAATTTGCTTTTGCACACTCTGATAAAACACCAGCGCATACATGACATCAGTGCTATTTTTACACATGGTAGAAGGGAGGACAGAAAATGCTAAGTTGAGCAATTGTTTTTTTTTTTTTCGTCTCCTCAGAGGTTGGCGGGCCGCACACATGAGCTAAATGTAAGAATCTTCCCCAGCACTGTGGCCAGCACACTGGTTCATAGCTGGGCATTGCCCAGAATTTGGTTTGGGAGAACTTCTCAATGGTCCATCACCAAGATGCTGATCTAGAGCTCTTTCAGGGGACACTCAGGTGTTAATTTCATGATGGTTACATTCTTTCTTTCTTTCTTTCTTTCTGTCTTTCTTTCTGTTTTCCCTCACTCCTCTGCTGGAGGTCTGTGCCTCACAGCTAGCAGTTTCATTTTCAGAAGTGTGACAGTCGATGTACGGACCTGATAGAGTTCTGGTACACATGCGAAAGCCTGTGTGCTGCTGATGGGCATTTTACACCGGACATTCGTCACCCACCCGTAAACCCCAGGACACGATAGGCATTTACAGGCTGTGGCATCACTTGTCAAAATCAGAGCATAGAGAGAAAGTCAATAGAAACCATCTGAGAAAGAACAAAGACAGTGCGATGTGAGACGAGGGGGCTGGAGAAGATTCCGGTATCTTCTCCCGTGCTATGAGATGATGCAGTTTTTAGTCTTGCGGTGTTTGCGGGTGTGCAGCTGCCCCCGGCCGCCCAGCCCCGGGGAGCCGTACTGGTGGTGCCTGAGCTCCTCCCCAGTCATGTAGCGCAGCCCCACAGCGCGGGGGATGGGCTCGCCCAGGAAGTAACCCTCATCATCCGACTGCGAGGATGAGGAGCAGGTGGAGCACCACTCCTCCCCATCGCCGTACCCGTCAAAGTGCTGCCCAGGGTACCGGTCTATGGGGTTCTGCAGGTTGAGGTCAGAGGTCGTCCGGGGACATGGCCGGCAGGGCTCCGGTCGATGCCAGTTAGCCCCGAAGAGGCCCCTGTTGGGCCTAGCTTGCGGGAAGTGGCCGTAGTCGTCGCGCGGATGCTGCGGTGGCGGCGGGCCGTGGGCGGGGGTTTGTCGCTCACTCACCAGGTGTAGGGCGTTGTCGGAGCACGAGAGGCGGGAGCGACGCGTATGGCGGCGGTGCCGCCGCCTGGGGGGGGCCGCGGCCTCGGGGGTACGGGCGCGCCTCCGGCTGCTGGGCGTGCGCTGGGGGCCGTAGCCACTGGCATGGCCATCGTCCCCGAACGGGAAGCTCTGGGGCGATTTGTAATACTGAGGCGGGTACTGCAGCCTGACGGGCAGAGCCATGCTGGGGAAAGGGTGCACAGACGTCAGACTCTGCAGCGACTCCGAGCTCTGCAACTGCAGCGAGGAGTTCAGCGTGCCCATGTTGCTCTTCTCGGACATGTTCATGCCAGAGTCTTTGCTCAAGTCTGGCATGGAGAACCTGGACAGATGCTCCTGCCTGAACTTGTCACCATCGACCGAAGGACCTGTGCAGTGAGAGTAAAGTTAACTGGCAAACTTGTATAAAACTCAGCATAGATGTCACTTATATATATATTCTATGTTACCGCTAAGAGTTGACCTGAATGGGACATTGTTGCTTATCATGCTGTTAAGTAAGCCAAAGGAGTATGATAACTGGAGAAAGACAATTAAGAATAAAAAACAGGAGGATGAATGCAAAGTATACAGTTTTAAATTAGCATTGGTTTCAGAAACATTTCAGAATCCTACTAACAAATGCAGTATATACCTGTAGCGTTGGATAGCGCTAACGATTCTACTGAGCTCCTTGGCGTTTGTGCTAACGGGGTGAGCTGCTTACTAAAACTGAGGCCACTGATGGGGTTCCTGGTCCTGCCCAGCTGGGGTTCTACATCCCTGTGGAACCCGTACAGACCAGCGGGCCTGTTCTCTGAGAACCCGCTGCTGGAGGCCTCGTTGAAGCTCATCTGTGCTTTCAGTTTTGGCGGGACGAACTCGTCTCGGCTGCGGTGGATCCAGTCCTCGTTGAAGGAGCGTCCCTTTAGGGCGGACATGGGGGGTCTCTTGACGTTGAGCTGGTCCTTCGCCCATGGGTTTGCTTGTTTTCCCAGGGAGGGGTTTCCCGAAGGGTTTGCCTGATTGTGGGCGGAGCTTCCCTGGTTCTGGGCCGGATTAAAGGGCGCCTTCGGATTGCACTGGCCAATGATCTGTAAGGGGCTGGCGGCAAGGTTCTCAGCGGGAGCCTCATGTGTGTTCAGCTCACCCTGGCTTCTCCACACACGCTGGTCGCGCGTCAGCCCAGGTGCCTGGCTGGAGAGATTCAGCAAGTCCATCCTGCGGGTGAGTGGGTCCAGTCCGGCGGAGTAGGGGCGCGATGCGGCCTCCCGCTGCGCCTCCCGCTGAGCCTCCCGCTGCGCCTCCCGCTGGGCTTCGCGCTGGGCCCCCCGCCTCTCTCCGTTCCTGCTCACCTTGGCGCTACGACGGGACTCGCGGGAGCGCGCGCTCTGGAAGGCAGAGTCTGATGAGTCCGAGTCTTCGGGGTCCTGGTCCATGCTGCAAGAGCGTGAGCAGAAGATCTGGCCCTGCTTGGGCAGGAAGGGCCGGCCCAGGAGCGACTTCTTGCAGCGGGCGCAGCAGAAGCAGGACTCAGTGGCATGCCAGTGCTGCCCATCGTACGTCATCTGGCCCTGGTCAACACCTGCAAAAAAATGCGGCGAGATGAAGGAAGTGCGCAAGGAATGCTGGGAAAGGCAGACAGGGACCAAATTGGCACACAAATTGTGCTCAAAATGCTGCCTGAGCGCTAAGAGAAAAATGCCAATCAGCGCACTGATTATGCTCCTTTTCTCTGACTCTTTCCTCTAATTTAGTCTAATTCGAGGATGTGAAAAGATCAAGAGGCCGTTACCGATGTGCTCGCCGCAGGCGTCGCAGTACTCGGCGTAGAGCGACTCGAAGCAGGCGCAGCAGTACGGCCTGCCCTCCTTCATGATGTAGCGCTGCCCCCCCAGCATCGTCTCGCACTCGAAGCAGCAGAAGTGCTTCATGTGCCAGTGGCGGCCCTCTGCCTCCGTGCACTCGTCGGCGAAGATGATCTGCGGGGAAAAGGCGGCGCGGCGTCCCTCAGCGGATGCGAGCAGCAGCGAGAGGCTCTGCCTGATTAATAACAAAGTGGCCGTCCTGCTTTTAAGGGTGATCTGGGCGGACAGTATGAGGCCTGTTAGCTAAGGTATGGAAAGTTAATCAGCTCAGAAAAAATGACAAAAAACGTTTTGCCATCCTAGTCACAGCTCCCTGCTAAGTTAAGTAAGAATATCGAAGGGACACTGGTTTCAAGATGCTTTAAAGTCAAGCATGTAGCAATGGAGGCCTAAGGGGACTGACTGAGAGGGAGGTGCTTGCGGGAAGTGTGTGTGTCTGTCTGTCTGTCGGTGGGGGGGGGGGGGTCTGCTGACCTCGTCACAGGCTGAGCAGCGCGGCTTGAGCTGCTCGGCGTGGTGCCGACCGCAGAAGATCTTCCCGTCTTGGTAGAAGTAGATGAGGTCCACCAGGAGCTCGGAGCACATGCTGCACACGAAGCAGTGGGGGTGCCAGCACATGTTGTGACCCGCCCTGGACACGAACACGCCGACGTCGCCCCCACTTATCTGTCTGCCACACTGATGGAGGGATACGGGGAAGGGTGGAAGGGATGACGGGACCGTGGGAGGGGAAAAGGAAGACAAAGATTGAAAGAGGGAAGAATATCAAGGCATAAATGAGGAAGGGATATGTGAAAACTATGTGCTTATTTTACTCCTTACTAATTTTACTATATAAACAGAGGTTTTGAAGGATGAACGTCAATAGGGGAATTTAAGACACTTTGAAGGGTACAGAATTAATACATTTAGAGTGTACATTAAGTGTAAACTGTTGCACTTTTGAAATAAATGAACGGGGTTTATGCGCCACCACTAGTTAAAAGTTTTTGCACACACTGAGAAATTTTACATAATTAACGTTTACTAAAAATACACTCCATATTATTTACTAACAAATACATTTACAGTATGTTCACCATTTGAGTACCTTTATTAGCAAGAAAATATGTCTCTGATTCATTACAGTAACCTCCAGCAATTTTAACAGCAGAGAAAATTCAAGGCATTCCTTATACAAGGGACATTAAATACTGCTCTGTTTCATGGGATGAAACAGGTAACTAGTGCATTTAAAGTTAAAGGACAGCCTAGAATTTCACTATGCCATCAACACACAACCAGGTAATGGGATGCCAGACATGCACTGTTACATGCTCTCTCCATATTATAAAAGAAACTTTTTATTAGATTTACCTTTTCATTTATAGTTCTTATTGAACGTTCCAGTGCTTAACGAGAATTTAAAAATGTGCAGTTTATGAAATAAATTGTAAAAACATGTGGTGAGCAAAACAACTTTTGGGAGTTTTAGAAGATGGGCCTGAAGTGATTTGGCTTTCCAGTAATGGTGGGGAGACGCTGTGTCGGGCGTGGAGGAGTCCTGGCGGGTACCTGCTCACACACGGCCCCGGTCACGGTCGCAGGGAGCATCCGCACGCTCCCCCTCCCCAAGTTCTCCCGCTTGCGCTGGTCACTGAACATCTTCAGCTCCCTTTTCTCCTCACTGTCCAGGGTGTTGCAGTACTGGATCTGCAGGGGCCAGCAGAGTGATGCGTGGCCATTGGTTCATGCCCTTGCCATCAGCGGCGATTGGCACCTGAGCGCCAAGTCACTCACCTCACTGTCATGGGGCGGGAGCTGGTGTAGGAGCTGTTTGATTCGGTGCTTCTCGCCCGGACTGTTCACGTATGGCACCTTGTCCTCGGGAAGTGAACTGTAATACTGGTGAACCTATGGGGGAGCAGGAGCTGGCATTGGCCTGCGGGTGGCGCTTCAGCTTAAGCACAATAACAGTCTGCCAGTCTTCATCGGCATGATGGCCCTGCTGCTGTTATGAAGGCTGTCTCAGTCAGTCACCCAAGACTTGGACCGCTCATCTTCTTCTGTCTTGAGACCGTGTTAGTTTTTAAGGTCAGGGGCTGCAGGACACGCCGATGCTGTGTGGAATCTGAGATTGTATTTAAGACCAATTTAAAGACTATATTTCAAGCAGACCTCACAACACCCAACTCAGGATGACTGACAATCCTTTGACACTTAATTAAATCCAACCCTGGCTTAGCAGAAACACTCCCTATTTATTTCCAAACACGACGATTTGGATTCTGGGGATCATTATGCACATTCAGACTTCTGATGAAATTTACATTTTCTCATGGTAAGCCAAGGTTTCAAGAACTCAAAACCTAATAAGGGATATCAAAATGCACAAAAAACAATGACCTTCATTAAGAACATAATGAAATGTCATTATTTGAGACTGTATTATGCAAGAAGGCCAAGACACCATTTTGTGTTTGCTATATTTTTATATGTGTAAAGCAGACTGGCTGCTAAGCAGCCGGTTCCCTATTGTTTGCACACATATGCCATATGCGCTACAGAATTCTGCTGGTACATTTGTACCTTATGTTATAGCGGCTGAATCTTGCAGAAGGATGCTTACAAAAGATGCCATTCGTGTGCAATGCCCAACCAGGAGGCACAGAAATCCCCTATCCTGGGGTTTGAAAGCTGCACACTGCACCTTAGGCACGGCCGGCAACGAATGACTAGCAGAGAGCGTTTCACTTAGAGTCAAACACTGCTAAAAAAAAAAAGGGTTCCAGTTTAGCTCTGCACAGTATATCGATAAAGAGCTTCAGAAAGCTCAAGTCGATCATGCAGGAAACGGGCACTGTAAGGATCCTAATGGAGCCAGAAGCCCGGCTTCATTTCCATTGCATTAAAATCCACATTTCTAAAACCTATTACAGAATTCTCATCACAGTCTGCCTTGCGTAATAACATAGCAAACCATAGCACAGAAAATGTGATTGGCTAGGCTTCCATTTTGAAAGCAGGCACACTTTTCTACAAATTTCATTGCAATTAAGGAAAAGGCAGGCAGTGGGGGGGGGAATGCTCACTGACTCATAGGTCTTCCGGACACCTTAGCCGCAGTCACTGGCATTTTTATTCACTGGAAGTACTCCGATGCCACGGCAAACATATTCATAAAGCACAGGCGCCAACAATAACGCGTTGACAACGACAATAAATAATTTCCATAATTTTAGACCTGCTTCAAAGGCAGCACAAAAGCATGTGTCAGTGGAATGTCTCAGCCTCGCGCTGCTATTCACTGCATCTCAGAATGTGGCAGCCGCTGACACGCAGTGCTGCATTTTACGCACTGCTATTGCCTTCACCTATAAGGATATTTCTCCTCCAGTTCGCCAAAGCCATTTTATGAATTTTGGCAACATATATATCTGCCACCGTTTTTAAAGACGTTACTTTTCGTCCGTGGCGACCGAGCCACATGGCTCTGCCAAAAGAGGCGTTTAAATCACATGTTAACGACAACGAGCCTGGTGGCCAATGGCGAACAGAGCCGCTTCCCCTGCCCTCCTCAGGAAACCTCATTTCCTCTTGCTGGATTTGTCATAACGGCAGCATGGATGTCATACCCAACAAACAGCTTCTTAAACTTGCAGAAAACTCACAGCGCCGAATGAAATGCTTTCCAGAAAACGATAAATGGAAGATTTCTGTTTTTATTTCAGCAGATTGGTTTTGTAACAACTGTTAAAATCGAAACATCTGCTGTTTGCCAGTGTCGAACGAATTTTTGCCGGCCTTCACTCAAGACGGTACATGTTTGCTGCTGAAAAGGATGCTCCACAGAATGATGGTTTCTCTGTGTATTTGTCTTCTGCACTTTCATCGTACCTCAAAATATTAGGTTTACTAACATTCTATATATTCTTCTATAAATTATGGTATTAATGTGGCAGTTAAAAACTGTAATATTTCAGAATCTAGTTTTATCTGCCAAGTTGCAAACTGGCTTTTTCGATAACAGAGTCTGAAGGATTTAAAAATACATTTATTTATTTCATGTATTAGGATTTAATGTATGGACTATATTTTTGTAATTTGACTATCATTGTCTCAAGGCAGCCTAAAGCTCTACTGATGTATTCAAGTTTTCTATTAGAAATGTTTAAATCTGTCATGTTATTTATTTTTTTGTTTTTGTCAAGCATTTCTTCACCTTTGGCCTTCATGTTTTTGATACTCTTAAGAATATAAACACAATCTTTACACCCTTCAGGGATGATATTCACTATTGAAAACTATATATGATCACATAATGAGCAGCAGGGAATACAAATAAATTTCCATTTTAAGACAAACTGCAGACAATAGATAGAAGATTAATTACTAACATGGGTTAATAGAAACATTATAAATACTAAATATATTGCACTCTGGAAAAGGCAACTGTTTTGTACATTTCTTCATCCATGATCTGAAAAGTTCACTAATAATTTCCTTTACCTTATTAAGCACAAATATCCTGCTATTAATTGTATATTAGAATATTCAATACCGTTTTTATATCAGTCTTGCCATTTTGAAAATATTTATGAAACTGCAAACCTGAGTAAAAAAAATCTGCATGCCACCCTCAAGCATACTGTTAAACTCCAGCTTAAGTATTCATCTTTGATATTGTCCACCACACCTAAGCACTGCATATACATTCCTCCCTTAACTGCGCTAGCTGCCAGTTCTCACTGCTCCACTGTACACTGCTAACCCTGGTGAAAGAAAGAGCATCTAACTTCAGTCCCCTGCTCAAGCCATTTAACTCATTTTCAGCATCAGGGATGGATACTACATGATCAGATTAGCTAACAGCGTGTCACCCTTTTTCTAAATAAAAAAATTAATAGAAAGGCAATTAATATTCTTACTCCCCAATACACCATATTTACAATGTTTAAACCTGTGAAATGCATCATGGGCATGCAGGGAATAACGTAACTTGATACTATATTTCGTGGTTTTGTTGCTTGGCAGATTCTTTTATCGGTGAGCTGAATAGTTTATTCTAGGCAGCAGATGTTCACCTGAGTTTTGAACCAGTTACAGTGATTCTGCTGGCTCATAAGCATACTGTTTATCACCTACTTCATAGTAACTTCATATCGCCTTCCTTTCCAGAGTAACCATGTGTTTTACAAATGCGACAGAATAGTCACCTAATCACAAGTGCCAATCGCCCATAGTTACCTGGTTAATTGTTGATGATCCTTGCTAGACTATGCATACAAAGGGATTATAAACCTCGGCGGCAGAAAATGACATAGAGTAGTTAAAATAGCCTCCATTGTCTAATCCAGGTAAGGACAATTAAGTTTGAGAGTCATACTTTCGAAAAATGGGGGTGGGGGGGGGGGTAGGAGGAGATGATAGGAGTAAATACAGGAGTACCTGCTCAAGTTTGAGGCCTGGGGGGGCCCAGATGTAATCCTCCTGGGCACACCCAGAATCGTCATCGGAAGTGGAGTTCCGCTGGAAGTCAAACATTAACTTGTTGACAGTCTTCTCCATCTCCAGGGGCATCACAGGCGTGACATGCCCCTCCCTGGGGCACTTGCAGTGGAGGCAGATCTTTCTGAGATGATGAGAAGAAGAGCTTGAGAATTAACGAAGAAGGGGCACTGAAACGGGACTGCGAAATAGTGAAGATGCATAAATTATTCTCTTATTAAACATTTTACCACAAAGAAGCATGCCACTAGTTTGATCAGTAAAGCATGTTTGAGTCTGCAGGATTAATGTATGGCTAGGATTGATTAAAAGTTCATTTATTTAGAAAAGCACGGGGAAGAAAATTGACTTCAGTATTATCATACTGAGTAATGGCCTAAGTTAATCGGGGCGAGGTGACCCTGAGATCACTGACTGGAATTTAAAGGATAAAATATGACAGAAGAAAGTGACCTTAGGAGATGGGAGCAGGACAATCCATATCTGTGCTCCTCGTGTGTAAACACCTCAGCTCCCGGTGCGACTACATTTCGTAACGTGAATTTATAGTTAAATTGACGGCCAGATGTGTGTTATGCAGGTATCCACACTCACAGTAAGATACACCATACAAGGCATTTTCTGCAATGTATGATTTACAGATATCCCATGAATATGAGTTAAAAATATGAATGTACTGAGAAGTATGAATATATATGAACATAATGAAATATGCAAAATTCTGCAAAACATCTATAATTCAACATCATGCTCCTCAGGCAATGCCACGCTATTATGAAAAAACTCAGAATTCCTGATGCTTTTATATTGAAGAATAATGGGATAAGCTTAAAACCTCTCTGTACATGTAAGACTGCAGGGCTTATTTGCAATCCCATGGCAAAAATCATCCTTACTCTTCTAAGAAATCAAAGGAGGAATAAGGGGTAAACGGAGAGCCAGCGAGCTGTGTGGGGAATCAAGCCATAGTTCAATTAAAAGACAAAGTTGCACTGATGTCATATTTTGAGATGTATATAAACAAATTTATCAAACACCTCACATGTCAACAGCCTTTGTCCTCCATGGAGTCTATATAATTTCAGTTCAGGGTGTGTGAAAAACAATGATTTAGTTTGAACATCTGGTTAAATTAAAAAGGAGCAATACGGGTTACTGTTGGCTTCCATGCATTGGAATTTATACATCTACATTCCCTTTTTGAAGCAGGACAAAGATTCCCTCACGCAAGCAAGGTGTGGAGACTGACTGGAGCGGCCCTGGTTTTCAGGTGAGGTGAAAACACAACTATGCACTACAAATTGTCAGTCATTACACAGTATTGCGAATCACCAAGGCAACAGAGAATAAGGTGCAAGCTGAGTGCCTCTCCGTCCCCTCTCCTCTTTTCTAGTGGAACGTTCCGTCTTGTCCAGAGCTGCTTAGCACTGGTCTGGACCGTGTAACCTGGGGCTTCATCGAAAAACATGACAGATGTGGAAAGATACTACAGTGTGACTTTTCTGCATCGCCAGGGAAATTTTGATCCCCTGAAGCTTTTATATTTCATAATTCCTTACAGACTGACAATGTCTTAAAGTGATGCCTCTAAAGCAGATTTCGAATGTTCAAACAGCCTGTTTCAATCAGCAGCTGCTAATGGCTTCATTACAGTAATAATGGTCGGGGGGGGGAGAATGGATACTTGCCTTTAGATTCAAATTCTGAAGAATAATCAGGTGGTTATTTGATACAAATGTAATCGTCATCAATTGTGAGATTTACTGACAAACTTGATATGATCTGATGTTCATTTGAAAACACAGCAACAAAACAGGCTATTCTTTCCTTCAGCAGGAAAACTCAAGCAGTAGCTCAGCTCCTTCCGGTTCCTTAAAGCTGGGTGACTTGACCCCATTGTGCTAAGCATGGAAACATCAAGTCTGGCAGTAAAACAGGTGTCAATTATCAGCAGGACAGTTATAGCGGGAAAAAAAACCCTGCATGTATTATCAAATGAAGCCAAAGCGTCCATTTTCCATTGCTGACTCATAAACCTGGGAATTATCTTTTGCAGTACGGCAGCAAAGTGGAAAGATGTGCTGGAAAGACTATCTGCATATTCTGCTTCTAAAAATGCCAGGGAACAGGCTCCCTTTCTCTGCCTGTGGTCAACAGCTTGAGCTGGTGACAGAGCTGTTTGTGTGAAGCAAGAACGAAAATCCTTTTTTTTTTTTCTTTCTCATGTCACGCATCCACAGAATTTTACTGGTTCTGTGTGGGTGTGGATGAGAATGTTTATTTTTCTCATCTGAAAATCAACACAGGGAGAGATTTTCATCTGAAGTACTGATGGAGATTTGTTTGGCTAAGAGCATCACGAAAGACCTGGACACCCTGGACAGCATCTGTTTAAGTTCCTCCTATCAGGAGGGTACTTCAGGTCAATTCCCAGACGCACAAATAGATTTATAAACAACTTCTTCCCGAAAGCTGTGGCACTACTGAGCTCAGACATCTCACAGTGTGACAGACTGATGTGCTGCTACCACTACTGCTTATATATCTTTTTAAACACAAATTATGCATAGTATCTTATGCTAACTATTTATGTCATTCAACACTACTAATTTACTTTTATTCCATATCAGTCCATCGCTCCCTTACTTTTATATTTGCTGTTTTTTTGCACCCTGGTGTCAGTTATATTTTATATTGCCTGTAAATATTTATTGCTTAGACTTTGTACATGAACAGTACTGATATTTTATATTCTTACATGTCTGTTTTAATTGTTCTTTGCATATATGCCTAAGTTTACAACACAAATGCACCATTTGTGGTTAATGCAACTGTAATTTTGCTGTGCTTGCACCACGACAGCAAAGATTTTGAGTCTCGTATCTGATGAGTGCCTCTCTGAAATATTCCTTGCAGCAACAGTTGTACACTCCTGCTGGCTTTAATAGAAGTGTTTCTGTCTGTATTGCAGGTTTCTTATCTACAAAATGTTGATTACAGTGTGTGAAGAGAGCCCTGGCAAACACACTCTCCCTCTTTAGAATACTGCAGAGCATTCCGGCACATTACGGGAGAAGGCCCTGGCAGGTATCCCTGGATATGTCATGACTAAAATGAGCCAAGGCACACACTAACGTGGAGAGATCCTCATAATCTGCACATATATTCAAATTCAAAGTAAAAATATCGTGAAGTAAAGCCTTATACTTTCACTCAGATCTTGCGTTTGATTACTAAGCCTTTAAAACAGCCCACCGCTGTCTTACAAAATATAGCTTTCTTGGCATCCTTAAGCATATGAACTGAAGCTAGATCATAAATATTTATGTTGTTCTGTGTAAGTCTTGTTTAAACCACTTAGAAAGGAATAATATCATATAAACTATTCTAAAGCAGCATAATTTCAAAGATATACATATGCCCTGTTTCAGATATACTGTATTTACTGTCATACAATGAATTGTGCAACATTCTGTGCCTCAAATGCTCCAGAATTTCTGGACCAAAATGAATCAGCTGCATTAAGATTTTGTACAGCAAGTTCACTGAAGTAGCCGTGCTATTAGAAATGGACAATTGGTGACTTATACCAGCAATCTGAAGCTTAGATATCCACTGCAGCTTCCATATCCACATCTGTAAACACCTCCAGGCAAAATGTCCTGCTTGAATTGTCCTTAACAGTAAATGGCTTTGAGCAAAGACATTTCGGAACAAATTAATATGCTATTAATACAAACGAATACAATTTGTCATTAGCAGTAAACAGCTTGCATTTCAGATATTTTCGGACCAAATTAGTATGCTAATATATACAGGCTAATGTTAATAAAACTAATCCAAACCACCAGACTTAAATATGGGTCTTTGCACCTCAAGTTTTGTGTCTTACCTACATACAGCACTCTACAAGTCTTAGGCAGTAAAAAATGTTGTTATTTATCTGGGTAATTAGGGTATATTCGCACAGGTAAAATGAAATTTGCCAAGGAAAATAAACAGTAGCACAAAAACTAACAAGGATTTCTGCCGTTCTTCAAAAAAATAACCAATATCTAGCTGGATGGCTAGATGAACACCACTTCAGTTCCCAAACCTCTCCTCAGGGGCACCCTAACCGTTCCATGTATTCCTTAAATTTCAACACCAGCACACTTATTTGATAAAGTTGATGAGTTAAATAACCTGGTGAAGTATCGATTAGCCAAACATGAATCAAGAAAAGTATGAATATATTGCATGGTTATTGTAAATACTGGGATGAGTGACATGTAAAATCACAGCTGTACCCCAACAGGCTCCTGAGTTTTATGCTGCCATTTCTGATAAACAATTAGATTTGTTTACAATTAAACTGTATTATTAAAAAGTGCCCTGTGCTCTGTCCCATGTCCAAAGTGCCATATTCTCTGCATAGCTTTGATGTACTGGAATATAGTTGACTATAACCTGTCATCCGTGAACCACAGAATTTCTACATGACATCACTGATTTTCCCTGGGATGAAATTACAAATACACATAGAATTGTCCTTCATGTCAAAAGCAGACAAAGACATTTTGCAAGCCTGGTCGAACCAAGCTGACATCTTACAGAATCTTACATTTGTGTTAAGACAGGAGAAAGGAAATAGAATTACAAATCCCTTAACAAAAGAAAAAGCTGAAAGGTCAACAATCGCTTTTGTTTCATGTTACCATCTGTTATACTGAGCTTCACAGTAATTAAAAGCTAACTGGTTATTGATCCCAAAGGTGATATCTTTAGATAACAATAGAATATCGAACACGTTTTCCATTTATGTAAGAAAGTCCGGGTTATTGAGTGGAGGCTAACCCACAGCAAGTGCTGCTTGGGTTGGAGCTCACAAAAAGAAGAGAGCATTGGAAACAATGACTGAAAATCACAAGAGCTTGCACCTGAACTGTTATCTGCTGTCAGAAAAGATTCTGGTTCTGTGGGCTAGGTTGAAGACACCTTGATCATCTAATCTCTACCTGCCAACTGTGTATAAAGTTATCAGCAGAACCTTTATCCATGTGCATGTTACACATAGGAAACAAACTTGGAAGATCTAACACAATTCATGTGCCAAACTCGAGCTGCTAAAGATTATGGGCTCCATAAAATTGTTGGGCCCCAAAAATATGTTCCAATTCTTACGGCTCCCTTGGGCTCAGATGCTCTAACCCCCCCCCCCACCGCCCCATCAATGGCACCCATGCTCTTTTTTGAAAAACAACAGTTCACAAAACCACATAAGAAATTTTCCCAAAATCTCAAAAAAAGAGAAAGCGAATATGATCATTATCTTGAATATACTATATCCACAAGTCCCTTCAAAGTAGCACTGCTGGACATATCAAAAAGTCATCAAGGTCTTCTTGTTCCACCTGGTTTCTTCTAACCCGGACCATGACATTCAGTAAAGTTTTTCGAGCTGAACTCTCCATACCTGCCTAAAACCCATAAAATGATGGTAGGGGGGGTCACCATATTCTCTTCCTCTCAAAGGAGCTAATTATGTGTGGAAGACAGAGAAGTTCTAGAACAGAACGCTGTCTGTCTCTCTCCCTGTCCCTCTCTGTCTCTCTCTCCCTCTCACTCTCATTTTTAATATAACTGGTTGTCATGGTGCCCATCAGAGTGAGTATCCACGGTAACCTACTTCACTTCTACCAACCAGAGGGGAGTGATTAAAGTGAGCAAAGTCAACAAGATGATTGCTGTGGTGGATGAACGAGGTATTCGTCGTTTGTGAATAGTGTGTTTGTTATTAAAGCAGGAAACAAGCGACCATGCCAGAACACGTGTGTCGTAATGTATGTTTGACAACAAAGACAAAAATCATCCAGCACAGCCAGAGCCAGGAAGTTATAAACATTTACAACACAGTTTAATTGTCTTTGGTTATATTGTAAAATTTAAATACCCCCAATTGACACATGTGGTAGATGGTAGACCTTTTAAGGAACGATTTCATATTGTGAATTTTTAGATAATAATTAGGATGACACATTACATAACATGAAACAATTTCCCAAATCAGTTATATTTTGAATTACAATTAGAATTATATGATTAGAATTGTACCATACATTAGACTACCCATAAAATTATGCATAAAATCCTGAACTATACAGCATAAGCAGTGAGACTCAGAACACAAGCATCATTGCCATGGTAAAAACAAGAAGAACAGAAAGGAAATCTGCACGAGGCTCTTCAGCGGTATAATAATACCAGGGAAAAATAAATAAAATGAAAAATATAAAAGATCTCACAATTCATTCTGAAGGGTCATACTTCTTCTGAAGAAATTATACAAAAACTGTGAGAGGATTAAGGACAATACTGAAGAGGCTTTTCCATAAAATGGTTTAAAAGCAGGTACTCTAGTCAAATCCTATAATCTAACTTTGTTCAATTTGTATAGATCTTAGGCCTTCTGAATGACAGGCCTTCTCCTACATTTGACAGGGCTTGGTGAGGTTGTGCCAAGGACAGTAATCTGGACATGCTACACATGATGTGTACAGTTTGAACCAAAATCTTGCAGGATGTTTTCTTCTCAACAAAGAAAGCCCGCCACCCCATCCTTCTGTCTTTTGACCTGCTGTAATTATGGCCCGTTTCATGTAGGTTTCTCATTTTCCAGCTGAACACGTCATCTGAGCTGGCCTGAAGCTCAGAAAAATATCCGTGTCATTTGTAAACTGTCTCTTTTGGCTTCATTTGCAGTAGATTGTCAATTGGCAAACAAACAGCCAAAAAATGAGGGAGCAACAGGCTTTTCAAAACCAAATTCCAACTGACACGTTTTAACCTTTAAAAAAACAAGATGTCCATCCATTCTGAAAATAAATTAATTAATTAATTGTATTATATAACACCAAGAACAGGCTCTATATTATCTAATCATACTCAACACCGATGTTTGAGACTTTTGGCTGCTAAAGACAAGGTGGCATGGTTTAACAATCCAAATGTTTCTGAAGCCATTTCACATTTTATGTTTTACTACATATAAACATATATAAAAAAAATCCAGTCTTACAGTTAAGCTGCCAGCAATTTACACTAAAGGAATATTTTGGGCAAACCAGTTCAATTGAAACAATAAGAAAAAATCATAAAAAGTTGATAACTAGCTAAAATTAGCCATGACTGCCGAGTTTCTTCCCCAAAATCATTATTGAATTGGAGCGTGTTGTATAGTACTGACTATTATAATCTCATTCTCATTATATTAAAATATACTCAAGAGACCAAGAGCTTAAGTTAGCCTTTTCAATAAATGCATTAAATCTATCTTTTATAATTATAATAATTACTACAACTACAGCATCTTAAATAATATAAATATTAATCTTAAGTAATATAAATATTACTGTTGTAATAACTTTTTACAGTCGTCACGCACAAGCACCATTCTACAGCAGTTTTATTGTGTGGCATATATGGAATTTAAAAGAAAATTATGTTCTTCTACACAGCAGAGTCCATCTTAACGGTGATCAAAAATTCAGCACAGTGATTATCTGCTGATGCACAGACACAGCAGGTTAATTACGCAGCAACTGAGCAGAGTGCGGAAATCGACGTGGTGGCCTTGGGGGGCGGGGGGCTCGTGCAGCACGACTCATGCTGCCTGTTTCGCAGGCATAGTAATCGATTCCAGAGTGGCACCACAACTAGCTGGCGCAGGCGAACACGACAATCAGCAGCAAACAGTCACCTCCATCATTTCATGCAAATAAAGACTTCCTGCTATAACAGCATTCTTCAACAACTAAGGAAATACCAAGGATCAGATTTTATATAACTGATAATATTAAAATGCCCATAAGGCAAATGAAAACCAATAAAGACCTGTGATGCAAGTGTGCATAAACACATGGCACAAATTCCGATTTGCTTGTTTTACCTTTTCCATTAACACTTGACATAATATCATTCATTTTAATCTGCTGAGAAGATTTGATTCTGTGCTACTGTATTTTTTATCATTTTAGCTCATTATAAATTGAAAACAGCCCATTATAAATCAAAGAATTCTGCCTTGATAGCTAATGGCACAAGCAGCACTGCCTAGACAATGTGCCACTTGCTGTTATGTATAATCTCAGAAGAGCCCAAGGGGCCGAAGATGAGAAAAGTGGGAACGAAAAAAAAAGACGACTATAGTACAATTAATAGTGCACTCACCGTATGCCAGCCCTATATACCTGCTTCATTTTTTTATTCCCCAAACAGGCCCAAAGAGGGTAGCACTTCATCCCCACCCCTCCCCAAAGGGGGTAACACTACTAAAAAAAGCCACAGCCAACTCCTCCTGACCTACATTTGTCCCCCTCCCACCCCACCTGAAGGAGCTTCTCTTTATACACTAAATCTTCTTTTTCTCCACCACTAGTGTCCAGGTGTGAAAAAGCACAGTAATCTAACACATATATGTACACACATCCACATAAATCTTCACACTATTCAAAACTTGCCTCTTATAATGTAATTTTTTATAAATGTTTTCACTAAAGGTTCCTTTTTACGACTGCTGGGGGAGCGCGTCTAATATCTGGAATAACGCAAGTGCACCTAGATTCGAGAGAGATTTCAGAGGAAGGGGAGAGCTGTAATTAAGTAGTAGCAAATTTCTGCCTCCCTCCTCTGTGTGTGGGATGTCTTGACAGCATAGCACATGGTTTTCAATAGGGAAGGCACATACCAATGGGGAGGGAATATCTATAGAAAGGCACTAACTGGATCCATGGGAGAACGTCCGGATTCTGTGATCTCTCTTAGCATACTCAAGGTTGTAAAACTGACACCCTGATCTACAGTGCAGGAAAGTGACTGGCTACAGAACCCCTTTTCAAAAAATAAAAAAATTAAAAGGCTGTTAGAACAAATTAAAATACCCTCCCCCAGTAAAAACACATACAGTGGAAATTCCTCTTTACCTTTTTTTTTTAAAAAAAAATTCATCACTCCAAAAGTTCTGTTGATAAAAAAACAGTGTTAAACATGCAGAGCCCGCCTGTTAGGGGGTGGAATCTTTAATCGCTGTTCATTATTATTCACGCCTGTTGAGTCAAAGTGACTCTGTTGCTAAGCTTCTTCATCTGTCGCTCCCACCATCTACTTCACAGGGAACAGAAGCAAAAGATCTCATTCATGCAGACAGTGCATGAAGTCCCTCCATGGCTGAAGGCTCACCCAGCACAACAGCCACGCTCACCCTTCAGTGGTCTTTGGGTCTAAAACTCCTGTTATCCTGGCAAGTGAGGCCAGGAATTCAGGCATAGAATTGGATGAGGGGATGATTTCGATTTCCTACTAGATCTTTGGCAGGTTTTAACTAGAATCTATTGCACAGGCTCTATATTTGATTATTTTCTAAGAATTTACTGGATAGCAATCGTCACTATTGTTATCCTTCGTTATAATTCCTATGGCTATAAATAATTGAGTGAAGTTCATACTAAAATGGCAAGAAGCTGAATGTATTCCAGAGGTTTTGGGCTAAATGAATCTGACCATCTAGGGCATGGTGGCTAAAAATACCATGCATACAGTCTGCTTATAAAAGCTGGTGGTGGATTTGTTCAGCTGGTTTCTTACTCTGAAGAGCAGATGAGAGGGACTAGTCCTCTCGCACCCTTTGGAATTCCCCACCCATTATTTAGCTTAATGTTAAAATTCAGCCCTGGCAATCAAGGACCGGACGTCAAAACCCCTTCATAAAACATGGGAGCTTTCACTTTGCTCTTAGCGACACGCTTCGCTAAGTCCATAATGACTGCAGTGGAAACCTGCCCACCCTTCATTTAAAAGACGCCTTCAGAATGATCTTTTCCAACCGGCTGTCTTAAGATGTGACACTGGTGCAGAGCACTCTGCTGGATATAGGGCAGAGTGATAGGCTACCAGAATGTGTAGCTTGTGACTGAATTCTGTATCTGTCCTGTGCCAGTTTCTTAGGTCATCGTCAATCTCTATGGCCCATCTCAATATTTTTTTCTCTTCTAGAAATTGCTACAAGCAAGAGGAAACCTGTAGCAGGTGTTAAACAGGACTGGTGCTGCTGTGCTGCAGTGACAAGCAGCTCGGGACCTTCTGAGAGTGGGAAAAAAGTGGAATATTGGGGGAGTTTTTCTAAGAACACTGGTGGCATCAACAAAAGCGGGCAGACAGAAGGCTCAGCCTTGGATGGCATGAAGGGTCAAGAAATGTTGAGTTAATAATAAATTTCCTTTGGGATCAATAAAGTATCATCCATCCATCCATCCATCCATCCATCCATCCGATCACTGGCATATGGGGGCCTGGAGAATGCACCCCACCCAAGCCTCAAAGCAGAGCACAGATAGACACAGTAATAAAAGTTTGAAGGTTAGTATCAAGGCTCACACAAACATCTTCTTAGGGAGTTTTACTTGCACAAGAAAATGCTTTGAAAGCAGAATGAAGAATTACGCAAAGATCAGATCGCAAAGGAGGTGAGTCCAAGCAACTAGAGGCTATGGGATCAAGACATCTGATAAAATTCTCATGGGTTCTTCTTAGAGTCCATGGAGTGATGCAGCAGCGGGTGGTCAGACGGTTCTATGATTGAAGGCTAAAAACTAAAGAATAAAAACAGATCTCAGTTTGATTTGTGTGCAACAATTTCCTAAGTAACCTGATTTGCAGGCAATAAGTCTAACCATATTTATATAAAAGCCTGTAGACTTGTCACATCTCAATATATAAGCCATTACAAAAATAAGAAATTATTATCCAAAGCCAAATAAACTGTAAATGTCAAAACAAAACAAAGAATTCAAAATAAGGTGTCATCATACAGTAAATGTCAACATACAAGTATATATATATATATTGTGTTATGGCTTGAAATAGCTTGTGTGTTATGTATTATTCATGAACATACGCAACAAAGGCAGGTGTGCAGATGGACATGACAGCAAGTTTGCTGAGTGCTGGAGGGTATGAGCTGAAGGGGCAGCACTCATGCAGCCTGCAGTTTCCGTCCACGCAGGGAGCATTATTGTCGAAAATCTCCGAACCTATCTCTGCTTTCCAATTAGAAATGTAAAAAAAAAAAAGATGGCCGACGCATTCCAGAGGCCTAACTTGGTTATGGCGAGCAGAATGCTTCCTCGCCGAGCTGCTGCCTAATAAGCCTGAATCATGTCCCTGCAGCAGTAAAGAGAAACTGCTGCCGCTGACGTTAATTGGCTTAAAAATTCCGGCTACGCTGTTGGCAGCCGAGCACAGAGAGCAGCGTTCCATGTGGAATTCTGATCTATTAAACCGGTGACACTGTGTATTTCTGTAGTCAGCGTGACCCTCGGTGACGTTTTCTTCCTCTCAATAACGAGACCGACAAGCCGCACGCCAAATGCGTTTCAGACCCGCTGACGAGCCACAGACCGACTGTTTCCAGAACCCTTGGTACAAATAACTAGGGCTGGTTGTGACAAAATGCTCAAAGGACATAAAAAATAAATTATATATATATGTATCAGAGAAGTTATTCCCTGAGACTCAGTTCAATTATTTTACAATATTGGTTGTGGCATTGTGGCAGAGAGGCATGCAGGTGACTGATGAGGAAGATGGCGGCACGTCAGCCCGGGGGGGGGGGGGGACTGCTCCCGTTTGCTT